>QPKB01000002.1:12757738-13093730 GCA_003546025.1 Camphora micrantha
AAAAAAAAAAAAAAAAAAAATACTTTGGATGACCAGTAGACCAAAAAGGTTACTTTAGCAAACCTCACACCAAACCAACCTTCTCGCCCAAAATTTTTTTTTTTTTAACCTTTATTCTTTCGACGGTCGACGTCAACCTCGACCCTCGACGTCAACCTCGACCCTCGCTAAAACTAAGGATCGACATCAACCCTCGCTTTGAATCAAATTGTGTCTTGTGTTATGAATTGTGAATTTGAATTTGAATTGCCCTAACCGCAAACTAAGTGGCCATGACTTTTGAATGTGTTTACACTTCATTAATCAGATTGGAAACATCAACTCAACTCAAGATTACCAAGTTGGGTTGGCAGGTCGGTTAAGAATTGCCACCTTCACATCAATCCAATCCATCTTATAGCCTTAAATATCCATAGTCCCTAAAAAATTATCAAGCACAAAGGAGAAATAAGCATACTTGTGTTCAAGACAGATCCAATCTGGTTTTCTTTTAGAGTGCTAGGGTTTTCTTCTCCTTGGAGATCCTACCATTCTTTTTGAAAAGTTCTCTATAAGAGGGTCATAGCATGGAAAAACACAAAGCAAATGAGATCAAAACTGCAAAAATGATTTTCGTAGAGATCAAGTTCTCAAGTTTTCGATTTGAACGCAATCAAGCTCCAAAGGTATAGATTTACAACCTATTTGATTTAATAGATCTTGTTGCATGTCCTTGTTTGTTTTTCTTGATATGTCTTCTTAATAGATCCTTAATCTTAATACATAAGATTATGGTTTTAAATTTTGGGGTTGAGTTCTTGGCCTTTTGGGTGCTTAATCCCTGTTTTAAGTGGGTCAAAAGTTTTTGAGACTTATCTAGAAGGCCCACCTACTTCCAACAAGGGTATCAAGGTTACCATTCATACATTTTTTTTTTCAACAATGTTCATTGTTGGGTTAATAGGTTTTTTTTTTTTTTTTCTAGTTAATTGTGCGAAGAGAAACTTGTATGAATTTCATTTTGAGAGAAAGGATAGAATCTGTTTTTAGATAGGGGAAATTTATGATGACGCTAGACAATAAAATGTGTGTGAATATATATATATATATATACATATTTTCTTATTAAGGTCTAATTTTTTAGTAGTCTCTTCATATATATATATATATATATAAAATGTGCGTGAACATTTTTGTGATTAAGGTTTTATTGTTATGAGTATTTAAAGGTCTCAATGATGGGATAACAAATGAATAGAAGATATGGTCTTTAAGCTGGTTTTCTAATGCCCTCCATTTAATTAAATCATCCTAAGTTATCCTGAAATCAACTATTTTTTTCCAAGTTCAAGTTTTTAATAAATGGGCCTTCATCAGATTTTCCATCAATCTATTAATCCAATGGTGAAGAAAATTCAGAATAAAGTAAAATCTTAGGATACCCCATTCAATTAGATGCTATTTTATTGAACTGGTTGAATATCAATAGTGCTTCACAAAACTATTCTAAATATATGCCCCTTATTAAATGGCCCTCAGAAAGTTTTAGTGAAATTAGAGTTAAGCTATTATTTGGTTAATCACCTAAAAAATGTGTGAATAATATTTTAAGAAAAGCTCAACTGTACATTGGTCATCCACATCCAAACGCAGTATTAGTTCTATTGGAGTTATGGTCTTGTCAAATTGGAAATTATTTTATGTGGTTTGGATTTTAGATATGAACTATTACATTGATTGATTTATAAAACTATATTGTTGGGACTAAAGACTACACACTAAATTTAATATAGTTAGTTTTTAAAATCAAGCTACGATGCAAGATGTCATGACTTACGGTGACCGATATCTTGGTTTATTGCCGTTACCAATGGAAATATAGATTGGGCTGCAGTCACAGAGATTAGAACCAGATTGTTGCAAATCTGTTGATTGTTGATGAAAAGGGACCGATCCCTGATTTGCAGAGATAGGATCATGATCTTTTTCAATGATTAGGAGTTAGTTGGAATTGCGATATTCACCTTTGGATTGAAACATGGCAGATGACATGATCAACTCGATCTGGACTCTTTTCATTTAATCAATGCTGAATATAGATTTTGTCCAAGTGTTACTTTTATGTTTCCATTTGTTAAGAGGAAGACACAGCGGGGATTGTTTCTTGTGATGTAAGACACTTTTTATGGTGTATCTGGAATGGATCAAGATCATTTCTCATTGTTAAAGAAATGTATGTACACACAGGCACTAAGAAGTGTCATAAAGAAAGAGAGGAAGTATATAGCAGAGGCAGAGGCGCTGCCGAGTTCGACGCAGTGAAGAAGAAGATCAGTAGAGGCGCGCTGCCGCAGTTTCCGATCGTCGCCGACAGCATTTGACGGTGATGCTTGCGCCATCGTCAGAGAAGAGCAGCAAGGATCTACTGCGTCCAAGGATCTACTGCGTCCAAGGTTTTGAAGTAGAAACCCAAATCGAAGAAAGAAGACCCAGTTGTTTCTGTTTCAGGGTCAGGTTCAGTTTGGGCCAGGTCTGACCCGCCTATCCCAGCCCAGAAGGCCAGTGCAATGCGGTCTTATTTATGTAACGGGCGCTAGGGGTTTATCTGAGTTTTTGTCAAATTCATCTAAGTTTTGTCATATTGATCTGAGTTTTTTCAAATTTATCTGAGCTTTTAATAAATTTATTTGAGTTTTTGAAAAAATTATCTGAGTTTTTGACAAATTTTATCTGAATCTTTCGCAAATCTATCTGAGTTTTTGGTAAATTTATCTGAGTTTTTGGCAAATTTATCAGAGTTTCTGATAAATTTATCCCCATTTTGAAAATTTTAACTGAGTTTTTTAACAAATCTTTTTTTGTATTTTGGCAAATTTATCTAAATTTTTGGAAAATCTAAATTAGTTTTTTGGTAAATTTATTTACGTTTTTTGAAATCTATTTGTGCTTTAATTTCATTTGTATCTTTTAAAATTTATTTGTATTTTTTCAAATTTATTTACATTTTTTGAAGTAAATTTAACTGAGTTTTGGAAACAATACTCGAGTTTTTGGCAAATTTTTTCTGAAATTTGGAAAAATGGTTTATCTTAGTTTTGGCAAATGTATTTGCGTTTTTTAAAATTTATTCACGTTTTTTAATTTCATTTAAGTCTTTTAAAATTTATTTATATTTTTTTGAAATTTATTTGAGTCTATTGAAATTCATTTACGTCTTTTTAAATTTATCTGCGCTCTTTTGAAATTTTTATGTGTCTTCTAAAATTTATTTACATTTTTTTATTCTTATTTGGATCGTTTGAATTTTATTTGATTCTTTTCAAATTTATTTATGTTTTTTTAATTTATTTTGATCTTTTAAAATTTATTTGTGTCTTTTTAAATTTATCTGCATTCTTAGGAAATTTATTCCGTTTTTTTTTTTTTTTTTTTTTGTGATTTATTGCATTTTTTTGAAATTTATTTAGTCTATTGAAAATTAATTGCGTCTTTTTAAATTTATATGCATTCTTTTGAAATTTATTTGCGTCTTTTCAAATTTATTTATATTTTTTAATTTTATTTGTATATTTTGAAATTTATTTACATCTTTTCAAATTTATTTATATTTTTTGAAATTTATTTAGATCTTTTGAAATTTATTTGTATTTTTTTAAATTTATCTACATTCTTTTGAAGTTTATTGCCTTTTTTGAAATTTATTTCTTTTTTCAAAATTATTTGCGTTTTTGAAATATATTTGTTTTTTTTTTTTTTTTTACTTTATTTGGAAATCTCATTAATGGAATTTTATTAATCATGCAAATTAAATGGTTGTTGACCATTATTAATGGCATATCCCACTAATCATGGAATATGATTTAAAGAAATGGTAACTTGGACATATTAGGTCTTCAACTTTGGAAAAATGACCTACCACACTATGAAAAAATATTGTGGATCTAAGGCCAGAAAGTGACCAGAAAGTTAAATGTTCATGCCCCAATATATTGATTGAGTCTAATCATACCCTAGGAGTATCAACCGGGGATCACATTGTTTAGCCAAAATTAGTTATTCTCTTTTCGTTGATTTTGAGTGGGAATCGGACTTTCTAGTTTGGTCGATAGATCTGGTTAACATTTTGTAATTAGATTTTGTTGTCATCTCAGTTTGGTACAAAAAAAAAAAATTGAAAGATTTTGCCATGATTCTAGCACAGATGTTAAAAATAATAATAATAATAATAAACTTAGACTCAATCTTAATGTATCTACTTCACTTGACACAAACTTGAGATAGTATAAAAAAATAAAAACTCAATTTAACTTTCTAGAGGACTTATCCTATGCAACAGGCGCGAATGGAGCTCTCAATAGCCTCGTTGTGGAGCCCACATGGGGGGATTTGAAATCTGGGTGAGACCTACCAGTGTATGGCGATGTGGGCTCACATGATCATCTTAACCCCTTAATCAAAGGGCCATAAGTTTCGACGGAATGATATGGGTGCATAATCAATTCAACGATTTTGTCCATTCAAATGGATGCAAAAGCAGAGACCTAGTGCCTAGCAGTGCCGGTGGGGTGGGTACATTTGGATGGACCACCAAGTGGTCACAAAAAATGGTATGTACTTGATAATTCACCCAATATTGTATTACACGTTTCTTTCACAACAATTTGTCTTTCTTACCAGAAACTACTGAACTTGTGGGGCCCACTTAAATGTATGACAATCAAGGGTGACAATAGCCGAAAAAAAAAAAGTGTTTCTTGGAGGGAAGTTATCTATTTGACACATGGGCACCATATGCTAGCAAAGGAATGATCAATGCATCATTGAAAATGCTTTGAAAATTCTTGTGTGTGTGTGTGCACTATAAATTCCACTGACAACTGTTTACAGGGAACACCTTGTGCAACTAATTTTTTTGTAGATGGTCTACAAGACCCTCTCTTATTTCATAAGACCTATGGGCTAATCAACATACCACACTAAACATGATTGGTTCAAGCAAGGTAAGGTTTTCCATTTTGACTCCATTCTCATTCCCAATAGAGAGAAATATAGCAGTTGCAGTGACAACACTGCACAAATTTATTCGGAAAGAAGCTATTGTAGAAGGCCATCTACCTATCATGATTTGCCTATTTTATCTTCATAGATTTTTTATCCACAATTTGTAATGGGATTACATTGGATGTTGATACATTGATACTTGCGAATTTCATTTTGATAGTCCATTACAGGTGTTGTTGGGTATGTGACCTTCATAAAATTGTTTGATTAGAGAAAGTCTAAAATAGTTGTTCTATAATAGATTATAAGAGAGAGATGATGCAAGGCTTTTTTTTTTTTTTTTCAACTAATGTTTTTTTTTCTCCTAGAAATGACAGAGAAATGCCAGAGAATAAGCCCATATACTTATGTCTACCAAACACTGAGCTTTTTGTATAATCTTACCAGGTATATTATGAAGCCATGTAAAGGCATTACTTAGGCAATGTGGGATATGGGGCTTTATTTTTACAAACACTCCCCCTCACGTGCAGGCCCAACAGAATTCATGAACGGGCCTGCCACGTGGGCTACACAAGAACAATGGGATCAGAACCCGCTTTGATACCATGTAATAAACCATATACCAACCTCAAAGCTTAAGCTTATAGGTGAAAGGCTCAAACAGGTATATATGAAGCCTTGCCAAAGACATTACTTAGGCGATGTGAGGATGTGAGGCTTTACTTTTACCAACACTAAAAAGCATGCTTAGGATCTAGACTGTGTCACTAGCAGAACAGGGATTGACTCAACAACCATGAGAAAGCACAAATGTGATGGATTGATGGTGTTGGGGCTAGTTGTGGTGAGGCACATTGTTGCCATGCATGGATGTATTTAGAGCTATCAATGGACACAGCAAGAGAAGCCCAGCCCCGAGTCTGATGATTGAGGATTCAGAATGCCCAACAGGTCAGGCCCAGACCTAGATTAAGGGTTAGGAATTCAGATACCTTACTGGGCTTGCTGAGGCCTTGGGCAGTTGGCCTCCAGGCCTATTCGACCCTATTTATATATGTAGGCTCAGATACATATATATGTCTGGGCCTCGGGCTCCAGACCTACTCTTACAGATTCACACAAAGTTGCATAACAAGTCAGCCTGTGCCTAAACAGGCCCATGGCCTTAGTGGATTTCGGCCTGGAAATTTAGCCTGGTAGCTTTACAATCTGGGCTTTGAGTCAAAGGTACCACACCATTAATCTTCTCATTTTGTTGACAAAAGGGAAAGCTCCAGGTAACTACCGACCTTATTTTTTGGGTTTGATCCCTCTCGTTTAGAAAAACTCCTGACCTTGAAACTGCATAAACATTACTTCCTCACACAAAGGTACAGGTGTGACTAATACTATAATGAGATTTGACCCACTCAACTAGCCTAACCATGAATCCGGATCCAAACAGGGAAACCCTGTTTGGACCATGTGTCACCCCCTGATTGGTCCAAACAGGGGATCCGGACTCCCTAATAACCATGGGTGCATA
Source organism: Camphora micrantha (assembly GCA_003546025.1). NCBI lineage: Eukaryota > Viridiplantae > Streptophyta > Magnoliopsida > Laurales > Lauraceae > Camphora > Camphora micrantha. The sequence goes on from QPKB01000002.1 coordinate 12,764,247, forward strand.
AAACTGACATTTCTAAGGGCCCAAATTACAGTTGCTATTGTATAGTAGTTTCTGGGTTTATTGCAATACATCCGAAAAAAAGGAAAAAAAAAAAAAAGACAAAATGTTTCTAGTATGTTTACAAAAACTGCTGCTTTGACTTTCTCAGTAAAATTAGAGAGAAATAGCCAGAACTAGACTGCTGGAGTAATTTGAGTTGGCTTCAGTCTCAGATAAGGACCAGTCCAACAACTTAACCAATCTCATGATCTGGATCATCTAATCTCCTTGGATTACATGCAATCATCTAAATTCATCCAAAAAGGACTTGATATTTGATTACTAGAAACTAAAAAAACATAGAAGACTTTGGTTTCTCTTCATTGATTCAATAACAACCCATGTTTTAATACAGAAAACATTGTCATAATCTCATGAATATATTACAAATACACCTTTGTCTGATCTCTTCCCACCATGGATTACAAGAAAAAAAAAAAACAATGTAAAAAGAAAGAAACATAAGTTTATAATGAAATAAGAAAAACCATTGAGCTTGCTCTTCTACCTGTACAAAAATAAAGAAAGAGACTATACTTTCTCTTTCTTGTTGAGATCTTTCTAACCAAGATCATCTTTAAATGGGGGAAGAGAAGGGTTGTGATCGACGACATTACTTGTTTTGTGTTGGATTCGGCACGCTTGGTGGGATGTTCCTTAGGCTTGCTTCCACGGCTTTCTTGGACTTTTTCACATCTGCATTCAAGTTCTTGAGATTTGCAGAAGTTGAAGAAGGAACAGAGAGTAAAAGCAGTTTCCTTGGTGGGGTTCTTTCCCTCTGAGTTTTTAGCTCAAGGGGAAGAGATAGTTGAGAACATATGAGAATTTGAGTGAGAATCAGAGCAATAAGTGCTGCTAAGGCTTTGGAACTGGCTCTCATGTTTGTTGGATGAAAGGAAATGAAAAGAGATGGGTAAAGCTGAAGGTACAGTTTAATATAAATGAGATCTTTGTAGTGTAGTGTGTTTATGTGTGTCATTAAACAATAGTGTGTTTATGTGTGTGCCATTAAACAAACTTTAGCAATTTCTGGATGCTGTATTTTGTATGTAATTTTACAGTTGTTTCCCCATATCTTCATAATCTTGAAACAGAAAGACAAAATGAAGAAAATGAAATAAACACAAACATGTGAGACAATGACATGCATTCTCATTTCACAAGGACCTCTCTGTGTAGGAAATGGCCCAAATTTCTCCCCTTTGGATTGATCATGGGTAGGGCCATGGGCTGGGCTTGGGCATTTCAGCAGCAAATATCACTCTAAGTGCGAGTAGAACGAACTCGGCCCAAGAGAAATTATATTAGGTATCAGATGCGGTCCTCTCCACACAAAGAGCATCATGGGATCATTTCTCAAATTTGATTACAAAACCAAAGAAAAAGAAAAATTAAATATAGGAAATTTGATTTTTCTACCTCGGATTGATAATGGGTCACTAGCACGAGCCCACTCCTCTTTGGGCTGAACTTGGGTTAGGTCTTTTAGGGAATGGATGGGCTTTGGCCTGCACTCCATCCCATTATCTAAGTATGCATGGGATATATATCTTGTACAAAATGCCCAAGTTGGTAGCTCGGGCTACCCTGACATATATATTTACGCACGAACCAGATCCAACCCAGGACATTAAGCCCCATACCTACAACTGCAAGGAAAGGATTGGACCTGCTTTTCACCGATCCGGCCTGGCCCAGTTGAGGAGATCTATAAATTGTAAGCACAGCTACCTCAAATTCAACTTCTAAGTATTCCTTTTTGTATTGTTGTTATTTTAATTATTGTGGAAGATGGATAGAGAAGTAAATATCACTTAATAGTCATCTCTAAAATGTAGAAACTTGGAAGCTGTTGATCATGTGATCTTGGGTTTTGAGTATTCTATTTATCTGACGCGGTTACAATCCTTATGTATTAATTTATAGGAATCATGTGATCATGAACGTGACAAAAACTTGTCACCAAAGCACTGATTTTGTACTAACATTTTTTTTAAGAATCTCTAGTACCTTCAGTTTTAGCAGGACTAGGTGCCTTTAGCAGGTTTAGTAGCTAACTTTCCAGTGCATCATGGTCACTGGTCACTTTCCTGGAAAATGTCTTGTTATGAACCAATGGCCCACTCTCAGACCAGACCTTGGTGGAGGTCATGGTTTTAGGACACTGATTTTGCAAGGGTGGAATGCATGAATGAGATGCGCAAGCAGAATTAGCTATGACCCCTAAGTTACATGTGTTAAGAGTTTAAGAATAACTTTGATTGGATAATTTAATTGGGTTAAAACTTGGTCTCGGCAAGGTCAGAGCCTGCATGTGCTGGCTCAGAAGAAATGCAATTCAGGCGGGGCTGTCTGGGCTAGGGCTCGGTCATAGAAAGTTTGAAGTGTGAATGGAATCTGGGCAGCCTTGGGCTGCATTTACCTCTCATGGATTTGCATGAGAGGTAACATTTTTACAACCACGAAAACAGAATACCCCATCACAAATCCAACCTCCTCACACTCACTAACCAATGTAATTATAAAACATTAATACTGATATAGCGCTTGGAAAGCTCTCTCGACTTCTACGGCCAAGTGACCATGAGTGTGGTTCGAGCTGGTGCCACCATTGGACCCAAGATCAAGGGTTTTTTTCGCAGTTGATTTTGTCCAGCCCAGGGACCATGGCCCCCTCAGTGCTCTTGCTCATGGACAGCATTTCCTAAAGATCAAAGACAATCAGGATATATACATATTTGCATTCTTACCCATCTTGTTCTATCAAAACTAATGGAAGTATGTCAATGGAAAGTCTTGGACATGCAAAAAAAATGAAATACAAGACCAGCCATATGATCTTTAGCCCTTGGCTTTAGGTCCTCAAAGTGAGGGGCGGAACTAGGAAATTTCCTTAGGAGTCCTCTATCTTCAGTGGGCCCTATGTAAAAAGCTCATAAAATTAACTACTATATAAGGCGGTTTTCTATAATTTTTGGAGGGGCCATGGCCACTGTCTGCCCCCTAGTTCCTTCCATGCTCAAAATTGAGTGACTATACATTGTGCAAACTTATTATGATTAAATTCAATTTTACATGGAACCGTGTGAAATTAGCGTCAATGCCAATTCAAGAGGAGTTGATGCATATGTGAAGGGATTAGATTTTGATAAAAAAAAAAAAAATGTTCCCCCCGAATGAAAATAAAATTTGGATCTGAAAAGGTTGGTTCAGCTGAATTGCACCATCTAGATTCTAATTTGACTGGAAGTGACCAACGCCGTCTTGCTTTTTCAACATTCAAAGATGGCCCAGAATGTGGAACATGGATTCCAGCAACTTGTAGTGTTTTTATAAGAAACCCACCTGCCCAAAGCCACCACACATGTTTTGACATAGTTATAGAAAGGAAACAGCCCTAAATTAGCAGTTTCTCTACTTGGTTTTGGAACCTTGTATGACCAATGCAGCTACCTCCGTTTGTTTTATTGGTTTGTGTGTATCTAACTATCTGTTAGTTTATTCAGCCAAAATCACCTGAGTGTGAAGTAAAAGAAGAACAGAACCCAAGAAAACCACATTTACAACATCAAATCATTGAATTGGTCTTCTGGAAAGCTGGATTAGTTGGAGATTTTGGACTAAGTGATGGAGTTTTTCATGAGATCAGAATCAAGATAGATGGGACTAAGGTGTTCTGTACCTTTAACCATTTGCTTTAATCCTAATGTATCCAATGGTTACCCTAATAGTCATTGGATCAGAAATAAAGTAATAATTTAGTTGCAGATGCATGTGTCTTTGTCTACATATGTAGAGAGATTCTTGAGCTCCTTTTTCTTTGCAGTCAAGATAGATTTGACGCAGAGAACCTCTGTAACCATGCTTTTTTTTTTTTTTTTTTTTTTTTTTTTTTTTTAACATAGAAAGTAGGTAAACTGTGACTATCACCAACTCCTTTTTGGGGTTACTGTTTGAACCATGAGCCCCAAATATAACAATTTCTTTCACCTTCACACAGTGTTATAAATTATTGAGAAAATTATTGGAAAAATCACCTTAGATGTCTTGGTGCATCAAAAAGGCCCTCATAGTTTCTCTATAATAAAAGAAGGTCCTCCCGCCAATTTTCACTGATCTTTCATAATCTCTTCTTCTTCCTCAAATGAAATGAATGAAGGTTTCTCTATAAACTCGGTATCTTATAGGATGAAAATCCATAGCATATGGTCTAAGAATACAAGATGATGGAGATCACTAGCCTCAATACAATCTTCTCTCTTTCTCATTTCCTTATTTCAATGGAATGAATTAATAATGAGCAAAATTTTACACTAATTAGAATAATATATCATAACAACAAGAAGAGAACCAAACACAGGACTTCGAGTTCCAGAGGAAAGCACATCTCAATTCAGAAATCATCACACAAGGCCTGCCTCTAGAGTCTCTTTATATTACATTAGAGAATCTGAATACTGATTTAACCAACTTAAGATAAAACAGAAAATAAATGACTGAGGATAGTTATAGCATGCATAACACAGATAAAATAATTTTTTCTGCGTGCTTGAAAGACACAGTTTTTTTAAACAATTAATCTTGTTTATGTAAACACTTGGGCCCACCGTCCACATAATATTGTCCGCTTTGGTTCATGGGATTCTAACTCAATCTTGCTTCACAATTTTAAAATGCATCATGCGGAGTTAAGGGCTGGGTCACACATATATACCCAAAATCAGGACTAGCGTGTTTCCGATGGAGGACTTTTGCACCACTGCAGGCCCAGTCCTCGTCAGACCCAATGCCTCAGGAAGGCCACAGGCGTGACAACTTATGATCTAAATGAACCTATCTGAGAAAGTAAAGGTAGTTAAGTTTGCAACCTAACTGACCATGGGGTTATCTTATTTTTAAGGGTAGAGCCCAAAGGACAAGCAAGTTTACCAAGTGCATATACTAATTAATAAAACAGATACTTGGAGTAAAATCCCACTGTATACCAATTACAGTAAGGAGAGATTGAAATACCTTATTGGAGAGCAAGCTGCTCCAGCTTTGCTTGGGCTTGAGTTGGGCTCAGTTTGATTAGTTCATAAGATCAAGCTGAGCCCTGCTCAACTCGGCTCAATTTATGCTCGGTAGTTAACAGGCTCGGCTCGGCTCGGCTTTTGGATCTCAGCTTGGTTTGATTTCCACTTACATCGATCATTATACAATTTATACTTCTGATTAAATTATTTTTACACTTTAAGAAATAATAAAGAATTATATAGAAAAATAAGTTTAATATTTGATCCTCCTACATTATAAATACACAAGTTATTCTCAATGAAAAATAATGTTGTTAAGTTGTGAAGATGTAATATTTAGAATATTGTATCACTAAACTCCAAATCAAATAAAAACATATTACACAGCTTACATAAACTTTCAGTTCTCTCTTGCAGTGTCTTCTTCTTTTATCTTTAATGAAATTTTCTTTGACCAAAAAAGAAGAAACATGAACTTCAGTTGGACCTAAAGGGTAAAAACCCCAAAACTTATATTAGATATTGTAAGTCTGAGCTTGGCTAGAAAAACGAAACTTAACTCCTAAAAATGATGAAGTTTTGCGAGTCCAAACAATAAAAAGATTGTACAGAGTGCGAAGAAATGTCAGACTTTCTATATTCATATCTGTCTCATAATTTCGTGCACAAACACACACACTTTTTTTTTTTTTTTTTTTTTTTTTTTTTAAAAACAAGTCCATGAAAAACCACTGAAATGGGTAGGTTGTGTGGTGGAGTCAGAACACTCTTCTAGAACATGACACAAATAAAATTACGAAGAAACGTAGAATTCTAGCTTTACACAAATATACCCATATAGTAAAAATATAATAGTCAAATATTATATATATATATATATATAGGGAGATGCTCCTATGAGAGATAGGGGTGGGAGCCCTCACATTTAAGTCATTGGCAATGAATATGGATGTGAGGGCCCCCACTTTATCTCTTATAGTAATGTGAGAGATACTCTCATAAAAGCATCTCCCATATCATAAATATATATATATATATATATATATATCCGGTCATATAAGGACAGTCCTTACAGACTTACAGTGCGGACCATCTAGTGGGGCCTACCTTGGGACCCCATGGGTCATAGGACAAAAGGAGACCGAAAGATTCAAGTGGGACCCACCTACATATCAGTTTTGAAGTCTATCTAATACCTCTAATCTATTCATCCATGATTCACAAGTTTAACAACTTTATAATAAATGATAAAAATTGACCTCCAATCAAACGGTCCAGTCTAATCGAATCCAATCCATGCAAATTCATGGGATTTTGTGCCTACAAGAGGGTTGTGTATGTGTGGTCCATTCTAACCCCTTCATCTATGTGCGAACCGTAAAGACCGTCCTTACAAAGTGCCGTACATTAAAATCAGAGTATACGCCCATTAGTTTGACACTTCTACTGACTCCAACGTCAACACTTTTTTTTCTTTAGAAAAAGTGACAGCCCAATGGTTGGTAATCTCGAATGTTCAATCCATGGATCCACTCTCTTGCATGTGATAGTTGTCTTCAACCCCTGCATGTGCCTGCATTCACTCCTACCTTAGTACCTTCATAAGGTCTAGTAAGAGTCAAGTCACCTTCGTTGGAGTGTGCAAGCGGTCCTCTCTCCTATCATGTTAAGATTCACTCCTACCATAATAAGGTCTATTCAATCAGGCTACCTTCGCTGGTAACATAAAAACATCTAGGATTTTTATTATATATATTCATCCTCTAAAACTTATAAATTGTATAGTTTTCAAATAAATGGTTAAGAAAATCAAGTCCTAATGATATTTGGCAGCATGTAATTGAAGTTGACACATTCCCATCTCACCCGACATATGAGGCAAGACGAGCACCCCCAATAAGCTCTTGGACAAGTTCATTTTTAAACTAGAAACCAATTAAAAACACCTCAAAATTCTCTTCAACGCTAAAACTTCATCCCACTTGAATAAGTTAAAGAGAATAATATCATCCGCAAACTGAAAGTGAGTCACAACCTGGCCACCACATGTTACCTCAAACCAATTAACTGCCCCCAACTCTCTAGCTCTTACCCGAAGTGTGCTCAAGGCCTCCACCACGATCATGAATAGAAACGGGGAAGGGGATCATCTTGACCAATTCCCCTAGAAGCATTAAGCAACCTCGACGGTGAGCCATTAACCAAAACAGAGAAGGAAATAGTATAAATGCGTTCACATATCCACCCATGCCATTTTACACGAAAACCAAATATGTTAAACAGATAATCAACAAAGCCCCAGTCGACATGATCATAAGCTTTCTCCAGATCAATCTTAAACAAAACTCCCTTAATTATTGACCTCTTCCAAGAGTCAATAACCTCATTAGCAATCAACACTCCATCAAGAATCTGCCTAGACGCCACAAATGCCCCTTTGAATGGTATAATAATGAGAGGAAGAACATTCTTCACACAATTTGCCAAAATCTTTGCCAGTAATTTATATAAACAACCCCCACAAAACTTGTAGGTCTGTAATTTAGTAAAAATTTGATTGTGGGAATTTTGAGTTATTTAGTAAAAACTTGATTGTTCTTCTTCCACCTGTAGAAATCATTCCACGTCGTTGGATGAGGGAAACCAAGCTACCACCATCATGATGCCTAAACATTATTTTGCACTCATTTGAATTCTGGTCTGCATGGCCTATGGTAGAAGCAACACCAATCACACAATCTTAGCTACATGATCTGTGGCCTCGAAAATGGATGAAAGAAACAAACGAGTCGATCATCTACACAATCAGCACTATTCAAAAAACTTGGGAACTGAAATTGATTTGGAAATTTGAAGGTCATCGAGTTCACATGTTACACATCTGACCAATGTTCAACTCACACGAGTCAGTGATCTATCGAGGCAAATCAACTCAGCCAGACACTGAAAAGTCAAAATTCAAACATTAAACAAAAATACGAGAATAGAAAGTTTGAATTGACCTACCTGAGGGGTCTGTGTGAACTGTGAAAGCAGATTACAGAATACAAGACTCAAAACTCATTTCAGAACAACAATCTGCAATGATGAGTGGAAAATCAAAATTCAAGACAGTTGCAAAAACCTGGAAATCAGGTAAGAAACATAATTAAAAGAAAAATCTTTTCTGTTAGATCCACATTTAGATCCATACCATGTTTTCACCAAAACCATATCCAACTTTTCAGATTCTGATTATACGACATATCAATAGATAACCCTTTACATTCCAGTGTTTGCAGAAACATCAACAAATAATGAACAGAGTATTCATATATGACATCCTCAAAGTGATTTACAATCCCATTGCAAACTAAAGCACAAAAAAGAGGAAGTGTTTCTTATGGAATTCCCAAACAGGGAAACAATGGATAAAACTCGTAAAAAGAATCATGATGTGATTTACACTTTCACCCCACCCACCAAAGACGAAAACTAAAGAAAAACTTTGTAAAAATGATTATGAACAATGCCAATAACAGAGGAAAAAAGATTTCATTCCAGTCTGAACTCTTTCAGTGACCCTGGACTGCAGAGGATGTCAAATGGTTTGCTATCAAGACTGTCTTTTAAAATAGTGATTTGACCCTCCTTCAAAAGTATGTCTTCTTCAAGTGCTTCAATTCTCTTTCTCAATGAAATCACTTCACGATTCAGCAGCATGTTCTTCTCGCTGTATTGCTTTACTTCCTCCCACATTAAGTCTCTTTCCTGGGTAACTTTTGGGAGTATGCCCCTCGTAATCGTCAGCTCCTTCATACACTCCTGTAAATCACTTTGAGCCTGACTTACGTTCTCATCTTTCTTCAGCATCTGTCAGTCAAATTCAATTTAAAATGGAGGTGTTAAGATCTACTCCAAACCAATAGAAATCATGTTACACTGAATAGACTCATTGCACTTGGCTATAAAAGTTATGAGCCTAAGTTTTCTCAAAGCAATCCTTTAATTAGTTGCTAAAAATGGACAATCAAGAAGAAAGTACAACCCTTTACATTCAATAGAGAAAGGCCAGGGACACTTAATGAGATCTCTCAACTATAACATATTATTGTGAATGAACAAATCATGGTGGGACAATCATATCGACAGTTTGGATCACAAATGACAAACTTACAAGCAGAGCTATATGTATATCTTTACATGTTGAGCATTGTATATTTTCTATAACATAAACAAATACATGCAGTAAGATTGACATGCATTAACATCCTAAATATGCATGTATGCATGTGTTGTGAACTTGTGATGCTGCAAGAAACTTCAAGATTTGACAAAATGAATGCTTTTGTTCAACCATGAATTTGGGAAGTTCAGAGATTAGTTAAAAAAAAAAAAAAAATTTCAAAGTTGGGGAAAAAAATAAACTACCTGACATTGTTGTCAAAATCCTACTACTCGTATCCTAAATCCTACAATTTGTATTGAATCCTTGGGAAGACGATTCATATCCACGTAATGAATTCCTTACAAGTGAATCTTAGGATTCAGGCGCGTAAATCTTACAATTTGATACTTTGTTTCATAAATCTTACGATTCAAGCAAATTGGCTAAGAATCGCCATGGTCAAGAAGGTTAATATCAGAAATCTTTTTTTCCCTTTCTCCTTTCTTTCTTTTTTGTTAGCGTTTATATTTTTTAAAGGTATTTCAGTGGTGAACGAAATCTAGGATTAAGAATCTTTGCGGGTTTGGGGAGGTTTCAAAGATGAATAAGGAACAAGCATTCAAGTAGAGGAATCGATTGTACACATAAGGTTTTATCCTGTATTCTTTTTTTTTCTTTTTCTAATTTTTCCTCCATGGACACATTTTAACTTGAGGAGACCTCCTAATATATAAGACTGGTTATTGAAATTTTATTTTTATTTTTCAATTTAAAGACAATAAGAAAGACTATTGCAATTGTTTATTTTCCTAGTGATCTCTCAAACATATTTAACTATTTACACATATATTTATGATATATTATATATTAATATAAGTCAATACCATAACCTTATTGGTCTTTGTATTTATGCGCTGATGTGGATAAAAATGGATGGATTAAGAATAATTAATCTTTTCTTTTTTAATTTTTAAGTATTTTTTGTTTTTGTAAGAAAATTTTAAAATCCTACAATTCATGACATGATTAGATTCATTCCCTTGAACAATTTGCGATATGATTTCGGACTTCAGAAAAATGCTGCATGGGATGATTTCCAGTTCCCTGCTCCCAAATGCATAGCTGAGTAAATTTCCATCCATTTTGCTATATTTCAAAACAGATTGTTATTTGGAAAAACATGTCCTGCCTGAGATGATCTTCAATTCCCTGCTGCCCAAAACACCCAGTGGGCAGATTACCATCCATTTTGCTAAATTACAAACAGATCATAACTTTGGGTACATCAAGATTAGTGGGTCTAATGCAAACCTGAAGTTCAAGGTCCTTCATCTTGTGGGTTAGAGACGAAACTGCATCTTGTGACCTCTGGTTTTCACACCTTAAAATGTCATGACCTCTTACTGAGGTTGCTAGCTCGGCTTGTAGCTGCTCAAGTTCCAGTTCTTTGTGACAAAGCTTTTCCCGCAATACCCTTGTGAGTAGAATTTCAGCCTTCAGTTCAAGCTCTGAATCACCCTAGGGAACAAACAAGGATAACAAAATCATCTATAGAACATCAAACCCAAAGCAAGATAACTATAAAAAGAAATCCACTATAGCTACTAAGATGACAGCTCCTAAACAATTGCCCGTGAGGTTTAAAGAACTTTTCATTCTCTAAAGAATAAATTCTTGCAGATAGTTAGCTAAACAGAACAAGGCAGGCCTGCTATAAAAGGAAACGAAACTTCCAAAAGGAATTAAGAACTGGATAAGTTGCATAACAGTACAGTAACCCTTAGGAGTACATAAATTCTTTGAAACTTAAAAATAAAACAAGCCGACTTGGTGCCAAAAGAAATTTTGTAACACTGCATTTGAATGAAAAGATGGCTGCTCATTTTGCAGCTGAAATGGGCAACCACTTTGAGTGGGACATCGTCCCTTCTAGCAACCCCAAATTAATAATGGAGAATCATGCCAGTTTTCACACACAAAAAGCAGTAGACCAGAGAAAAATCTGTTCTAAAAATAGAACAATTTTTCTACACCAGAGGAATGAATTGCATAGCCGTTCATGGTTTTTCTCAGCAACATAAGATTCACTAAATATTTAGTTCCGTGGAGACTTCCATTTGAATAATTCTCTCTCTTGCAACAAGCAAGGATAGACATCTGCATCAGATCACTGATGTGCATCCAAAATGCATTCTCTATGGAATATAAACAGTGAAAAATCTTCGTGGATCAGCTAGATGGATTGTAAGACCTTCGAATCCTGTGTTTGTGTGTGCAGGCCTTGTATGGCCTAAAGAAAGCTCGGAGCACATGGTATGGAAGAATACAAAAAAGTCTGTTGTCCAACTCTAGTTTGTCTGTGATGCAAATTCAAAGGAAGTTATGAGTGATTGTGCTACATGTAGATGATCCCATCATCATTAGAGATGATGTAGATGAGGCATAAGGAGTTCATACACATCTCTTTGTTTGTCTAGCAATGGCCGTTTAGAGAGAACAACCTGGAAAACTTGCGCACTTCCTTCTATTTTTTGTTGAAATGGTAAATGATTACTTTAAAAGCCATTAAAATAGTATAACTACAAGGCCATATAATACTAGACATTTATAAGTATACAAAATCTAGAAAGCTAGCATTATCTCCCTAAGTCCTAACTACTTGGCCATAAATAAGAAATGGTGAGTCCTGCAAACTTTTTAGATCATATAGCCCATGAGATGATCAAGGACTTCGCTTAATGCAACCACCATAATATTTCTCAATGAAATTTGAAAGGTTACTCCTACTTTGTTCAAGTCATATTGACCATTTAATAAAAACAAGAGCACGATAATAACATCACAATGAAACCTCTCAAAGAAGGATACCACAAACTCCAGGTCTCAACAAGAGGTTCCATTGGACAAAGAACACTTGTCCTCAAAGGAGGCAGACCATTAAGGAGCAACAACGTCAACACAGAGTGATGTCAGCTTGTGCAGCTGGTTGGAGAGGTTGGAGACGCCCAGTAGCGATACTATTTGACAACCAGAGTGCGAACTTGTTTGCATCAGACGTAGTGTTTTATGCAACACTGAAGCATATTGAAGAGCTCCACCACTATTATTTGAAATTGTTGATAAACAGATGGTTTAATTGTAACTTTAGATCATTGAGTTTTTATCTGTAATTTTGGGAATAAGTTTCCTAAATTAGGATTAGTTTAAATATAAGACTTTTTTCTCTTGGGTACGATGAAACTAGGGATAAAGAATTGAGACGTGAAGGAAGAAAGAAATCCTAAACCTAACGCCTAATCCTAAACCTAAACTAGCTCTGATGTGGTGATACCAGGTTGAAATCTTAGGGCTGCATCTTAATTGAATTAGATATCTACTCAAATTAGGAAACCTAATCATAACTAAACTAGGAAACGAAATATCATAACAATTGGAAATTCTAATAACATCAGAACTCTAGCCTAAAATAACTCAAATTTAACTAATCCTAATTTAGGAAACTTACTCCCAAAGTACAAATAAAATAAACACAATGGCCTGAAGTTACAATTAAACCCCTTCTGTTTCACAACAGGGAGAAGGTGCTGAGTGGGAAGACTGATCTGGTGCCAATGTCCACACAATTCTGCGTCCTGAATATTCTCATAAATGGTCAAATTTTGCAAGTTCTAACAAGAGCTCAGAGTTATGAGAAGAACTAATGCGAAGGAAATGAGATCACAGCAAGGGGACTTGGTCATGATTCATGAGGCAATGTCAGAACTAAGAGGGACTCTGTTTTTGAGTTATCTACACCTTAAGCATACAGGCCTGAGGGGTCAGGCTAGTCACATGGTAATGGTTGTCGCATGGCACCAGCTATCATAGCTACATTAAATATCTAGTTTTCTGATTTTATGCTAGAGTTATGTGCAGTGTACAAATGTAACCTTATCAACAATACAAGGGATGTTGATAATATCAGCCAATACTTTTATATTCAATGCAAGTGGAAAAGAGTCCGATATTGGTTAATTATGAAAGGTTGGGACTTCGGATCTCTCTTACCACTACAAGGATTGCCCGCCCACCCCCAAACCACCCCCCAACACACCCCCACCCCCCAAAACCCAAAAAAAAAATTGTAAATATATAATTATCATATTGGAGGAACTGTCTTATTTCTATTTCAATATATATCTTATTGGTAATTTTCTTTTGGGCTTCGCAAGTGGGATTTTGACCCAAGTTAGAAAGTCTACATAATATATGAGGGCATAGCTAAAACCCCCCTTAAAGTATTTCTATATTAGTTTAAGTAATTTCAAGGCTTTGTTTTATTACTCCAACATTATTATTTAAAATAAAACAATTGCTATTCTAGATAGCCAAGGACTGCACTGAATACCCATGCCCGTTTCTTGTCTCATCCCATAGTAGTTGCAAAAAATTAAAGGATCAGTGAATCAGCTACGAACTCTCAACTGTCATTTATATATTTGTTAATATATAAAGCAGCTATTTTGTGTAGGAAAAAGCATAGCAATTATTACCTCTGAAGCATGCCGCTTTGGATACCCTGGTGTGGCACTATCCATACTCTGCGTCAAAGATTCAGAAGCATCAAGTTCTGACTTCTCTTTAAGTACCATATATATTGTTTGTAAACTTCTTCTCAAATTTTCTGCCCCTCTCTTTAAACTTTGGAACTTCATATCATACTCCAAAATTAAGTACCCATCAAACCCTCTACCAGCTTCTTGTACCTCTTCTGAACCATAAATGTCTGGAATATGGCATGTCTTGCCTTTTATGAATTCCAGCAACTTTCCGCAGAGTTCATCATTCTCATTAAGCAACGATAGGCATTGATTTTGTAAGCAGTCAATTCGAGCACCCAGTTCATGATCAAGCTTGATGGATGAGAATGCCCCGCCATTTTGTGCAGCCCGTATTCGTTCCAAAAGACTAATGTTCTCGTGTCTGAGGGATTCCACTTCAATTCGGTAGGAGTCGACTTCTTTTCTCAACATCTGCTCAACACCAGTCAATCTCACCTGTTCCAGTTGCAATTTAACCATGTTCTCTCCTTTCTCCATTGACTGCTGCTTGCCTATTTCATCACTGAGCACTTGTCGAAGCCCATTGACTGTCTTCTCCTGTTCACCACATATCTTTTGCAATCTTGCAACAACCTTCTGCAACTCCTTGGTTTCGTTTTCACTTTCTTTGTAGCTTCGTCTGATGGAATCTCGATCACCTTCCACTCCTTTGGAATGCTCCTGCAGCTCTAATAATTCTTGTTGAATATTGTGATTCTCTGCTCTTGCTTCTTCCAACCTTTCTGTCACCTCTTTCAGTTGTACCTCCAATTGCGTTAGTCTATTCCTATCACTTGCTTCTCTGCTGTTTAAGGAAGAAACATCTCTTTGAAGTGAGACATTTTGCTCCGCCAATTCCCGAACCCTATCTCTGAGCCTCTGTTCCTCAGACTGATATTTTTCAAGCTTGAAGGACCAGTCACTCGACCTTCTATCCAATTCTTTCTCCAAACTTGACTGCAATGTCGCCTTTTCCCTCTCTAGCCTCCTTGTTCGAACATCCAAATCGAGCTTTGCCCGCTTAAGAGCTTCGCTTGCCGTTGCCCTCTCGTTAATACGACTCCGTATCTGATAGGAAACTTCAAGAGCCAAGCTTCTCCTATCTTGGGAGAACCTTTCAATTATCTGAAGCAATGTTGGTATGTTAAAAACACAATCCCGGAGTTTTAGCTGCTCAAATTCTTCCTCTAGCAGCAGGACCCTCTCTTCAGCCTCTTTCCCTTTTCTCCGTAACTCTGAATCCACGTTTTCTTCATGTTTAAAACCAAATCCATCTTCAAGAATGTTACTTTGATTCAAGAAGCCTTGAATTTCCTTTGTGCAGCAACCATTTGTTGCTTCGTAAGGGGCATCAGAGGCATGGCACATGTTCTCAAACAAATACCTTTTTTGAGAAAGATTCTTTGCGTTAAAATTAGGCTGCGGCTCAGAGCAGTCCTCATAAATGTCTTCAATCGTGGTCATAGTTTCAGAGTCAAAATCATGTGATTCTGACGACGTTCGAGCACATACATGGGGCAGTCTCTCCGCAACATTCTTTGAAAGCTTTTGCGGGGATGGAAGCCTAACATCATCTCTTGCCCAATCTCTGGCAGAAACGCAAACGTGGTGATCTCTAGATTCCCGAAATGAATAGGACCTCAGTCGCTCTTTGGTGGGTGAAGCTGGTGCAGAAGACTGAAATCGAGGTGGCCGTTTTGAAAAAGACATTTTCCTGTTCTCCATCAAGAGGCCATCTTCCTTTCCAACACCAGAAGAATTCCTTTGAGAATAACTTTCAGGCCTCAAGTTTGTATCCTGTTGCTCGCCATCAATGTATAAGTCTAGGAATTCGTTTGGGAGTTGTGGCAAGCGAGCTGCCCTGCATTTTAATGGTACTGGAGAACTGCAGGGTGAATTGCCTGACGAATCAAAACAACCTCTTGACGAATTGGGAGGCTTCTCTACTGCATGCCGCATCTGAATTGCACACTGATCACTTCTTTTAGGCTTAGGCTGCCTTTCTGGAGTCAGAGATCGACATCTACAGAGTTGGAAATGAAAAAGAAAAACAACTAAGAAGAAATTCATTTACATAGAAATCTCAAAGCAAACCAGCTTGAGTAAAAAAAAATAATTTAACATGTAAATTAGTTGGGACACAGAAATACATAACCAATAAACCAATTGTTTTATTCCCTAAAAATGCATGCACAGTAGCAGATAAGATACAGATGTACAGTTGAAAATGAATGGAAAAATGTTACATGCAAAATTTTGTCCATTGCTAAAAAAGAAAAAAATATATATAGTATAATATAATAATCTATTGGTTGTGGAGGCAATGACTATTAGAAGGAGTTCATACTCCAGGAAAAGAAAAAAAAAAATCAAGAGTAGGCCAATCTCACAATAGAAAAAATGAAGCAAAGAAAAATAAGAAGGCTGACCAGTTTGAGCACTCACCGCATTCGGTTTTCAACCATATGAGGCTGAACATTACCACTAGTAGATGGCGATCTACTATGATCACTGAGGCCATTCGAATTCTTTTCTCCCAGGTCACTGTAGATGGTGGGAGATGAGAATGAAAGGCTCCTCTTGAGTCCTGAAGCAGCAGATATCTGGCTTTCTGGAGGCTTCTCCCAGTACACCTTCTCATTATTGGAAGGTAATGGAGGAACTGGGTTGTTGTTTTCTTTGCTTGATGATGTTGAAGACCTAAAGAAAAATAACTTCTTCATGCTGAATCTCTCAATAGAAACTAAACCCTGCAATTTACGTAATACTTTTAGATGAGCTAATAGATAAAGACTGATCCTGTTCCTGGGAAAGAACACGTGAATAATGAATTCAACTACTACAAATTGGGAGGAATACCATGAAGAAAAAAAACAGAATACATCAATGCAGAAACTCCAAAAAAAAAAAAAGCAACTCTTGTTTTTGGACCTTCTGAAAACAAATGAAAGTTCAGAGAAAGATGAAGACGTCTCTAAACAGATGGAGCTTATATATAAAACTTCTCTTTCTCATGTGAATTAAAACAGCTTCAGAACTTAGAGACAAAAACCATAATAATTTTTAATATACTTGACGCAGAAAAAACCATATGATAATTATAACTTCAAAAGTATACTTACTTCATGACGCCTACTGAAAGGGCTTAGTATGCAATAGTGAATACGATATGCACATGACCCATTACTTTGGTATCAAATAGCACTTGAAACGTTATACAGAATGGATAGAATGCATCAATAGATACATTCTTTCTCATGTGAATTAAAACAGCTTCAGAACTTAGAGACAAAACCATAATAGTTTTTAATATACTTGACGCAGAAAAACAATACAATATGAATACAAATGCTAGAAGCAATATAACTTCAAAAGTTGCTACAAACTACAAAACTACTTCATGGAGATATCCTACTGAAAGGGCTTAGTATGCCCCTGGAGCAGGGTAAAAAACAGACTAGTGAATACATATAACCAGAAAAGGGGCATATGCACATGACCCAATTAACTTTGGTATCAAATAGCACTTGAAACGTTATACAGAATGGATAGAATGCATCAATAGATACCCACATGAAAAAAGTAGACACTCTAGCTTCAGAAGCAATGGCAAACATCAAATAGCTTCACAAAAGCACTCCAAAACTCAATAAAGTACCTAGAAACAGAACAAGGGTCTATAACATGAAACAGAAGTGTATAAGAAAATCTGTCCTATAAAATCCTCTCATGGAAAACATCAGCAAAACTCAATAAAGAGATCAAAATAGAACATGGGTATCAGACCTTTGTCCAGGCAAAAGAAGAAACAGATGAACAAACGAGATTCCCTACAACAGAAGATGAGAAACAAAGTACAACAAAGATTTCGTCACCCATCTATTGTTTGTTGAAAACAAGGAAATCCAATTCCAGAACCTCCTTGGGATAAGGTAAAATGAAAAGGACATGAATAAGAAATTCAAGGGAATCTTAACAACTCTGACAAGATGTAGTAAACAAATAAAATCCACATTTAACTTCAGTTTCTTACTTAATCATAAGAACAACAAAATATGGGATCTATATTGAAACTACGAATGGGAAAAATGAAAATGAACAAAACAAAATCTGGGATCATTATATACAGCCCTCGGAAGTTGACAAATAACCTAAAGCTCCCTTAAGCCCTAACCCCTCCTGCTTACTATGTAAATAAAAGAAGAAACTAGGGATATTCTCTAAATTCTACTCAAAATCAGGGGTGCAACCGTAATTTAGTAACAGGTCCCATCCAACTTTTTTTTTACACTGTAACTCTATTTTGAAAACTGAAAAGGGCTCTCATCTCCAAGATTACATGTACCCCATTTGCTTAAAAATTAGAATACAAAGGCCCTGTTCTTTTACTAGAATTCCTGACAGGAATTCAGGCTGTCTGGGAATTCAGAATTCCTGTCAGGAATTCTGCGTTTCATTACCAGAATTCCTGAGTACTTGAAATTCCAAGCATTTGAAATCCCAAAAAACCTAGAATTTGAAAAACCACTTTAACAAAGAGGATTTGGAAATCTCACTTGGCACAGAAATTCCGGGAGAGGGACGACGGCATTCCGGGAGCTTAAGCAAGAATTCAGACCATGAATGAAAAAAAGGAATTTAGAATTCCAGAATTTGACTAAATACTAGCATTTGAAATTCCCAGACACTATGAATTCTATGAATTCTAGTAAAAGAACGGGGCCAAAGTGTCCATTTCCTTAAATTTTCAAAAGTAGGCAAAAATCTCCAAACAAAAAAAGAAGAAGGGGGGTTAGGAAAGGAGATGAAAAAAAGGATAAAAAGACTAAAAACTGAAACGCTATAGAGAACAAATTCAAATATATATCTAACTTCACTTCACTGAAACAAATAGTAAAACTAATGGGGATTTCATAAATACAGTAAAAACTAGCAAATGTGCAAACAACAGAGAGATTTCACCACAAGAGAGAACGAATTACACTTTCAAACGGAACATGGAAAAAAACCCAACAAAGAAATTTACACAAATCCCCAATAAAACATCCTAAAACAAATCCATAAGAAGAAATTCTTGAACAACAACAACAATCTTCTCAAAATCCATGAAAAACCCATTTCATAAAACAATCAGAAGACTCAAAACAAAACCCCAAAACTTAAACAGAGTAATAGAGATTAAGAACAAGAAAGAAACCCACAAAAAGGACTAAAGAGAACCCACCTCCAGAAAATCCCATTTCCCTCCGTTTCTCCTGCAAATTAGACTCTAAAACCACAAGAAAAACGAGGGTTTGGGGTGGGGATTAAGAACCCAAGTGCGGGTTTTTAGCAAGTTATTACCGCAATAAATTCGACCAGATTTCTGAAGAAACGCGTTTACAATCGAATCGAATTCGATCCATGAAAGAAACTTTACCGTTATCAGCGAGAAGTTTCTCGTTTTTGAATTCGGTGTAACGGGAAAATCCGATTTTTCAGGGATTCGAAGGGAAAGAGGAAGTAAATCGGCGATTCTACTTATACCTGTAGAAGATCTGCAGATTTGATCTCGTTCGAATCGGCGATGTACTGGAAAACGGCGCTTTTTTTGGTGATGACGAGGAAGGAGATGTGTCAGTGGAAGTGAAGGGAAGAAGGAGCGTTTGAAAAAGGGCTAGAGAGAAGGATGAAAGATGTCGATAATACCCCTTGAATGTGGCCAGATTTACAAGGATGGTGGGCTAGATTCTAGGTTTAGGTGGGCCATTGTTTTAGGTGATTAAAAGGTTAAATAAAGGGCTTAACTTTGGTGGGGATGTGCAAAAGTGACTAGTTTTGGGAAGATCTTGCCCCTCCACAAGTTGGGAATGAGTCCTTTTGTGGGGGGCCCACTTGACTTTTCATCAACATTTTTAAAGTTTTTTATTTCATTAACTTTGGGGTATGAGAAGAGGTATACTCTAGAATTAATCACTCAAATGACTATTTGGAAATGGGTACTTTTTACCTATGTATGTGACTAGGAATATAGATGGAAGTCATCTATTTAGGGTTAGAATCAATCTCAACCCATTGCACTACATTCGGTTTGGACATTGTAGTCCAATCTATTAGGAGCTAATTGAATAGACTTCAGGAAGAAAAAAAGATCTAGTTTTTAAAAGTTTTAATTTGGACGTACTTCCTTTGAAAAAATCAAAACAGAAGTCTTTTTTTTTTTTTTTTTTCCCTTTATTGTTTATACGATACTTGAGTTCACACACCCACGCACACTAACCATGTCTCAATAAGCTCTTATTTTACGATATATTGTTTGGTAAATACACAAATAATAGCTTTTTTTTTAACCTCGTTGGTTAGCTCAATTGGCATAGGACCACGATTTATATCCGGAGGTTGTAGGTTTGAAACTGCACTACCACAGTAGAGTTACAGGGGAGTTTACTCGGCTTTTCTATGGGTCAGGAGGGATTAGTCCAGCCCAAAGAGTTAAGAACCCTCCGATAGCTATTAAAAAAAAAAAAAAAGAGGGAAGCATTTTTTATTTTTTTTGTTACTTTTCATTTTAAACCCCCTTTTTCATAAGAATTCACCTACACACCTTTAGAAAGCGTTTATGCAATGCGCCTTTCAGCAAAAATATTGGGAGACAAATTTGGTACCTTCCTCAGTGTCATCAGGTTCTATGAGGATTCGAGAGACAAAATCGCCTTTGTAGGTGTGTTTTTTGTGATGGAGAGGATCCAGACTTTCTACTGGGATGGAAAGAAGATTGATGTCGTGGCATGCACAAACACACCCTCAATATACATTGTAGTGGAGATTGGAGAGGTTTCAGGGGCGAGGTGTTTTCATCAGTACATGTGCTCATCTGCTCACATGTGGAAATGCTTGTCGGGCGCATTTGGGGATGGGACTGGGGGATCAATAAATTTCTTTCTCACTTACCAATGTACCATATAGAGGCTTAGATGATGATCCTAACGACTTGATCAATTGCAAACAAATGTTCATTATCTATAACCACTGCACAATCAATCCAACAGCAGTCCATTATTTGAATGGGTGCTAGACCCTGGGATCGGTGAGTATGGGGGAGGGGGTCCCTATTTGTATGGTCAACTTGGATTGATCATTAAGAGGATCCCCTTATGCGTTTCTTACATGTGAGCTAATGAGTGCATTAGCATAGGAGAGGATTCTCCATTAATATATTATCTCTATCCGAGCTTTTAGCACCTTAGAGTGATGAGGGCTCATTAAAAATGTAACCAATAATACACTATATTGTTTAGAGGTCTTGTCTCCAATTTTAATTTAGACATATTCTCAATTTGCAGTTTGCCAAACACCCAATTTTAAAAATCATTTTAAACCTTAAAATAACATCCTAATTTTAAAGTTTCCAAGTGCGTCTATCAACTTCGATTCAACACCCAATGAAAGTTTATGCAAAATTTGACACTGGTTTGTCTAATTACCATATCAAGCCCTCAATATAGTACTGTTTGTGATCAAATGACTCACTAAATCACTAAATCTTTCATATGCATATTACTGCAATCCAATGGTGTGCATCACTTTGGCTAAATAGATATACAAGCATGTCTCCATCCTCTTTACAAGGAATCCATTTTATTGGTTTGAATGAGGTAAAGTGGAATTATCTATCTTTTCTATTGATGGTCTTTTTTCTCTACCAAATCCTGCATGAGTGCAAGAGCCCCAGTGGACAGGTGAATGAGCATTATTCAAACTCAAATGTCCTTGAATGGGTCGGATTTAAAACCCTACAAGACTTGTCATGAAGTCTTGAAGAGAGAGAGAGAGAGAGAGAAAAGCTATATGGAGGATGCAATGCGCCTAGGTGATCTAGTCAAATACATAGAATCGTCATTAAGTTTACATAGAATCATCATTAAGTTTATAATTTTACAAGAAGATTTTTTTTTCGCTATTGGAGGATTTCCAACCCTTTGGGTTGGATTAATCCTTCCGAGCTCATAGGGAAGCTGAGTAAACTCCTTTGTAGTCTAGTGTGGTAGTACAGTTTCGAACTTACAACCTCCGGATGCAATCCCTTTGGGTTGGACTAATCCTTCCGAGCCCAGAGGGAAGCCATGTAAACTCCCATGTAGCCCCCTAGTGTGATAGTGCAGTTTCGAACTTACAACCTCCGGGTGCAAACCCTTTAGGTTGGACAAATCCCTCCGAGCCTAGATGGAAGCCGGGTAAACTCCCCTATGGCCCCAGTGTGGTGGTGCAATTTCGAACTTACAACCTCCGGGTGCAAACCGTGGTCTTAAGCTAACTAAGCTACCCCTTGGGGTTAGAAGATACTTGTTTCTAAAATTATGACATTTTATAAAGATACTGCTTCTCACAATATAAAGGAGGTTGCAGTGAATTAACTATATATCGATGAGGGGTATTCATGGCCAAGCTAATCCAGCCTGCTTTGGGCTAGGTTTAAATTTTAGCTTGGTTTTAAAATTTGAGCCGCTTGCATTAAACGATAGAAAGTCCAAACCCTGCTGCAAATCAGTAGTTCTCATAGATCAGTAACTAATTTGCCCAAATAAGTGATAACAAGCATAAACAACAAGGGATCAAAAGGCTGGCTCAACTCAATTGAATAAATGAGTAGGCTTGAGCTTAACATATTTTTGGTGAGCCAACCTTGGATCAAGAACTTAGTGCCCACGTTGACCTTGAGCCAATACGGTTCTTTGTTTGGATATTATGAACACCCCTAGAGAAGATAGAAAATTTGATATCCATATATAAATCATGATATTTGATTGATGGAAATTATTTTTCATCTTATACTACTTACTTTTTTTTTTTTAATAAAATGACTAATTATATTTGATGATGCTTGTTTTTTTTCTAATTATATTTGAGGGTGTTCGGCCCAAGGAATTGGTTATTTCCTCTGACACTAAAGTCCCTACCACTCCCATGCACCAGATAAGTCGGGCTTTTTGCCCCGAGTAAGTGGCCCTAGAGACATAACATGAGTTCGAAACCGCAACCCCCAATTTCACCTATGGTCTTAGCAAAATGCGTTGGCCCTAGAGTTTAATAAGTAGTTCATATAACGATTCTCATTTTTACTGAGGCCACTGGGTTGCATCAATGCCTTCCAGGTGTCATTTCAACCGTAAGCAAATACGCTTTTTCTAATAAAGCTGTAAAGCTCCTAATGGCATTTTTGTCCTCTGAAAAAATAAGCTTACGTCAGAGTCTCGTTCGGCGCGGGTCGGTATCTGTGACCGTTTGTTGCCGGTCAGCCGGTCACCATCTATCCGTTGCACCAGTCATATTCACAATTTTAGGCGGCAAGAGAACTTTTCGATTTTGGGCCCCGCCAATGCAATTATTTTAAAATTGATAGAAGGTGACCAATGGGTCGGGTCGTGACAGGTCCTCTTCACATTAGCCTGACCCTCACGTTTTATTGGTATTATTAAAGGCTATATCAGCATTCAGCCCCATCCAAGTTTAACCAATTTATCAGTTAGGTTGTTTATTTAAGCTTACAGGTCAGGTTAAGGTTAGGCTTCCTTCTTCCTTTTTTCGATTTTTTTTTTAAAAAATGTGAGTCATGTTAAGAGGGCTATGAATTTCAAAAGAATTGATTTTGTCTGTTTGGGAGCTTTATTAATGAAATTGAGTGAAGTAAAGAATATTTTAAATAAAAAATAAAATATAAGTGAGTCATGATGATTTTATTTCTAGTTGTTTGTGATGGAATCTGTTTGACCTTTTGTATTGGAAAGTGAAGTTTTTTTGTCTTTTAGTAGAGAAAGGGGTTGTTTTTTTAAATTTTTTTTTTTTAAATATGGCCGGAAATTTGAATTGAAATACTTTTAATGTGAGGTTTTTTTAAGAAATAGGGCTTTTTTTTACTTGATTCTATTAGTAGAGTTGCCAAACAAGCCCTCGGCTTTTGCCAATGAGACCAATTTTGTCTAATTTGAGTGAGGTTGTTTCTTTTTTGGTGATCTAGTCTTTTCTATGTTTATTGTTTAATGTAATATATTTATTAATAAAAAAAAAAAACATGAACATGAACATGAACATGGCGGATTTATTAAGAAGTTTGAAATGTTGATCCAAACCCGAAATTGCCAGGTTAAGTTGGGGGGTTAGGGGCAAATGGCGAGTTGAGTGTAGATTTTGATCATTTGTTGGCATGCCAATACCCATTATTGAAACATCAAGTTGAGACTCATCTCTAAAATTTAAACCATTCAAAATCATAATCTCTTATTTTTAATCATAATGTTGACATAGGTGATAGTGTGATTTTTAGGCAATTTGAATTTAAGAAATGGGCCCTACTCATTGATTTCAATTGGATGCAATAAATTATCCTGTATTGTGGTGACTCATCCAGCATATGCGTCACATCAACATGCCAGTACGGGACAATGTTGTGGCCTTAATTTGAATGGTGGAAGGAGTGCACGGGAAATGGATGATGGTTTGAATATCATCCTAGCTGTTGAGATGGTTAGAAAACCATCAATGTGAAATCTGTGGAGAAATAATCTCAAGCTTCTAGAAATTTTCATTCATTTACTTATGTTCACGTGGTGTGAAAAAGTGAAGTCCAGCGGTTGGAAAATCTTAATTTTAAATTTACTTTAGCTAAAGAAATTTATAATATAAAACTTAAGTAAATTAAGTGGTTCTTCACCAGTCAAAAACTTCTCACATAACTATAATTTGCTTTAACTTTCATCATTTCCCATATGTCTACCGACATATATGGGTACTTGATTCTCCGATCTTTAAAAGGCTCCAACCTGTAAAAAAAGGGGTTTGAGAATTGTTTTAAGTTCCACTTTATAAATTGATTTGGACCCAGAGTCTATTTTAGGTTTGAATTGATAAATGAATTCGGTTCCAGATCCATGCAAGTTAAAACTCATGGATATGGGAACCAACATATAAGTTCTTAATGTTGCAAACTATAATTCAAAATGAACTTTATTTTGACATTTTTGTGTTTAATCATGTAAGTAGTAAAGTTGATTCAATATTATAAGTTTAATGAACCCCGAGGGCTAGCTCAGCCGGCCTAGAACCACGATTTGCACTCGGAGGCTAAGGGTTCAAAACTGCACTACCACATTTGGGCCACTGGGGATTTACTCGGCTCCCCCCGTGCCTGTAGCGATTATTCTAGCCCAAAGGGCTAGGACACCCTCCGTTATAAAAAAAATGGAAGAATTACAAGTTGAATTATTTTTACAAGTTGAACCCTCAACCACAGTTAGCACCCGAAAGTTGAGGGTTCAAAACTGCATTACCACATTGGTGCTACAGAGGATTTACCCAACTCCCCCTAGGCTTGTAAGGATTATTCTGGCCCAAAGGGCTGGGACACCCTCCTTTATAAAAAACAAAGGAAAGTATAATTACAACTTGAATTATATCCTTATTTTAAGTAAAAGACGCAAATGAAAAAGAAGTCGGCCGGTTTTGGAACTAGATCTCAATTGTTTAGTCAAAACCAAATCTAGGTCCTCTTATCGGAACCGGATCTAGAAACAACAAAATAGGTTTCAAGTTAGAATTGGATCCAGAGCCGAAACCTTCATTTAGAAATGGCTCCAATTTCGGTCCAAATATGGTTCTGGTTTGGAACTGACCTATTTGCATCCCTACAA
Organism: Camphora micrantha; assembly: GCA_003546025.1. NCBI lineage: Eukaryota > Viridiplantae > Streptophyta > Magnoliopsida > Laurales > Lauraceae > Camphora > Camphora micrantha. Next base: position 12,789,691 of record QPKB01000002.1, read on the forward strand.
ACTTTTTTTCCTTATTAGAAATTTTGATAACAATCTAGTGTGATGGAGGTTTCTTGGAAATGATGTAATGGATTATCCCCCGTCATTGTCAAACACAATGTTTCTTCACCAGAATCTCAAAGTTTAAGCCACCTAAAGGTCTCAAATTACTTTTCAAATTCTTAAATTTCTAGCTGCTTTACTTTTTGTTGAAATTTTTAGATGCAAGTACAAAGGATAATTAAGAAAGTCCGGTTTGTTCAATAATTTAAAATTCTCCATACAATTTTTTTTTTTTTTTTTTTTGAATTCCACTAAAGAAACAAGCCCTACATGTGGCTATGCTCTCTAACCGAAAATAAATTAGTATGAAACTTGCTTATGAATTTGGGAGAACCTTGAATCTGCATTTGGAGCTGGATCATTGTATCTTCTGCCCTAGAAAATCTGAATTTTTCTAGAACTGATTTCAGTTGTATATTAAAAAAGATATGATTTATATATAAGTGTACAGGTCTTCGTATTGTCATTTGCGCGTCTGCATAGCTTGAATCATAGTACCTTTCAAAAAGCCTCACTCGTAAATTAGATGGATCTATGTAGTGGCCCGTTGATATAAACTTCATATAAGCCTCACCTTCAGATCTAGTTCGAAAAACCAAATTTCGATTCAATGACATAAGATCTGGTTCTTGATCTAGAGAGCATAATGCATCTACTGAAAAATTAGAGAAAGCTTCTCTCTAAGCAAGCTTCAATAAAATATGATGTAACTAGGCTCACCAACTTTCTGCTGCCAACATAAATCATGGCTGATGACTCTCTATATGAATAGTGATGGCCCAATCTCTTTGAGAATCAACGATCCTGACCATTCGATTGGATGACACTACTAGATGCAGCATTTTGAAAGTCTCTGATTGGAGGGCTAGGATTTCAAAACAGGATTGGCAAATGTAACTCAAGACATGGATTGGGCTATATATACAAAAGTTCATGGGTGATAGTATTACTACCATCATCTTTAGGGCATGTTTGTGTACACGCCCTTTCTGCGGAAAGGAAAAATTGTTACGTAAGCAAGTTCCATAGAAATGAAAACCTCGGAAAAGGATTTTCATAGGATTTAGAAATTTATATTTGGTGAAAAAATTTTCCTCGTTGAATTGGTGTTAATGTTGTTTGGTGCGGCTGTGGATTCATTATAGAAAATCAAATTTTCTTATTTGGTGAAATAATTTTTTGAAGAAAAATAACATAACATGTATATTATCTATTTAACATTAAATAATAATTTATTTAAAGAAATAAAAAATGAAAGAGTTCTAAGGTTTTTGGTTGAAATGGACGAGAGTGAGGAAAATAGGGATAAGTTTTCCGCAGAAATTCATTTCCCATAACCCCATGTAGGAAATCTATTTCCACTATTATCAAGAAAAATGTCGACGAGGCAGAAAAGCGTTTTCGTGGTATTGTTCCGCATCAAACGCCTTAAAAATGGATTTTTCTGCGGAAAACCGTCCATTTTTCCGCGGAAAAGTGTTACACAAAAATGCCCTAAACTCTTGCAGGTTTCTTTCTTAACGATCAATTATCTATTGCAGAGAAGACTGAAAATTGAACCAACAGCTTCCTCATCAATTCAGAAAATCATAACCTACAGTTTGACAATAGGTGAATAATCTACGAAGTTGAAGATTCTTTACTGCCTGTGGAGCGGAGCTCACAAAGAACTTGTATAGCTGACGATTCGAAACTACTTTTCAACTGCAGTGCAGAAACAAAAATATGCAAATTACGAAATCCATCACTTACAAACATGCCCTAGGAAATTCATAAAATATTTAATATTATTCCTTCCCATTTTTTATTGACTACTGTAAACGCAGTAAAAGAAATAGAACTTATATTAGGGGTATAGACCACATCCTATTAACAAAAGTTAAAATAGCTAAAACTAATAAAAGATGAAGGGGCCACATCCTATCATCATGTGTCATTTTCTTCACACCCTTTGTCCAAAGATGAAGGGCCCCATTATGTTTTTGAATATTGACCTTGCATAACTGATTAGATTTAGGATCAGAAAATTCAACAATATGCCCTAAAGCAAATGTAAGCGTCCACAAATGAAGATTTTATTTATTTTTGAGTGTCGATTTCATGATTACACCTACTACATACAACATAATCAATGTGGGAGGCTCCACAAAAAGCAACAATGGAGTGCAATGAAGAGTGAGCTATCAAGGCCAACTTTTCTCCAACTAAAAAAGTTTTGCTTCACTAAAATGCCTATGGGATGAGTAAGTAGTCATTAAAGAGAGATGATCAACTTTAGCTGATATGAACGGATAGCTGAATGACGAAGGCATATATTACATAGAATAAAAATGGATCAAATATCACTAGGGATGACAATGGGTGAGGTTTAAATAGGCCCGCCCAACCAGCTCCTATCATGAATGATTTTGGTAATGAGTTTGTCGGATTCAGATAAATATGTGATAAGTCCACAAAATTGTAGTTTTCATTCATCATTTTATGTTATTTTGTGGATTTAATTAGGGTAATTTGCATTCAATTTCATGGAATTTCATAATTTGATGAGTGTTAAATATTTCATATTTCACCCCTTGTTAGTTCGAGTTTTATCAGCATTTCATGTGAATATCATTTGCTTTAACGGAAATGTTATTCTTCTATCGAATTATCGGACTATCATCGCTTCTAACTTCTTTTTAACTCGTAAAATAACGTTGTTTCTTTGCATCATTGCATTGGACGCGGAATTCTAAGCAAAATCGACTACTCATTGGCATTCATACAAGTTCGGATGAGGGAGATACGAAGTGGCAAAGTTTTTATGCATAAATTCGATAAGTTTTTATAGTGCATTTTTTATGTAATTTCTCTTATGTAGGTGGACCCTCTGACTACCCCAACCCTCCGGCTAGCGTCCCAGGGCATAAAGATGAGATTCCAATAAAAGAAGTTCCATTAAGAAATTTTGGCAAAGAAAACTTAAAAAAAATTGAAGAATTCCAAAATAAGAGAAGAAGACTTTAAAAATAAAAAAAAAGTCAGTTTTTAACACAATGGAGTGGTTAGTGTATTAGTTAGAGTTTGGGTAGGTTTGAAACAGGTTAAGGTTATAGATTCTATTTGTGAAAGGTGGAGCGGCCAATGCATCATCTTCGAAGAAGTCCTGTTTTCAGACCTCAGAGAAGAAGTTGGAGAATTGGGACATTCTGCCTAGAATCTTTCCTACTACGCATTCTTCTCATTCACTGCAAGGTAAAACAAGCTAACAGCCAAGATATATCATCGTCGGAGAAGAAGAGTATTTTCACTACGAGGTAAAACAAGGTGTTTCAGGAAAGGGGCTGATGTGAAGGAGGAGCAGCTAACACGTCAAAGAAGAAGGTTCTTTGTAAGCATTTGGGCACCTATTACACATTCTTCACATTCACTGCAAGGTACAAGGTGTGAAAATTTTCATATCTAAGCCTCTTGATCACACGCCCATATCGAAGATGGATGCAGGCATGCGTCAGTGTGATTTGTGTATTGTGTTATTCAGATCGGATCCGATTAAATTTGATCATGTGATGCATTTGGGTTGGTCAAATCTAATAGTTGGCCCGAGAGCCAAGTTCCGGGATCAGACATTTTTCAATATGTATCAACCGAGATGAAGTGATCCACAAGATCACACGGTGGGCCATATATTTCATGCGCAAAATCTCTTTGACCATTTGATCGATTAAGAGGTGGGACCCACATCTCACTGGGGCAAGAATCAATGTTTTTTTTTTTTTAAATTTTTTTGGGGCGGGCTTCATAATATTACCGACGTGAGTGCATGTTGCATACAGGAAAAAGTCTACTTGGACAGAACATTGGGACCGGTCTTTGGACCGATCCCAAAGTTCTGAGAACTTTGGGATCGGTCCAAAGACCGGTCCAATGTTCTGTCCAAGTAGCGCAGGACTCTGTATACAGACTCTAAGCAGTCACATGCACATGACCACCTCTTCATTAAAAAGAAATGGGCAATGGCCATTGGGCTGGACCTAACCCACTGCTCGACCTGACCTATTTAAACTATTTATTCTTTTATATGTTTTATCATGCATCATATATTATGTTATTCATACTTACTCTTCAAATTTTTTTTTTCATTTTCTTTAACCGTTACTCTATGTAATTGAGTCATTCTTTCAATATCACGTATTAGATGATTTGATTTGGTCATTTTACTGATTGTCTTTCTTTAAAAGTTTGATTTTTGAAGTTCTTTTTTAATTTTGTATGTATTATGAATTATATGTTAATACTTATATATTATTTATTTGAGTATTTTAATTAAAATTTTATGTTGATTTTTATCATGGCTTGCGTTGGGTGCAGGCTTGTTACATTAGTTATTATGGCACAACCAATCCTTATTAAAATTTCCAAATTATTATTATCTCTATCATCTCTCTCCAAATCTGATTGTTTCCCTTAATTTTCTCCCCTTAGTACTGATTCTTTTTCTAAATTCTTTCTTCATTTAATAATTTAAGGTAAGCAATTTTGTTATGAGGACAGTAAGAAAGTGACTTACCCAAAACTCTTTATTCAAATCTCTTGATAATGTTAATCCTTAATTCTCTCTTGATACTCATCCATTCCAAATTTATTCATACCCAATATTTTACTTCTTAACATTAAAAACATCATAAAGAAGTTTTCTTTTTCAAAACACTCCTCATTGGGCCCATTAAAAAATCCAATCCAATAAAAATAAATGGCCCCATATTTTATGTGTTCAATCAAATTTCACTCAATAAAAGTTTGGCCTGCTTAAAGTTTTCATGATACTCCTGAATCGACCCATCTTCTACGTGTCCTCATTGGCCCCACTTCTAAAAGATATCCCTACCAATCAAAGTGATGGCATCATTTTTTATTTTATTTTTTGAATCCAAATCAAATCTCATTTCAAAACTATATCATTATGGGCCCACCGAATCGGTCCAAATCTTTTATCTGCTCTTACTCCTTCCCTCGTCTTACTTTCTCTACAAATCTTTTTTTTTAATATTTTTTTCTTTTATTTTTGGCCCGTGTTGGTCACGGGCCTCTGACACTAGTATATATTAAAGCAGCAGCCCTCTTTGCAGGGTTTTTGATATGATATGTGGCACACGCCGCACCCCAACCCAATCCATACAGGTAACTCATGCAGAATCTAAAACTTTCCTAAAGTACTTAAATACAATCTAAACCTTTTTAAAACTAAAAGTCTATCCAATATCTTCCGATCCAATCATGATTTTATCCAAGCAAACAAAACCTAATTTATCATGATTTGATCATCGATAGAATCTTAGACTTTTTTTTTCATTAGAAATTTATTTCCTATGGCCTACCTATATATGGATGGGGTCCACCCTTTGGAACCCAATTCCAAATCAAAGCTACAATGGTGCATATCAGATGAGTGCAATGGTTGCAATGATTGGACAATTGCGATGTTCTAATCATTGTGGTTATGCCAATTTTGTGGGCCCTATCTAATCGAGTTTAATAGTACAGTAGCAACAACGCCCCATGCTTAGCTCGGGGCAAAAAGTAAGATATTATATTTTGAATTTATGAGATATCAAAATTAATTATAAACATATGAGAATAGATATTATATTTTGAATTTATGAGATATCAAAATTAATTATAAACATATAAGAATATATTCATGCATATTTAAATAAAAACAATCAACACATCTTCAATCACAAATACAAGTGGTCAACATAAAAAATAAACTATTACAAATATAAAGCTAAAAAATTCATTCAACAACAACATAAAAATAATAATAACAGCTAGCAATAATTACTAAAGAAGATATAGAAAAGCAAATTTTCTTAATATATATATATATATAATATTAGTAATAAGATATGCATTCAAGTGTTTGTTACCCACTAATAATTTCAAACCTTAATAAAATAAAACCACCCCATTTGGACTTGTTTGTTCAACAAAAGGATTCTGTTTATGCAGATTTTTATTTCCTCATGAGAATGAAATTTTGTGTTTTCGTAGAAAATCAATGTCCTCTCTATTAAGGAAAAATGATTCAGTTTTTTCTTCTATGCAAGGAAAATACACCACACCAAATAACATCATATTGTTAACAAAGAAAATTATAAAAATATGCAATCCTCTCGTTGCACAAATGCACCATTTTTTTATTTTCACATTGGCCAATGGTCATTTCAATCCCCCCGCACAAATTTCTTCTCTACACCATTGAAGTAGCACTAATACCATTTTAGAATTTATCAAACCATTTTTTAGCTCTAGATTTTTTAAACAATGTATGAGCATCTTAACTTTAAAAGCAATAAATTATGAGACTTTAAAACTACAGGCTAGTGTTATTTGATCCCAATAATAATTGGCCGACATTGGATCAATGTATATATCTCTTAACTATGAGTCCATGTGGGCCCATGGAAGTGTAATTTATGGTGGGCCAAACCTAAGGTCATATGTCTATATAATCAGATCAGAAAAGGATGCCTACAAGATTCAACCAGAAAAACTACAACCTCAAAACATTTTCATCACAAGCCCATTCATGAGGTGGTCTACCAGAAGGATTGGTCTGATTTTCGTTCACATGTAACAATCTTTGAATAGAGTAGAGCTCTATTTGGAAATTAAAAGAAAATGATATTTTTAATAAAAAATTTATCATTGTGAATTGTTGAAAGGTGGGCCCCAAATATTAAAATAAAAAGATGGCAATCTTAAGAAGATGGAAGATAGATGGTGTTGAGAGAGAGAGAATAATTATAACAAAATAGAGAGATTTTATGGGATATTGATTGAGAGACTTTAGGAGATAGATTATATGAATAAAGAAGTTTTTTTGGAGAAAAAATTGTGGCATGTGATGACATGTCGCCTTAAAGCACTTTATGTTTTTTTTCCATATTTATTTGAAAGGAGAATTATTGGGTTGCTGAAGTGGCACCCTCCATAGCCCACCTCCACTATTGCTTTAATATATATAATGAAAATTCAAGACAATCTGGACTCTTACATTCTTAGTGTTCTGCACAATTTTCTTAAATCCAATGAATTTTAGAATTTTATTTTTACCCATTAGAATTTTATTTCCTATATATGGCCTACCTACATATGGATGGGTCCACCCTTTGGAACCCAATTCCAAGGCTAATTGTTCAAAACAATTATATAGGAGAATGTTAACTAACTGGTAATCAGGAACGGGTAATCACAATACCATGCATAAATACAAATCATACTCCATGCAAAACTTAGTTAATGTATTAAGACTTAATTAGTAAATCATGTGAATTGAATTAGTTAATAATTATGATAAGTGATATGACAATGGGTGGCACGAACATGATTAACCCTTAATTAAGAAAAACTAAGGTTGAGTGGTTAAAAGAAAATAAACAAACAAAAAAATTCAGAAAATATAATAAAACCCCACACAGTTGACCATTGACCATACCCGCTTATTAAATTAGGCATGTAGACGTGAGTGAAATTATGATTATTGTTGTTGCTGTTGTTGTTATTATTATTATGATAGCTTGGGATAAGACACTATATCATTAAGGAATATCATTCCTTAACATAACAAAACCATAGCTTGCCTCCCCGTCTGTAGCTCTAAAAGCAGCATTTGTAAAAATCAGAATCTAATCATTGGATATTAGATCCATACAGCTTTTAGTGTGATATGCCGAATAAGAAGCCTTTTCGCAAATATCCATCGAGTCAAGCTTGCAAACATTTTAAATCAAATTTATAGTTTTGTCAATAGAAAATGCTTTCTCCTCTAAAGATAAAATTCTTTCTTACTTTCAACAAAGCTCACCAAGTAGCAAGGATAACAGAGATAAGATAGTTTTCATTACGAGGATATGATTCATCAATCATCTCTATGAATTTCCTCCATCAATCTAGTGTGCCCAGTGTGCTGATGTGGCTCAAGGAAATAAATAGTTGGGCCCTTCTTTTATCAACTGTTTTCCAACTTTAAAGAATAAGAATATACATACAAGTATACCCTTGTATTTATGAAAAGGTTTATATTATGCCTTTTAACTTTTTATTTCCTCTTAATGGGAAAGAGCCTTTAATGTATTCCGCCTTAGTTGTTCTTGGGCCTTTAATGGGTGTGCCCGGATGTCTTATATATATATATATATATAAATATGGGATATTTCTGTGCATTCTTCTCTCACCATATAGTGATGAACAAGTTTAGTGGGGTCCACCGAGGGACCTACTGATCATGGGACTTGTGGGGGATGGAAAGAGACATCTTAGATGAGCCCAAATATTAAATTTGGAGTCAATCTTATGCCTCTAACCTCTTCATCTGTGGCCAACAAATTTAACGACTTTATATTAAAAGAAAGAATTTGACCCTCGATCTGACGGTTCAATCCATTTAGATAGGTGGAAAGCCAATGGGTCTTGTGTACTTAAGGAATTTCCACGTGTGTGGATGGTTCGGATGTATTATAAAGTCAACCCTACTAAATTGTCCATCACCATATTATGGTGAGGGATGAATGCGCATGAATATTTTCCATATATATATTGGGGATATTCCTGTGCATCCTTCCCTCACCATATAGTGAGGGACAAACTTAATGGGGCCCACCTAGGGACACACTAATCATGGGACTTGTGGGGGATAGCAAGAGACATTTTGAATGAGCCCATATATCAAATTTGGTGTCAATCTCATGCCTTTAACCAATTCATCCATGACCCACAAATTTAACGACTTCATACTAAAGGAAAGAATTTGACCCTCGATCTAACAGTTCAATCCATTTGGATAGGTGAAAATCAAATGGGTCTAGTACACTTAAGGGAGTCTCATGTGTGTGAATGGTTCGGATATATTAAAAAGTCAACTCTATTATGTTGTTATTACCATGTTATGATGAGGGATGGATGCGCATGAATGTTTTCTATATATATATATATATATATATATATATATATATTTTTTGGCCGGTTGGACGTTTGATCTGGATTGAACACAGCCCATTCACGGCTCTACTAGGCCCACTTGATCCATAATAAACATAAAGGGTAAGAGAGTGATTAAATCTTTTTTGTGATAGGTCCAATTGGAGGTAATCATCTCCAAGCTACTTTAGAGAATATAAGTCACACAGATTCAAGCAGGCATGCAGTTTAAAAACTCGATTAGTCTTCCCTGTTGCCCAAACTGGGCCGAGATGGTGAGCTTGCTAACTCACCAGTCTTGGCGAGTTGAACGAGTCTGGCCTTTTGTTACCGAGCATTCTCAGCCAGACTCACCAACTTACCCTGCCTGGTTTGTGTCCACTCAGCCTGAGCAAGGTCCATTACCTGAACGTATAGGGGCTTGGGCGTTAAATCTGGACCTTTCCTGTCAGGTCTTTACCTGGACCTTGATCTGTTTTTTTTTTTTTTTTTTGGATTGGGTCAGACCGGTCATGAGTGGGACATAACTCTCTTGATCCGCACAAGAGTAAGCTATTGTAATACATGTGGTCTAGTGACGCTTATGCCCAACATAGTCGGCACAAGGCTATGATGATGATGTTGTCCCAGACATTTTCATGGTCATGTCTCCAGAAGAAACTTTATTATAGAAACTGCTAACCGGTCCATGGTTGTGAGCTCAAGTCGGGTTTGTGGAAATAGTATGGATGAAAATGCACTAGTTGTACAATCCACACCCAGGACACCAGATTGGTCAAATCCATAACTGAGCGAGATTCCTTTTGTCCGGGAGATAAATCCGGCCTATCTATTCATGATGTGGGCTTGGCCAACTAAGTGATTGGGCTTCAGTTTATGGCCCATCTGATGCATATGCATGCGGTATTACATCAAATGAACTCGGCACTCCATTTATACATCTCTGTCAGTCAATTTGGCCGAAAGCATTCCCTTGGCCATAAGACCTACTGTACAACTATAACATTTAAGGTGTCATTTGCCTTTTACACATGAGATACGTAAATGCAGTTTACATATGTAAATGCTTTATACTTAAGCTTCACACGCGCGTTTTAGTTTACATCGTTTGTCTACTGTTGTCATTTTCACATCATTTACACATGTGAATAATTTTACAACGTTTGTTTGCACTACATGTGAAAATGTAAGAAATTTGTTTTTGTAAATTATAGTTAGATGCTTTTATGCTAACAAATAGGCTCATTTTATAATAATTTATTTATGTATTCCAATTCCTTGGAAACAAACATGCCCATTCTTCATCATTTATAAAAACAGGTCCTTTTAATGAAATCATATTTTGGTTACATCTTGTAATGAAAGTTTCAATTGATTAATAACATGCATAGAAATCATATTTTGGTGACCAATGTCAGGCCCATACTTGACCTGGTTTAAACCATAAGCAGGCCCATTCACAACAAGATAGCTACATTGACCTTAAATCCAAACAAGAACTACCTTCAAAGATCAAGAAATTGAAAGTCAAATATTAAAAAAAAGAAAAGAAAATGGGACATCAAATAAAGCTCACAACGGTAAGCAAAAAGAGCACATTTCAACTTGTTGAACAGTGGATGACTTTAACCTGATGAAAGTGTTTGAACTCCTTTACTTCATTTATTAATTTTCCTTTATTGATTTCTTTTCTAACTTATTCTCTTAATCAGCTTTTGATTCTTTTTTTATTCCTTTCTTAACAACAATATCAATTAAATTTATTATTGTGATAGCATAAAGAGGAAATGTGATTTGACCCAATTGAATTTTAGAGAGAAGCCCAACTCATGTTTAGTTGTGGAATGGTTAATATAGAAGCCATTCTGATCATCTATAACGCCTTATATTGGATGGCTTGCAATGCTCCATGGATCTACTTATTCTTTGTTTTTGCTTTCTTTTCTTTATAACTCTTTGATGGTTATCTTCAAATTTCTCTTTCCAATATAGGACATGTCTTGGGGTTTAAAAGCCCACTAGTCCTGCTAGATAAAAGAAGCTTTTAAGGATTGAGCATCTATGGAAAGAACAAAATTTCCAAATCTCTGATCCATTGAACACATTCAGCTGTCCAATCTAAACAGATAAAATGGACAATCAATGAATGAGATGATATTAGAAGTTGATGTAAAAATCATTTTTACCTTTTATTTCTCAACCTTAGACAGGACATCTGCTAAGCCCACTGGACCAATTTAAAGCTTCAAAGTTCACTTTGTCTGTTATAGGATCATGGAACCAGAAACTCTGCCATGTATTCAGTAGAGGGGATCTGGCTCCACAAAGAAACCATGATGATGACTGTCTTAGATCCCCACCCCAAATGGATCCAATCTATATAAATGGATTCAGATCTAGACACACAGTTCTCACACCTAATGGCGAACTAGGATTTTTGTTTGAGTGGTGCTGTATATGGCCATGTGAAGAAGTTAAATAATAAAATTGGATCTTTTAAGATATTATATAAGATGTTTTTTGAGTCACGAGGTGTGACCACACCCACATGCTATCACTTGGGTCCGCCGCTGCTCCCACCCGGGACCAGACAAGTTTAAATCCAAATTTACACCCTGAGCCAGCTAAGTTCACGCATGGTGTTTACTTACAAAAATGGAATGTAAATAAATTCATTTTTATAATAATTTTCACGCACTTAAAAAGAGGAGAAAGTAAAATTGCTCAGCCATGAAAAGTACAAGTGATGCGTTTGACTGTAGCAATTTAAAACTCATCATCTTTTATTATTATCTTCAACTCCTGTGGCCACAAGTCTTAATCCAAACAATTCAAATTTCTTATAAACCCATTAAGCCCTTACATGTTTAGTTTCATGTCTTAATTATTCCTAGATTGAGATAAGGAACTGTTTTTTTTTTTTTTTTTTTTTCATATGCTATCCGAACCATTCAATGATTATTCGTATGAAAATGGTGCTTCGAAACAAGAATGATATAGTGTTTCACATGTGTAAATTTCAAATACATAAAATCCATACATGTGGATCACATTTTCATGTCCCATGCATAAAAGAAAAACGATCATTGAAAAAGGATAATCCGTCGGCCTTAGGGAAAAGATCTAGGGGTTATTGTGGGCAGGTCTAGCCCAACCCAACTCATATTAGGCTGGATTTGGGCTTTGTTCAACTCCATGAATTGTGCTAAAGCCTAATTTCTTGGTGCCTTTTGAATGTGCCTGGCCTGGGCATAGATTTGCTTAAAGGCTAGCCTGTACCAACTTATTTAACACAAACAAAGGGTATGTTTACTTTGTGAATGGATTGGGCCTAAGCCTGATTTTCAGCCCCCAGATCTAGACCTCAATATTATGCCCAAATAATTATACGAGCCAACCTTGGACAAGCTTTTGCCCAGCGGGACCCTGCCCATGGGCACCCAATTATAAAATTTAGTGACAATGACCTGCCACCAAACAACAATGCGCAACAGGCTGTCTGATGCTGCACCACTAAGCAAAGGAACAAAAACTAGTACTTGAAATGATGAGTGTCTGATGTTTTTCAATTTCCATACCCACAAGAAATAATTAACATTCCTAATTTAAACTTTATATATAAAAATGAAATTCTCTTAGGTATTCAAGAAGTATAGATTCCACTATAGCCGATCTCATACAATGAGGCTTTATTGATATATTTTTCTTACCAGATGAGGGCCCGAACTTATGAAAAATCTGAAATTCGAACAGACCGTTTACACATACAGGAGAAAAGACATGAGATAAAATCCCGTATCGAGGTTTCTAACTCTAACATAGGATAAGATCCCTGATCAGATCTTTATATGCAGTTCAAGAAATCCAATTTGATACCTACTTCAAGACCGTCCTACCACTGGGCCATTCCTTTTGTTTTCAAATTTTTGTCCAATTTAGCACCACATTTGCATTCAATCAAAAAGTTATCAAAAGGAAGAAAAAAAAAAACATACAACAACATTGGTAGACCATTTCATTTGATAAAAGAAGAAGATAAAATACAAACAACTTTAATCACTAGCTACTTATTTACATGTTACACTCTGAAGCTCTTCATTTAAAACAAGAAGAAATACTACCAAAATCTTTTTCATTTTCTTCTCTTTCATGGCCAAATTAAATCAGCAGAAACTTTCATCTCTGAGAAGTCTTCAGCGAAATCTCCATCGCCGGTTTCCGGCAATTTCTTCACTTGCTTTTTGCTGACCCTTTTGGCATTAGAAGAAACCCATGAGGTGGTTGATATAGGAATTGAATTTCTGATAACTGGGTTGGAGTCTTCTGGTCGGAGTAGCTCGGACAAAAGAAGAACAAGAGAAGCCATGGATGAAATTGAAGTGAAATTTGCTGAAGCTGCAATGAGTTTATGGAATAAGTTTGGTGTGATGGGGAGGGGATGAAGAGTGGATGTGTATATATAAAGGAACGGTTAGTTTATTCACATAAAGTTAGAGTTTGATGAAATCAAAGCCTAGCCCATGGATTCTCTGCAGAATCTGATGGATGGGTTTTGGACAAAACCATGGGTTCCAAAAAGCAGCTGGCTCTAGTGGTTTTGGGCATCTTTTGCTCATAGGGGAGATTTATGCATTTGTGGGAAAAAACAGGGGTTCTTTACCAATACGTACGTGCTAAGCTAATCTTTTGAAAACAGTTTTAACTAGTATTAGTGACGTTGGAGGGTTTTGAAGTCTAAATGGAAAGGGTTGATTTGTAACTTTTTTAGCACGCCTTTTTGGGTTTAGTCTGAAACTAGTGGGGCTTTAGCCCATGGTGATTGTGAGTGGACCGATCACGTTTCACCACGTCTCGATCCGCCACGTCACTGTAGGTAAAATCCCTTAGAGGATCTTGATTCTTTTGAATTTTATAGTCTGATTCTATTTTTAGTCAATCCAATTCTTTTAACAAATACAAGCCACCTTAAATAGGCATAAGCCCAAGTTTTACACGCGTTATTCATCATTGCATTTAATCATAAAACAATTTTATGGTGTATTAAATATTAAGGAGTTAAAAAGTAAAAGGTTTAATCATTTAATTGCCCTGATATCTCATGTTTTTTCCGTAGTTACTTGTGGAGCAAAGTTTGCCAAGGAAAAAGGAGGAGACGGCACCATAGAGGCGTTAGTGATACGGCAAAATGACTCCATTTTTTTTCCTCCGTTTGTACTTACGTTCGGTGATGATGAGGATTCGGACTTCCTATCTAAGGTGGTAGGAAATCAATTTCCTCTTTCGCCACATTTACCAAACATGCTTATGTCCAAACATTTTATTATTATGTCTACCTTTAATTTCACGGTCATCCATGGAGAAGAGCCCCACTGGAAGGTGGCATTTTCTTAGAAAAACAGAAGGGTGTTTTTCATATAGATGGATAAAGTATGAAATGATCATTCTTTAATTCACGTAAAGTAAGAATTTGTTAGAATCACAACCTTTGATCCACCGAAGAATTCAATGGAATCCAATGGGTTGAGGCGGGTTGAGGTTGGTTGGGTTTGGAAAGAAAAACAAAGACAGACAAGGAAAACCCGTGGGTTCCAAAGCAGGCTGCTATAGTGGTTTTCAGGCTTCTTCTATTCATGGGGCAGACTAATTCTAGGTGCTCCTTACTTGGGAATCAAGAAATATTGTTAAAGGCTTTGACCAATGGTTTCAGACTCTTCAATTATCCGAAAGTTCCGACTTGTCAAAAATTGAATTTGGCTCTTTATTGAGGCCTCGATAAGTAAATGGGTCAGGGTCCGATTCCACCTTGGTTCGGACCCGTAGACCCGACATATTGCATCAATTTTCGAAAACATCTCCTAAAAACCTTGTTTTTTCAATATCATTCTTTACCTTGATCTGGACCCGGGATCCAAACCCGTCCAAATATGGTTCTGGTTCCGGAGCCAAAAAAACCGGTTTCGAAATGGTCTCAGGTCCAGATCCAGTTCCACCTTCTCCTTAATAGTTCTGGTTCAGGGTTCACCATAGACCCAGACCGGAACCGACCCATTTACAACCCTACTTCCATGTAGTAAAAAAATAAAGCATTTTTCCCTCTTGTGGGCGAGGAATTGAATTTTACAACATCTGCACAAACACGTCATAAATTGTACGAAATAATCATGGTTTATGCCCTTACTGCGGAACATCCACAGCTTCCGATTCAGTCTTAACTGTGGATCCTCAGTCTCATATAGTATAATGGTTGATTGGCTGTGTGCCATGTAGTGGACCCCACCCACGATGCTAACCCTTATGATGTGGCACTTGTCATTGAGCTGGTCGAGCCTCTCTATGCTGGTCCGGGCCAGGTGGCCCGTGACAACACACACACCTCTTGACCCTTGTCTCTCATGCATGAACCATGGTGCATTGCCTAACATGTAGCTTCTGGGTGCATATGCAGAGCACTGGATGTCCCTTTCTTGTATGAATACCCCCAAAACTCTTGAAATTAGATATTTTTGGCCTGTGTAATGTATGTGGGGCCCCCAGTCCAGAATTCAAAGGATCTCATTCAATACTCTGGAATCCGTTCATTAAGTGGGCCCAAATGCAAGTATAAGATGGACACCTGTGAATGAATCCACTTGATTTCTGGCCCAAATCCAGGCCAGGTTCTATGGCCCTTGGAACCTGGTCCCAACTGGGCACTATAAGGGGGGCTGAATCTTCCTGATAAAGGTTGGGTCCTGGGTCTGGGTCCTACTCTGACCAGTTCAAGCTTTTGGATCCATTTGGGTCTGTGTCCAGAGCATTGGGCCCCACAATCAATCTGAATCAAGTGGATGATTATTCAACCCAATCAATCAATGGGCAACGTATCATTGATTGAACACATCATACAACCAAGTCAACCCGCAACCCGATCTGGTCCCCGCCCAACCCAACTTGGTTGTGTTGTACTTCAACCTGCAAACACGACTATTTCAACCTGCAACCCAACCAAAGAATAAATGACTTTCGCTCTTAATTTCAACCAGATCATTGAATGGCTCCCTGTATGATTATCTTCATACAGCCTATATCCTTAATTGTTGGATCTTCTAAATTTGGATTCGTAGTCAAAATAGCAAGAATGAATTCAATCCAAATACAAACGGGTAACCCATTTTCTCCGTCTTGTAAAAAATGTCTACCCAAATGGTGAATTATTGGGTTGGGTCCCGACAAACAACCCAGGTCAAACAATTAGTTCGTCATTCATTGCATAGAAGGCTCTATAAACGTACGAGTGAGATGAAATCACGAGTTTAGATCCTCTAAAACTTTGACCAAGAGAAATTCAGAGTTGAACGAGTGAAACTTCTTAGGTATTGGAAATTTGAGCCGCATGTATGGGTATTTCTAAATTTTATTTCAATAGGATTTGGTTTCATTGCAAAATTGAATAGTTGATTAAAAATGCCGTTAACTGAATATCACGCTCATTCATTGATGGTGTTTTAATCAAATGAACAATCTCACGGTGGAATCAACTCCTTTTGATATGAAATTTGGGATAACACGTACACAAGGAGGATAGTTATTTTAGACCGCTCTGATCTCGAATAGGTGGGCTCCACGGTGGAGTTAACTCCTTCAACTAAGGATTTTTCAAAAGTCAAAAGACTCAAGAGGATCCAGATTCTGAAATCAGGTCAGAATTGGTTGTGTAGTTAAATGCTGAATGTTGTTGGCATGTGAGACCCACCCTTTTGATGATTGATGATGGTCTGTTAGTATTGTGCAAGTTGGGCCTCTAAAGTGAGCCATACAAAGCACTCACATTAGATATTCCTTCACTTTTACTGACTTGTTAGCCCACCTTTTGGACAAGCTCCTCCTGATGGGCGTTGAGGGCACCTACCCTGTTGACTCTGCTGTCTGATGAAGAAATCCTTAGGCCCATTTCTGTAGGTCCATCTTTCCATCCACCCGTCCCTTTCCCAAATGAGACCTTCAGTGGGCACCACAAAAAAGTTTGCCCTGTGAGTCATGCAAATGCTTCGCACCAAAATATATCCCTTTAAACATGAAAGTGGAGCGGGGCAACTGAATGTTACATGATAGAGTCTTAAGCAGACTTTCAAATATGATGCAGGGATCATGACAGATCATAATAAAAAATAAGATATAACACAAACTGCTCTAACACAATCACAATATAAAAAAAGCATGTTTCACCAACTCTCCTTACATTCATAAAAAGAACATAAGGATTAGCAACTACTAACTTTAAAGCTGAGGAAGGATCTTATTGGAATTGCCTTCTTTATGTACTTCCATCTAAAAAATAAGAATTCTATGAGGGAAGGGGATTTTTGGGAAGAAACTCTAATCAATATGAGAGTTGCAATCACCTTATATGATACCAGATATCTAGTGGGCACATGGTCTATTTTGGTGAAAGTTCAAATTCTTTTATCTTCACTATGGTTGTAGTTTTTTTTTTTTTTTTTCCTTTCCTGAAAAAGGATGTTTATTTATTAGTAGTTAGAACAGAATGCAGTTTAGGACGCAGTCCTAGATTACATGTGTGAGGGAACATTTCATGAGCACAGAATCCAGCGAATGATCTGGCTGGGCTTGTCCTGATCCCAGCTCCTGGAGATGGGTTCACCTCGGAGAAGACATTGGCCGATCATCCCCCTTTTGTGCAGCTCGGTAAATGCAAAAGAATGCGCAGTTCGGCATTGGCGTCGAGATGAGACCACAGTGACATCTCCAGCAACTCGGCCAGCCGAGGTGGGCATCATGTCAATCAATAATTAATGAGGTTTTGGCTACGCTCTGACAGTCAAGATGGGCGCTGGATATAGGGAAGATGTGGATCTCATTCAGCCGTCCCATCAGCAATCATATAGAAGATCAGAGTACGGTCTGACGGGACAGAACCTCTACCTACCTCCACTAAAGGGGAAGAGTATGGTCTGATAGGACTACTCGTCCACCAACTCTCACTAAGGAAGGGTCTGAGACGGCCAACACCTATATATTTGCACGAGATAAGCAAACAAGAGGTAAGAAAAATCCTGAGTCCTCTCTTCTCCTCCATTACTCACCCTTTGTTCAGTAACTGTATTAACTTAGGCGTCGGAGTGACTTCGGTTGACCCCAGCCAGGGCCTCTAACCTATCTCTCTCCTGTTTCAGGCCTTCGAAGTCCTCTCCTCCTCCAAGAGTTTTGTGGCAAACCCCACTAAATCAAGTTCGTAATTTTTAGGCACTTACAACATGGACGTAGGTAGAAAAAGGAAAACAACTGAAGAGGATAATAAACTAACTGCAATATGCCTTCCGAAGTTAGAAAACACCAAAAATCGTTATAATAGTCAAATAGCATTGAAGGAGATACACTGTATGTAGAGTCCGGATCACCTATCGTATTTGTTACACATTTAACATGAGTGGACCAATAACAGTCTGCCACGTCATCCAAGAATTTAGGTGATTTTGAAGTATAAAAAAGTTTATATGAGATGAAAAAAAATCACCTAAATTCTTAGATGACGTGGAGGACTGTTATTGGTCCACTCACAATGAAAGTGTAATATCTACGATAAGTGATCCAGACTACTGTATTATGCTTATCATTCTGCAGTATGCCTTCATTATAGTTGTAATTGATTTGATAGTTTATAAAAATAAATATGATTGCCTCGATAGGATCTTTTTGTTCATTCCTTATCTATAGTATATGAGAAACTTGATTCTTTTGGGGGTTATAATTGGTAGTTGTTTCTAAATCAAATCTCAGTGTCAAATCTCATTTTTTTTTTTTTTTTTCTCTCGTTTTAAACCAACTAAGGGGGCAAGCATCCAAGAGAACTGCACACATAAATACAAGAAGACAACCTATACAAGCGGGAAAAAGGCCCACACAAGTGGGAAAGAAGCTCACACAAGTGAAAAGAGGCGTACCTAGACTTCGAACCCTGGACTGCCATATGATAAATGCCGTGACTTACTAGTTAGGTAAGTAGATGTTCTCCACAGTTAGTTATTACTGGATTATATGTAATATTCTTGAAAATATTGTAATGTTCTAAAATCTTGAAAATATTGTAATATTCTGAAATATTATAAAAAAAATCTCATACTTCTTAAAATAAAATGGGGGAAAGTTATATAAAATAATTTCTACAGCATTCTATAATTGTTTTTATATTATTGTCTTCAATTATTAAAAAATTAATTCAACATTCACAACATCTTGAGAAGAGCTCCAAAAAAAAATTAGAAGGTTTGGAACCTACCCAACCAAAGAATATATGAGTCGTGTTGACATTTTGAACTCGATTTAGTGAAGCGGTCTGGTTCAGTTGGGCTCATTAATTCTTATTACTTTAAGAGGTCAAGCCAATTGCTATGCTTTACATGTGGGCTAGCCCTTTGACACTTGATCATAGGCAGGAGTCACAATAGTTCAGGTTCAGGTTAGAGTTGGTGGGTTCAATAGCAAGAATGTACTCAACCCAAAGCCAACCTTGATCAGATCAGAAAGTCAACCTGAAACCCGAGTTAGAGGGTCGGGTCGGGTCCTGATGAGGCACTACACCTGTAGGGTCAAACCACCAGGGAACTCTGTAATAAAAGTAAAAGTCTACACGTCCCGGGATTTTTGTCCCGGGATGTGGCACGGTTCCCATGGGGAGCCGTGCCACTGTCCTGGACAAGTAGCACGGCTCGTAATAAAATGTACAAATGTACGGATGTAGGGTGAATACAGAATTAGTTGGGGAGTTAAGTGATGATGTCATGAGCATGTGGGACCCACCATGCTGATGGTCGATGGCTTGTCACTATAGCAAAAGTTGGGCCTAAGAAGTGGGCCATACATTTCACTGACCTTACATATTCCTTCTGTTTCTTCTTACTCCTTGGTCCACTGTTGGGACACCCTCCTGATGGGTTTTTATGAAACCTTTAAGACCAATGTACGACAGGGCACCCACCCTACTAACTGATTACAAGACCCTTGGGCCCATTTTGCGTGGGCCCCATCATCCTATCCCTATCCAGTCAAGCCCAGTATCTAGTAAAAATATGATTTTTCAAAACCGTAACGAAATCCAACCGTCTGATCAACATCAAGATAGGGTGAAAACCCTATAAATATCAATAGGCCCACTTATGTACAGGTTAGATCTTTCATAAATGAACCATGGTGTGATGATAAACATTTTTGGTGGGCCAAAAGTGGATCATATTCAGATTGGTCCAAAAGAAAATGGACTCTTTAGGTGAGAAATGGAGAGTGACTACTAAGATCTTCCTTGATAGACACTAAGAGGCATCATCATTTGAAAATCAATCAGCATATATTACGGCAACAAGAGTAATCTTCTGAGAGTAAGATCCATAGAGGTGCCCTCTCATAGTGGTGTGACAGTAACTCTCATAAGAGCGTTTCCCATGTATATATGTGGGTTGTTCCTGTAAGAACTATCATCTTAAATCAATCAGCATTACGCCAACCTTCTTAGATCCAAGCCCCTCAGAATAATGTTATTCCCCTGAATTGGGAGTGGGCCAATTTCAAATCAAAGAAAGTGAATCGTATATTTTACACTTGATGGATCTGATAATGGACCCAGCCATAATTGAATTGAAATTTAGCATCGTAGCAATGCAGGGGAGAGCGTTAGTATGAGGGCCGATCGGCTTAGATTTAAGAAGGTAGGCCTTACGGATTGATTCAAATCAGTAAGGCCCACCTTACTGATTTAGCATCAATAGAGGATTCAAATATCAAAGTAAAAGGTTATGAGCAATTGATGAACTTCATGGACTTTTTTTTTCTTGTGGATGAGGTTGTGGGTCTGGGTCATTGAAAAGCAGCAGTTAAACAAACATTGTCTGACTTTACAGGTGACAAAAGTGACACTGATGAAGCTCATTGATTCAACTCTGAAAACACCATCCACACATTAGGAATTGGTCCACGTCCACTGAGAAAGAAGTGGTCTAATCATCAACTTGGATCATTCAACAAGTTTTTTTTTTTATTATTATATATATATATATATATTTTTTGCTTGAATTTTATTATTATATTTTATTCCCTATGTTGATCAAGAACCATAATGAGATAAGAAGTATGGTCCAACTGACTTAAATGAGAGTGCAAAAGTAAACTGCCTTATTCACTTATAATGGAAGAGGTCCAAATCATGCAAGCCTCTCAGCCTTGACCAAGAACTAGATAATGCTGGAGCTCAAAAAATTATTTTATTAGATAAAACATCCTTTTATGTTGTCGCAAAAATGAATTATTAGTGTTGATTACCATATTAGTGATTTAGTGTCGATTAGCACATTAGTGATTTGGACATTGATTAGACTTATTAGGAAGTGATCTTCACTTTTGATTTCCTGTGGAATAAAGGATCAGTGATTATGAAGTCCTGATTATGTGATATATAGAAAGTAGAATAGATCAGTCGAATTCCACAGAGTGATGGTTACCTTTTATTTCTATTTTTCAAAAGTTGGCTTTACTGACCAATTTATTTATATGAAAGCCGTTGTTTTCAATTGAAATTGAGAAATCAACCTCCCGATTTTGACTTTTAAATGATTTTGACGGTTTCTTAATGGAGGTCCAAAACTGCGGGTCCATTGATACTTGACCCAACACAGCCTGACCCATATATGATGTAAATGCTTTTGAATGTTTATTAATTGAGATCCAAAACTGCAGGACTCTTCCAAATGCCTCTCTATGTTACTTTGTAATTTGTATGGTGTACACGAAAAAATAGAAAAACGAAAAACCAAACCAGCGTACCACACACCCTTGCTATCATTACATATATAACCACTCTTTCATTAGATTTCTTTATTTCAAATTAAATTTCATAACTGTTAATTAACATTCATGCTATCATTCAATTGCTTTTCTTGTAAATGTTTATTTCGTATCTTCTTCGTCTTCCATGGGCATTTCCAGAGGTCAGGTGGTATTTATATATTTATTTATATAATATGAAGCGAAGTGGTTTCAAATTGAAATCAGTTCCAATTCATTCCAATTGATTTTGACTCATCCAATTGTTTGACCCTAGCAAACGGGTCGAGTCGGGGTGAATTAGGTCGGGCCAGAGATAAACATAATCAATAAGAAAATGACATTATTGAAAAAAGAAAAACTCGTGATAATAGCGTGGAGCAAAAGAAGAGGCGGACACCTTTCCATGTAATTGATGTGTTACCATGCACGCTTGCCGAGGGAAAAATGGTGGAGTCTGTTTTTTTCTTTTTTGTGTGTGTGGCTTTAATTTTTATAAATCGTAATGTAAATGGGGTGGAACACTATGACAGACCCCATCTATTAAAAATCACAATCATTAAGACAAACATCATTGCTATTTATGGGATACCTCAAATTTTCACCTCATTCTCGGTTATTTCCACTGTCAAATTGATTATCTGATAAAAAAAAAATACAAAATTACTGGAGTTTTCCCAATAAAGTTTTTTCCTTTTGTGATTTGGACTCTCCATCATGCCTTCTGTCTATTAAGAAACTCCCAATATCATCCTATTTCTATCAAGGCAATAGCATTTGATTATTAATGGGTCCCAATGTTTATAAGTGCCACTAATCTAAGCAATTTCAAGTATTTTTGTTTGTTCTAATTGTATGATTTTTTTATTTTTTTTAGAATGTGAAATGCCGTTTTCTGGGTTGTCTGGTTTATTTAATCATTAGTATTTTTTAATTAATTCATTATCGGTTCTGGGTTGTTTGGTTTCTTTTTTATCTATTGATTATGATCTGTACACTTTTTTTAAGAATGCGGAACTAATGGTAAAAGGAATCTCCAATAATATTGGTCCATATAAATAAAGAATTAAGGTCATTCTTATCATCATCATTTTCTACTTCTCAAGTATAATTCTATTTCTTTATGTCAACAAGAGAACTTTCATTTTTTCCATTCATTTACTTTTAAGTTCATTGTATTTTCTTAGAGCAACTTCAATAATTTTTTTTGTTTCTTTGTGTCTCTTTTTAGTACAGCCTTATGTCTCATTTGCAAGCTTAGCTTAGATCAGTGTTCAACCTATTTTAAAATATGAGCATCTTGAGACAATTGGTGCAATTGTTAAACATTTCAATTTGAGAGGTAAACATTTTTATTCATCTACTTTTGAGTTCATCATATTTTATTTGAGCAATTTTAGTTATGTCATTTTAATATGATTTGTATAAAAGAATCATCATTTTAAAATTTCTATAGATTTATAATATTTTTATGATTTGTATTTGTATGGTTTTCATAGATTGTGAGTTTCTTTTTCTCCCCTTTTACGTTTCAACTTTTGGGTATTGGGTTCTCCTTGGTTTTTTTTCTTTTAAATCACTTTTTATCATGGGATTTTTTGTGAATTTTCATTTTCTAGTTGTATTTTTTTAATGATTATCATTATGAGTTAATTATTTATTTTACTTCCATTAGGTTCTTTAAGTTTTCTTTGTGAAATCTTTTTATGATTTTTCTTATTTCTTTTGTCGCTTCAGATTTCCATTTTGGAGTATTAGATTATCATAAGTTAATTTGGTTCTTCTAAATTTCTTTTATCATTGTATTGTCTATGGATCTTTATATATATATATATATATTATAGCCTTTTTAATAAAATTTATTTCGTTTTATTTTGTATTGCTTTTATTATAATTTCTCACTTGTGATGGGTTTTTAGTTTTTTTATTTATTTTTTATGATGGTTTTTCATGAATTTGTGGGTTCTTTTGTCTTTGCCCTTTTGTGCTCCATTTTTTAGGTTTTTGTTTTTGTTTTTTTTTTCCTCATGAGTGTTTGATTCTTTTAAATCGCTTATGTTATTGAGTTGATTATGGATTTTCATTTCTATGTGTCTTTCAAATTTCATTAGATTTTATTCATAGTTTATATTGTTTGTTTGTTTTAATTTTTTTTTAGTTTTATTTATTGATCATTAATCTTCAATTTTCATGGGCTTATGTTTTTTTTTTTTAATTATATGATATTAGGTATTGAATTCTTATGGACTTTTTTTTTTTCCTCTCTCTCAAACTAAAATCTTTTACATTTAATTTTAAAGAAAATGATAATAATTTTTTTATAAATAAAAAATATTATGATTATATTGCCTGTGCTTAGCACGGGCATGTTTTCCTAGTAGTTGATTGACGGATATAGGGAAAAATTGGATGATTTAGATAAACCACACTAAACCGAATGAAAGAAAATTTTAAGGGGCTGTTCACTTGTTTGTTTGTACTCATTTATATATGCAAATGATGCATATGTTACACACTAATATCACATTTATTCACTCGTTTATGTATCAAATATAAAAATGAGGTGTGAGAATGGAGTGTAAATGAGTCATTTTCAATAAATCATTTATATAAATAAGGTGGTAAATGATTAAAAATGTAAATGAGAAAAAGTCACTAGTGCACTTGCAATAAGACATCCGCTGAAGATAGGTTGAGGGATAAAATCTCTATAACAATTTTTTTTTTTTCACTTTTGTGGGTCCCAAATTGGTAATTCGAGCCGTTCATCTTCTTCTATTGATCTTTGTTTAGTTTCTCGTCATAGATTTTTGTGAATTTTGTGATATTTGTCAAAATATCCAAAAAAATCACAGCCTATGATCTAATTTTCTGCACTTTCATAGGTGCCCAATTCATTATATGAACCGTTCAATATTCTTTTATAAATGATAATGATAAGGACCCAACCCAGCCAGGGTACGTGACAAGGCTGATGGTTGAGTAATTGGCCCACACAAGTTAAACCATGCGGGTCATGCATGTGAGGTAGATTGTAAGTAAGTTAGGAAAGTGAATAAAGTGATAAGGTTTGATTTATCAGTCTAATCATCCATTGAGTTAGTGTGTTGAAAGGATTGGATTTCTTTCCAAGTTAAGTTGTAGTGATAAGGCTTGATTTATCAGTCTAATCATCCATTGAGTTAGTGTGTTGAAAGGATTGGATTTCTTTCCAAGTTAAGTTGTAGGATTTCCTTTACTAATTATGTAGCGATCTTTCCTTGATGTATGAGAGATCTTTTTAATTATCTTTCTATCCATGTAAAGCCAACTATGGCTATTAGTAAGAGAAGAATAATGAGAAAGGTATCAGAGTTTATCCCTAAAATTTGTGCTTGCACAAGGAGGCTGTCTAACATTGAATTGGACGATTTAGGAGGCTGTCCAGTGTCGAATTGGATCATCTATCTCTCTTTTCTCTTTAACCATCAAGTGGTGTACTTTCATATCTCAAATCTTGATAAATTCCAAGAAATTTGTGAAAAAGTCTATAATATACAAACCCATCTGAAACCACTCAATATTCTCATATAAATGATAACCATCAAGACATTGATTTCATATCTCAAATCTTTATAAAACTTGAGAAACCTGTTATAAAAAAATGAAAAAAAAAAACTTCTCAAAGATAACTCCTTGTCATATAATCCCATATGGATAAATTTTTGGGCCTCTAGGTTGGAGTCAGACCATAGATCAGGATCTAAATCAGAACCATGGATTGAATCAAAACATGATTTAGATAGGGTTGATAGAAAAATAGAACAAACAAAGTCTACCCTAACAAGAGCTAAATGATATATGTAACATGCATGTGGGTTTTTCTTCTTTTTTTTTTTTTTTTTTTTTTTTAATGTTATGTAGGGTTACTTGGTTCATGCATAAAAGAAGATTTCATAGAATGACCATTCATAAATAATCAACATGATTAGACTTTACTCATTAATCTTCATTCTTTTATACCAATAAAACAATATTTTTGAGATGGCTAATTGCTGAAACCCAGTGAGAGTGATCCATTAGTCTTGGTTTATATGCAATGTGTTTTCATTAAAACCTTCACTTTCTTTTAAATTAAAAAAATGTATAAAACTTTAAGCTCATTTTCAAAACAGTACATGATAGTTTTGAGTATTTCAAAAAACTTTCACAGGCTTGCACTTTGCATGGAGTTACAACCCAAAAAAACTCCTAGTTCAGAGGATTACCAATGGACAGAATGCAGGAGGCCAACGGGTGCTCATTGGCCGGGCCAGCCCTACCCAGCTGGAGCTCAGCCCCAAGTGGGATGAGTTTGGGTTCTATTTTAGGCATGTAGGCCGTATCCAAACTAATTTTTTTGCCTCAGTTAACGTATCGGTAAGGCAATTTTCTCCTACACACGTTCCCATATAAGGACGGATGACATTGTCATGGGTTTAAGTGGTGGTCGGGGGGTGGGCAGCGATTTATTTATGGTCCCTGCTTCTTTAACATCCAAATCAGGACATTCACATGCAAAAGTGATAGAGAAAGTTTTGCTACACTGGTATGTGCATGGACGGCCAACATAGCCAGACAATTTTTTTTTTTATCAGTATGGCCGGACAACAAATGGCCCAATGAATTTGGTAGCTGGGCAAGGGTTGGGGAATTTCAGGCCCTATGTGAAGGATCCAGGCCAAAATATTAGACCAGATGATTGTATTAGGAAAGCTTGGATAACCCTGTTATGGTCGAGGAAGACACTAATTAAGATGCTATCATGTCAATCAAGGGTTGTAAAATTGAGTAAAGTGCCTTGCAGCCCCACTGGACAATATGAAACCAAGTTTCAGAAAAAATATTTATTGGTATGGGGACCAACCAAGTCCTTTTTTAACTTTTTTGCGGAGACTTAGGAAAACTTCACCGTCATCCTCTTCCTACAGGAGACAGGGACTTTGATCATTTTGTCTGATGTCTGAGTCCTTTTTGTCTAAGAATATTTACCGTATATATGCCTATCCACCACCCTATTGGATATGCTATACAAGCAAAAAAAGAATGGCTATTTTAGGTCCCCTTGCTTTGCCATTCACTGGCGCTCACATGAACATCAATCGTTCTAGAAGTTTTATCGGGTGTATGTGGATTGCAGAGTTTGTATGTGGCCCTAGAAATTACTTCGGCTGTCTAGAATCGAATGTCCCTCATGGCTCAAGGCCAAAGTCTCCTGGGCTGGGCTAGGCTGGGCTGGAGATACCTTGAATTATAAAAAAAAGGAAAAGGGAAAGGAACATCAATCTTTAATAAGATGGTTGGTAACAAAAAAAGAAAAAAAAAATCTTTAATAAGATGGATATATAGCTCTACTTATGGGAAGGATTAATCTGATCTAAAAAATGGGCAAGGATAATTTGATCTAAAATATGTTCTTAACAATTTTCTAACTCAGGAACTTGGGGTCGCTTAGTTGGTTGGATGCCCCGTTTCTCATCTAACAACGATGGGTGACACTGTCATGGTTGGCACATGAGATTCAGGGGTGGCCAATTTATTTAAGGCCCCCCTGCCTCTCAAACATCTAAATCAGGACATTCACATGCAGAAGTCGTGGAGAAATCTTTGCTGAACTTGGTATGCGCAAAAACAGCCGACACACCTATTTACCTCACTGGTAGGTGGCCGCAGTTCTCACTTGGCTGGTCAGGGTTCAAATCCTGCGTACTCCGCTTTTTTCCGTTCTTTCCCACTTGCTTGCGCCTTCTTCTGTTTGTTTGGGCTGTCTTCCTGTGTATGTGGGGGCTTTCTTTTGAATCCCAACATTACCAAAAAAAAAATAAAAAAATGAAACAGCTTACGTGGTCAGATATTCTTTTTATCAGTTGGGTAAATGAATTTTGCAGATGAGCAAGGGTTGGAAACTTTCAGGCTCTATGTGAAGGATCCAGGCCACAAAATTTGACCGGATGATTTTATTATGCAAGCTTGGATAGCCTCCAGCCCAGCCTGTGATAATCAAGGAAGACACTAGTGCAGATGGTATCATGTCAATCAAGAGCTGCTCAATTGAGCAAATTGCCTTGCAGTCAATATGAAACCAAGTTAAGGAAAAAAAAATATCTATGGGGATGGGGACCCACCAAGTCCTTTGCAACAAAGACTTAGGAAACCTCCACCATCATTCACCTTCAACAGGAGACAGGCACTTTGATCATTTTGTCTGATGTGGTTCCTTTATGTTTGAGAATATTTATGATATATATATATATATATATATATATATATGTGTGTGTGTTAGGTTATTGTCTTGTATTTCGATTTAACTAGGTCAATCCATTGGTTTAGCTAAAGACCGGGTTCAAGCTCAGGATTAGGGGTTCTTTAGTCCATCAATCTTTTGGTTGTATTCCGTTGAATTTGTTAAAATTTCTGGGTTTTAGTTATTCCCAAATTTCTATTGATAGGAGATAAGATTGAGAGATTGGCTGGGTTTGGGGGTACCTCAGTCCACTCCTAGGAATCTTAGTACATGCCTTTCTATCAAAGGAACAAAATTTGAAGGTGCACAGGTGAAGATGGGCACATGGCTATTAAATAGTCTTTCCCTCAATGAGAAATGATTATTCAACCATCATCATCAAAGCCTTGTCCAAACTATGTTGGGTCGGCAACACGAATTCTATTTTTCCATTCCAATTTATTTTGAGTCAAATCCTCAGATAAGTTACACTTCTTTATATCTAATTTTTTACCTCTATCCACCTCCTCGTTAGCTTACCCCTTCTCATTGGTGAGTCATCAATCTTTACAGTGAAACTTTTTCTTACCTTATTCGGCCAACATTCTAGGAAATCAAAATTTGTTAAAGTGAAGGGTCCATCTATATCTCTATCTTATACTTTTCACTCAAACAAAATTTTAAATTCTTCTAGGACACTACAATGTTAGTATGAATTATTAGAAAGTCAATACGGATTTGACTTATTTGTTTTATCAGATTTGTCTTATTTGTTTTATTGCTTTTAAGACTTGCCTAGATAAAAAAAAAATAAAAAATGGAGATGTATCAAATTTAAAGAATTTTACTTGTGACAGAAAATTGTGTGGGGGCTAGGATTACAGTT
The DNA here is from genome assembly GCA_003546025.1 of Camphora micrantha. Lineage (NCBI taxonomy): Eukaryota > Viridiplantae > Streptophyta > Magnoliopsida > Laurales > Lauraceae > Camphora > Camphora micrantha. The sequence goes on from QPKB01000002.1 coordinate 12,818,631, forward strand.
AAGGAGGTTTGCTCTGACACATCATCAAGTTGGTGGGGCCCACATAAAAGAAGATATTCTTTGTAGTCCTTCCACATGCAAGGCTTGAAGAGATCATCATGCTGCAAAAAGGTCCAGGAATGAAAAATACTTAAGATTATTTTAGGTCATTGTAAACCTAACCACCAATTAAAGAAGACACATTGCATAGTTTATTAAGATGCCGATTGATAAGAATGGGTCTATCCAAAGTGGTTCCTTTCAAGCCAAAAGTACCTTTCTAAGAATGGGCCCCACATCTACAAAATTAGAATCCATGGTCATAGAGTTTCATCTTAAATGATGATAAAATGATTGTGAAATGAATGTATGAATCTAATTAACTTAACCATTCATTGATTCAGTGCTTGGGATTTTAGGGAAAATTTGAGTTCGTTTATATTAGAAGGGTAACTATAACATATAAGTCTGATGGGACATCTCTGCTTGATAGTTTCCACTTTCTTAGGAACAGTCTTTTGTAGGTGGGGCCGAGATACTATAAGAAAAGTTACTTTTAGCAGTGGAAAAAAACCGCCGCTAAAACACAAAATAGCCCGGAGAGGGATAGTTCAAACATGAACCAACCCTGCATTAGTGTCAGTTAGTGGCTCCTAATCTGCATCTAACCCATATAGTTATGGGTTTTATGCAGATGAGGTTCTGGGCAGTAAAGGTTTTGCCACCCCACGTGCGGGATTCCGGATCAACCCGTCCCTGCATCTCTAGGCATTAACTCCTTGACCTGAATCTGACCCTTTTGGGTGTGCGGGTCATATGCAGGTCATATGAATTATACAGCTCAAATCAAGTTTTGACACATGGACTTAGGGTTTAGAATTTAGGATTTAAGCATTCAGGACTTTTTAATTAGTAAATTCTGCACAGAAAAAATACAGTACAGGATACATTCAGGTATAAATCGGATTGAGGATTTAAAAAAGTACAGAGTAAGAATCTGGTGGGGCAACTCCATGAAATCATATACAAATTCATTCTGGTATAATTCATTTTGTTTGAGACACTCATCACATGTATATGTTTATGTATGTATTTATATATAATTTTTCTTGAGATTTTCGGTGAATGATATTTTAAACGTTTTTAGAATATAAATCCTATTAGCGTATTTAATAAGATTCATGTGTAATTAGGATATGAGTATGTCTTGAAGTTTATTTTGCAAAAAGTATTATAACATTGTGAAAACCCTTTTCTAAACTTAATACATATTAAATATGGTTTCATACAAAGTTTTTTTTTATTGATTTAAAAATTTGAAAGATTTTTCTTGTATTTATGCAAATAGATTTTCACAAAGTAACCTTATAACATGTGCTTTATCCATACACAGATATAATTCATGTCTAATCATCTACAGTTTTGATTTTCAATCTGTATCTTTTGAAAGATAAGAGAGAATTGGGACGTGTTCATGACAAATCCATATCTACTTGTATCTGACTAATTAACTATGATCAGGACTGCCCTTTTAGTTCCATTCATTTTGAAGGGGTCAAGTAGCTAAAATTTCTCCAAGTCAGATGATTTTGACAAATGAAATACATTGAACATGAATATGAGCAGTATATAGGATAACACCAAGGCCCAGTTACATTTGGTGATATGCCTGGTCATGTGTCACACTGCAACTGGGTCCACCACAAATTGCACCCATTCCCTCTGGTTCCTTACTTTAAATCCAACACCCAAGCTTTCGTCTTCCATTCAAGAAATCCAGACATGAATCTCATGTACACCACCAACTGAATATAAATTAGCCCTCTTCCACCTATCAAAATACTCCTATAATTGGCTCCTCACATACACAGTAATATTAGATTCCACAGCCACCCTTCCCTTGTTCTCTACTGATATGTGTACTTTAACCATCTCAGTTTCTCTCCCCCTCTTCCCCTTCTTCCTCCTCTCCCTCTCCATTGTGGTCATCTTCTGCAAATTCATTGCTCGGGCAGTTGCGGCGCACTTTCGCATTCGGGCTAGTAACCATTTCGCATGGCCGACCGACTCGCCCTTCCTCCGACCGAACCCGGAGTCTCTTGATCGCTTCATATTGGGAATCATCCAAGAATTAAGTGTTTGTGGGTATAAGCGTGCACCAGGGTCTTGCGAGCAGGTGAATTGTGTTGTTTGTCTATGTGTGATTGAAGAAGGAGAAGAAGTAAGAGAGCTTAGATGTGAGCATCTCTTCCACAGGGCTTGCTTGGATCGATGGCTGGCATATCGACACGCGACTTGTCCCCTTTGCCGGGGATCGTTGGTGCCGTCGAAAATGGTGGCAAAGCAAGGAGAATTTGAAGAGTTTGAAGAAGACCATATCTTTCCATTCTCTTCTTTCCTGTCCAGTACTGATGTTAGTAGTCCATGGTGGCCAAGGTGACACATGGTCCTTGCATTTGGCATCAGAGCCGATTCTTTTTTGTACAATCAAGGGCCATTTCTACCTCAAGTCATCTAATTATAATGTCATTAACATTGTACATTTTTCCTTCTAAACCGCGATTGCCATATCAAATTGATTTCATGCATCATCACCACCACCATTACCACCAATTGAACCAGTCATTTTGACCACCCATTACCATAATTTTCAGCATCTTCATCATGCCATAACTGATTCATAACTTGCCACCAATATGAGATTTGCTATGTTTTTGTGGGCTATTCCTTTAACTATCATAGTACCCTTTGGCTTCTGTTTTCGATTGCTACTCTTTTGTTCATCTCACAATTGTAAAACTAGAAGAAACTGCTCCAAATTTCTGAGTTGAGAGGACTTGACAAACAGTTGTTGATGCTTTTCTTTCTGGGGACAGTAAAAAAGGATTTACTAAATGGTATCAACCTGGTTATTGACAGCATTGGTGCATTTTTGGGTCAACCCGGGGCACCCAATGGATGGCCTACCTAATGAGCCAATGGTGAAAAATCTTGACCCATGATACTAACCTTTTTTTATCTTCATAGAGACCTCCATTGCTGTCATTTTGTATATGATCTTGTAATACTTTTGTGCAATCTCATCCACGAGCGTCTCAATTTCAAAAATTCATAATGGGTCCCTCATGAGATGGTTTACTAATTGGACGGTCCGGATTGGTTAACAAATTGCATGACTTGGGATTCTAGGGTCCAACCGTTTACTACATGTACCCCACAGCTTACATTGTTCTTACCAGCATGGACTTAATGCCTCTACCTACTGCAATATGTACTTTTCCCTTGTAGTGTATTCTAAAAACGAAAAGAAGGATACATGTTTCATGAGTTTTGCATCATCATTAGTAGCTATAAGCTATGTGGGATGGGTTTAAAGTTTAAACTGTAAATCTCAACAATGTAACATTTTTATAGTTTTCGTCCCTAACTGCTAAGAATTAATTATGAGTAATAATTGTCTGAAAACTAATATGCATTAAAACGCTATTTCTTTTTCAGCTTTGTTATTTGATTCCGAAGTTCATATTTTTAACTAATTCTAAAACACCAGAAAAACCATCATTCAGCTTTACTTGTTTTACGCTCTAGCTTTTTTTGTGAGCAAAACAATTTGGTTTATTTAGATTTTGTTGTCGTAGGCTTGCACAAGCGAAGAGATAGGAAACTGTTGAGGTCAACGTCTACCTTTGGTCCCGAGCGATTATAATTGTGATCAAGCCCTTGCCTTCACTATAAAACCATTGTTGTGCCATAATCCATCATCAATTAGGTTTGGAATAAGTTGTAGCTCAATGAGGTGTAAGATTCTACAAGTGGTATCAAAGCCTAGTAGGTCGGGTGTTCGTTTCGCGGCGGGTGTGCCGTTGAGGGAAGGGTTGTTGAGGTCAACTTCCACCCTCGCTCGTGGGATAAGACACTACTCTTCAGCAGGTATATGTAGAGCTGTGTTCCAACTATAGGCCCCTAATCAACTGAAGAAATCTCAAAGGACTGAATTCTCTTTTTGATTTCTCTTACTTATAGTATATCCATCTAAAGTGATTGAATTGTTCCCTTCTTTTATTTTAGAAATTGTTCAAAGAAGAGAATGCCGATTGAATTGTCATTGTTTCATTGGTTCAATACATTTCCGTAGTCAGGACAACCTTGACATGGTAGTGGTACCAACCCGTCTAATGAGCAGTACTTATCAAACCCTACAAGTTGATTATGGTAAGACAACGACCTCTTTTTTTTATAGTGATCTCGGGCTCATAGGAGATCGATAGAATCAGATGATCGCAATTCAGAACCATGAATTAAAACGTGACAAAAGTCATATAAATCTGTTAATTAAGTTCTAGTTTGAAGCCCTTCAATGGATTGTTACAATTATCAGATAGCATCCATATGATCAGAATCAGTTGATCATGACCATCTTTCAGAACAACCCAAAGTCTGTATGCGCAAATTTCAGGCCTTTACATGGGGATAATTCTCTCACTCTTATACCCCATGATCTGTCACCAATCATCACCATTCCCAGTTTTATGTTCGTCAAACATTTACTCACTGTAGATTAAATATCAAGCAAGATTTACAGTTAATAGATCATTAAACTTTAAGAATGTTAATCAAGGGCTAGGATAAACTAATGGGGCTAATTTTTTACACGATCCTTATCCATAAAGAGACATTGCCGTCCCTCCTACCTACCATGAAAGCACCTCAGTAGGCCCCACAAGCTGGAATGTATAAGCACGTGATCTTAGGTGAAAATCCTTCTTTAAAATAGATGGCTACTTAAGTGTCTGTATGTTTAGGGGAATTCCCTACGACGACGTAGGTCATGTTTCTTAAAAAGGTTGAATTCTTTTTTTGAATGATGAATCATGTTTCTTAAAAAGGTTGATTTCTTTGTTTGAATGATGAGCATTCAAAATGCTAACATTCCCAATGTCACTTTTGGCCTACAGAATTCTTCTTAGAAATCCAACATCCTGAATCCTAAACAGTCCTGAGCAATTTGTGGTTTCACTTGAGGAAAGGCAATCATATAATTCCACATGCTCCAAACAAAAAATCTCTAAATGCTTGCAACCAAACCAGTTCAGAAAAAAAATTTCTCCAACTAGACAAACTAGTTTACAGCTTGAATCTTCCTCTTTTCACAGTAGGCAGAAGTAGCTTTCGATTGACAAAGGTTGGGACCTACTGCATAAAGTCATACACAGATATTTACATAGGGTTGCTATCTGCCAGCTTGTAGTATTTAATGGCATTTACTTGGCCGAACCGAGCGCACAGATCCCCCTACTTAGTGCATACTCATTAAGAGGTGTTGTACCCATTGCTGCCAAATATGATCTGTTTATGGCCATGATTGTTTGACACCTAGAATTCAATTATAACAAGTAACAATTTGGTGGGATGGAGGAGAATGAAATTCTGAACAAACTTTCTTTGATTTGGTTAAAAACACAATTCCTTTTACTGGGGCTCATTTGTATCACAACATTTTTATCAAAGAAAGAAAGAAAGAATGGAAAACTTTCCTCTTTTCCACAACATGATACACTCGCATATTTTGTCCCGAACTTTTCCTAGATTGCACGGAAATCATTTCCTTCGGGGAGATGGGAGTGAGAGGAGAATTTAGAAGGAGACGCACGAACTAACATGTTTGTTTGCATGAGGTGAGAAGTGTATTGAAATAAAAGATTATATCAAGAGAAAAGAAAAGAGGAGGAAGTCGGGAGTAAAAGTAAGAAATGATTAAACATAACTCTTCTCCAAATTATAGTTTTTTTTAATCATTTAGTACTTTCACTATTCACTTCCTTTTCTTTTCTTCTCTTTTCTTTTGATTTGACAAAACCCTCCCCCACCCCCCACCCCCCATATTGAGACACTCAACCGTTGAGTTTCAATTAGGAAGATTTTTTGGTCTGTGAGACTGTGACACTCTCAAGAGATGATGCACTGTTTGGACTTGTGATTCTAGATCCATCCACAATTACGGCTAATAATTGGATGATTCAGATTGGTACAGTTGAAAGATCACATCCAGCACTAGCTATTCTCGATTTTCATAGTATAAACAAAATAAGAAAGAAAAGGTAAAAAGATGGTCAGTGAGATCCAACATTGCCCAGCAAAACGGCCAGGGCATGGCACAATAGATAAAAGTTACCCAGGGATAACAAGCTGATCTTTAGTAAGATTTTCACATTTAACTGAAGGGTTTGACACCTATTGTTGACTCTTTTTTCTAAGTTGGACTACTACTGTTCACAAGTTATACTTTAAAGTTGTTGTAAAAGTTATGTCTTGGTCCGAGTGGGGATAGCATTTCTCTTCAAATGTCCGTGGAGTTTTGAAAAATCCAAACTTCTCAGAGATAGATATAGAGGTAGGAATTTTTCGAATGAACCGCACTCCTTCGTATACGTCAGGAGTCCATTGATGAGCCGCCGTGTATGTGATTACTAAGGTGCCAACACCATTCGGCCATGAGTGTGTTGGCCTAATGTTGATTCTTTGCTAACTAGTAGGGATGCAACCCGGACAGTTCTAGGTCAAAATCATATTAGACTCGGATCCGGACCCGGGCCCATTTTTAAATAACAGTTCTAGTTCCGGGTCAGAACCTGTTCTGCTGGTTCCAAACCCGATTTCGATGGAAGGACCTTGATCTAGTTTTGGAACCGAGTTCAACTAGAGGAACAAGATCTAGTTCCAAAATCGGTTCCGACTTCTATTCTTTTTTTTTTTTTTTTAAAATAAGTATATCGTTCAACTTATAATAGCGTATCAAGTCTACGACCTCCAAAATTAAACATAAAAATAGCAAATAAAAGTTATTTTTGAGTTACAATATGCAACATTAAAGACTCGTATGTCAGGTCCCAGGTCCATAGGTCGGAACCTATATGAACAAAAAATCTGACCCATTTATCAAACATAACCTAAATTGGGTTTCAGACCCGAACAATGACCCCTTTATTAATCGGAATCTAAAATAGGTTTCCAAACCAATCATTTAATAGGTTGGAACATCCGAATAATCGGAGAATCAGATACTCATTTACAACCCCACTAATTAGGATTGTAGTATATTCCAAGGTTTAGGTCGTTTCACTCGTTAAAGCGGCACAAAAGCCCCACTGAAAACAGCATGAGGCCTTAGTTATCTGAGACCATTGAACGAAAAGGTCAGGGTGTGGCTCAATAGGTAAAAGTTACTTCAGTGATAACAGGCTGTTCTTTACACGGAGATAAATACACTATATTCCAAGGGTAGGACTTAGGATGTTCAATCATTAAAGCGATACGAGAGCTGAGTTTAAACCGTCGTTAAGACAGTTCGGTCTATATCAGGTGTGGCTTTATCTCATTGAAAGAACCTTACCCTAGTACGAGAGGAAGAACACACACACCCCAGGCATGGTCAATGCAAGAGTAACCAAAGTGCAGAAAATGCTGACAGGCCACATATCAGGCCTAATGGGGAGAGCAGGGATCACAAATGGTTCCATTTGGTGGGCCCCACAGTGGGTTGTGTTATTTTTTTAATCTACCAATAACGACTCCACCATTAAGAATTTGTTAACATTATTAGTAACAGTGCTCAAAGCAAAGGGACTTGAATAATTCACAATTTATTGTTAAACAAAGGTTTGCTGAATTTAGCTCACATATCCTTGGCTATCAGGGGTCAGCTCTAGGGTTATACTTTCAGGGGTCAGCTCTTTTGAGTTTACTTTTACAGTCAAAACACTATTTAGAGCTAAGTAAGGTTATTGATTGGCACAAGTATGTTATTTCCATTACACATGTACTAATTAAATTTCACAGGTCCCCAATCACTAATAACACCCAATTCCTAAGGTTTATCGGATACAGTCAAATTCATCAGCTTGGCAATTTAAACCGAGGATTTTAAAGAAAAGCAGTTGTACCAGCAGGGGGGATTTGATGAAATGAATATTAAAAGTTAAGCATGTGATGTTTAGCAGATTCATACCACAAATAGGATGGTCTATGAACTGACTGGATTGTACAGAACTGCAAAGTTAGCAATCATGCAAATACCCTCTGAAGCGCTTTCAAACAAATAAAACCTCAGACAGAAAATACCCAGAACAAAGACAATGTAAGAAAGTTAGAGCTGATTTAAATACCCAAATATATTCAATCACACAATCCCATTATATTCTGATGAGTACTATAAGCAGTTAAAATGCAGTGTTAATAAGATCCTGGCAAGATTCTATTTCTCAAAAAATCAGTGGAAAATCAACGAGAGATACGATTGTAATTCTCAAACAATTCTCTTGTTTGGAAGATTACAAGAGGGGTTATTTAACTCGTATAGAGCATAAAGATGTATTGCTGCATTGGTAGGCCAAAAGTAAAATCACAGAGCAGTAGATGGTCAATGCAAAATTAATATAGTTCAAAATTTAGGATGTTAGAAAACCAAACTGACATTCACATGCAGTTCATGTGCATGCAATTGTGATTCCAAATTCCAAAAACATCATCTTGATATCAGCCCAGGTCTCCAAAGAACTCATGTTAGAAAGCATGAGAAAAGACGGATCAATTTAACAAGAACAGATATACTCGACAGACACTATAAGCTGGAAATGGTGAAGCCCTGTAAATTCCAAAATAGGCGGAACAACAAATGTACATACAAACAGACACTCACAAACTTGTACAGGAACTCCCGAAGTTTGAGTCTATCAAATGTTTCTAAAGCAAAATTTAAGGACAAAGCCCCATGCAGAATCTACAAAACTTTTTCATACACTGTTAGAAAGGGGCTGAACTTGTTCGACGGAGCTGATGCTTTGGCTCTGCAAGTGAACAATGCAGTATTTTATCCAGTTCCTGAATAGAAAAAGAGCATGTCAAATCAGGCTATCTTTCAACCATCGTCATCATCATCTTAGCTTTATCCGATTAATGGATCAGCTTGTGGAGTTCTAAAATATAAGCTATAGAAGAACTAAGTCATCTCATATACTAACTCTCCAATAAAGAGACATTAAACTGATGCATGGGCATATGTGAATGTGCTTGTATCATGCAATGAATAATAAAATTACTTAGGCAGGAATGAAAATGGGTCAGGTTAACCAGACTCAGACCGAAACTGCTGGGAGGGACCTGTACTAAAACCCTAGTTGGGTCCAGGTTACACTACCCAAACATATCTGTACATGAATTTAAACAAAAGACCCAAACCGGAACCAGGACCCAGACCCTAAATTGAGCCCAAAAATGCATTAAAATGTACAATCTAGTTAATATATATATATATATATATTAATATATATTAATATCTAATCTATATGTGGAAAAAAAATATAAGGGTCCTCATGCATAGAACCCTTATACCAGAACTGAAACCCAAATTAAGAATGAGGGCAAAAATTGGAAATATAAACCGATTTTGTTCAAGTTCTGTGGGTATTCAAATACTTGTTTGAATTTTGATCCCTACTTTTCAGAGAGCTGAAAAAGGTATCTCACTTCACCAGAAGTACAGGTTCGCCCATCTTTTGGTGATGCAGGCCTTCTATCTGGTAGGCACCACAGAGAAACGGCCACGCCTCAGCAAATTCTTCTAAAAAATTCTTAAGCATATGAATGTTGGATTCATCTCCAACAGAACATGGACCATCAGCTAAACTATCCATTTCAGACCACCAACTGAACAGTTAATATCACTCTTGAAATGACCCAGTTGTGGCATTACACTTCAATAATGTGGCTTCAGCAATAGTCTGGATTCCAAAAGGTGAGCCCCTCCTTAATTTCAGGGCAGAACAAAAAACACAAGCTTATCTCAAAACAGAGTTTTCTGAAAGATTAAGATGGCATTAGGAACCTAGCTTATAGATGATAGATGAATATTCCTTTACAATTGAAAAATCCAGTTGAAATTTAATCAATGTGGATAATGATGATCCTACGTTTGGTAATTCTGCACAATCAAAATAAGTAACATCCAACCACATCATTATGCTTAAACAGTTGGACATGCGTTGTTCCTCTATTACTTGTGTAGATTTGAAGAGTTTAGTGAGGAAAAGACGAGACAAACATGAAGATGTGAGACGGAATAATGATCCAAATCCAGAGACTTGAAGAGGCCATAAAATGGGGGCCACATCAGATCCCACAAAGTTCCCACATAAGCCAAATAATGTAAATCAAAGGTTTATGAGCAAAGCACATAAATCTCTAATAAGCAAAACACATAAATCTCTCTCTAAAAATTTCCTACATTTCTCACATCCTGCTCCTCATTGTTAAATCATACTGTGGAATACCATATGCATAAGGATACACATGACCTGTACCATACTAATTGTCAGAGCAGCATTGTATATTGCAGACCATTGTTGTAAGCATACCCTAGGAAATTAGGATGAGCTTGATTTTAGCATACCTTTAGGATTGAAACTCCCCATTAACAGGGGTTGACTAATTCTGCCGAAACCGTATATAAAGGTCATAAGTCTCTTCCATTGAGAGATACAACATATACGACATTCAAAGAAAGCTCTCTATTATGTCACTCATATCCATGGTTCAAAATTACAGTCGCGATCGCCATCACAGTCGACCCTAAAAACCGTTATGACACAACATCGCATCGCGATCATTGGGCCAAGTAATGACCCAAGCATTTTTACAATCCGTTTGGGAAAATGAAGGGGAGGGGAGGGAAAATTTGAGGGGGAAGGAAAATGAAGGGGTGGGGAGGGGAGGGAAAATTAATTTTACCTCCTCTTGTTTGGGAAGTCAAAAAGTAGGGGGAAGAAAAGTGGAAAAGTAGAGTTTTGTTTGTTTGTGAGATAGAGAGAAAATTACCGTTTTGTCCTTACTTTTTTAAAAACTTTAAAAATTATCTTTTATATATAAAGGGCAATGTGGTAATTTTACCCATTTTCCCCCCTCCTCTCCCCATTTTCCCCCCATTTTTGGGGGGAAAATTTTTGTACACATTTTCCCCCCACCCCATCCCCCCATTTTCCCTCCCCCCCTTTCCCAAACACCCTCCAAAAAAATTTCCCCCTCACTTTCCCCCCTTTTTTTCCCTCCCCCCCATTTCCCCCCCTTCCCAAACATAGGGTTAGTGTTCCATTGGGCCAAGTCAGCGGCATTATGAGAGGATAGGATGGTTTCTTTGTGGTTCAATCAATAAATTCCCGAGTTCTTTACAAAATTTTGGAACTGAAATTCCCATACAAAATCATTTTTTTCTTTACTGCTACAAATATTTTATCAATCTCCATAATATAGAAAAGACATGAGCAGAATATGTAAAAAAAAGTCAAAAAGAGGTGCAGAATCCCTATCCGGGCAGCAAAATCAGTCTGATTTGCCGATCAGAAGATATGGATGAATAGTTGTATCAGTCCTACACCTTGTGGCAGAAAATATCAGTGATCAGACTCTACATTTGAAAATAGGTGTGGCTGTGATGAAATTGCTTTCTTGTTACTCTCGGGTTGTCCTTTCTTTTCACGTTTTTGAATGTCTGATTCCGTGTAATCCTTTTCAAAATCTTTTTGTCGTTTTCGTGCGTCTGAGCCAATATTTCCGTGGCCGAGCTGTTCTTTTTCTTCTTGATTTCGATTCTTTAATTCAAGATATTCTTTTTGATTAGATGATATACGAAGATCCCTTTTTTTTATTTTCATTAATGTTTTTGTTTTCACTAATGTTTTCATTTCCATTTTGCAGAAACAGTCAATCCAAATTCCTTAACAAAAATGCTTTGAAATAGCATGCAAAAAAAAAAAAATTTGTTGAGAAAAATCACAATTCTCAGAGTGACCAAGCGCACTTGCAAATGGAGTTCACTGACCTGCAATGCATCACCGGTGGGCCCACAGATGATCGCGTGATCTGATGACAAGTTGATTGTTGATCAGTGCCAAACTATACCAAACGAAGGCTCATTGCATTCCTAGACTCCACGACCAGGATTTCTTGATGACTGTTCACTGCCAAATGCGAATGCCCTTAGAACAAGGCTTCAGGTGGACGAATGATGTCTGGACGAATGATGTCTGAAAGAGGTTAATGAGTGCAGTGGTTGGTCGACAAAGGGGGAAACCAAATCTCGCAGCGAATTCTGATTTTGAATTCCAGCAATTTCGAAAGGATCTGGATCTAATTGATTATTTGGTCGTAAACAAGGAAAGGAGAGAAACACACTTCTGGACTCTCTTTCTTCAGCCTTCTCTGCAACTTGCCTCAATAAACTCTCTCACTGAAGAAAAATCTCTGCCCTAGGTCTTGGGCTCTGATACCATAACACTAACTGTACAGAATAGGAAATTGGAGATGTGTGGCCTTTCTCATGTGAACTCCTTTAGATACATTGTATTTGGTAACTACAATTCTCTTTTAAGGGATATGACAATTAATTGGACTTAGTCCTTTCTTATCTGGTAGCTTTTAAGTATAGTGGTCCCCAAATACTTTTAAACTATGTCCTAACACAAAGCTCATGCAATCTATAGGAGTAGTAAATCTCAGATAGACCTTAAAACAGGCAGTCATGGCCTCCAAAGTCCAAAAGGACTTGCAAGTAAAAGTCTCCTCTAGTAGCTACTTATAAAATAAGAACCTTCCCTGAAATGGTACTTCTCCCCCTACAAAAGTTATGGCCCTATGGAAAGTGTTGCGCCTTAATATCACTAGAAAAGACAAGCTCATGGCACAATTTTGAAGGTGCTTATGTTGCAACAACAATGTCACAGGTTCAAGTCATGTTACACTAAGAAGGAGGAATCCCATAAAAATAAAAAAGGAACCTGTCACCAATTGAACCACTTTTAAAGATTAAAAAAAAAAAAAAAAACCTGCAAAATCCATGTAAGTAGTAGATATTATGAGACCTTAAAAACAGGCAATCATGACCTCCAAAGTCCGAATGGATTTTCCAGCGAAAGTCACATCCTCTAGAAGCTATTTATAAATTCAAGAACCTTCTCTGAAATGGTACTTGACCCCTATAACAGTTATGGCTACATGGGAAGTGTTGCACCTTAATATTTAAGATACCCCAAAACTTAAACCAGCCCAATAAGACATCATAGAATCCTACACGCAACGGTAAAAATAACTACAAAAATATCCAATGTTTATCCAGTTTCAAAACAAAGATTCTGAGGTTGAGAAGATGGGTGATACCAGTAGACCTCCTCAAAGTTGATGATATTAGTATGACAGATCCACACATATAATGTGGTGAGCTTCCATGCTTGGTTTAGATTTTACAGTATACGATGCAGTTTCATCATTCATGGTATAGAAAGAAAGAATTGGCTGTACACCAATGTCAAGAGATGTAAATAGAGGTAACACAATTTGTGTAGCAGTAAGAGGTTTGATATTCTGTTAATGAAGGCAGTTTGAAGTGAATATGATAGGAGAGGGAGTGGAAATGGCGATTAGTGAAGATTTATAATCCATTTATCAGTCTGAAGAGGGTATGGGTTAACATAAATAACAAAACACTGAAGAAGGGGCACAGCCTGAGTTAAAATCACCCTCCCATAGGGGTCACTTTAGTGTTTGGAGGAGTGGATCCTCATTGCAGTTGATGAAATGGTGCTTGAGGTGGGTCCATTTGGATGTACCTCGAAGGCAAGCGAAGCATATAGGAAGCCTACTATTTGTTTTTCCATGAACATGGCCCAAAATAACAAAATACAAGCCATATTATGCCTAGTATGTTCTTACCCCTCTTTCCAACACTTTCATCCATCATGTTAGAAATTAGTTTTGTTGCCGGTAGAACATAAAAAACAACAGATCTTGATTTGGTGGAATATCATCCTGTACAACTGCCTTTATAGGGAATTGAAATTCTATATGCACCCTCATTATGTGCTGTACACACCCACATCCCCTTATGTGAACAGTGATTTTTCACTGTTCACATAAGGGGATGTGGGTGTGCACAGCATTACGGGGGGTGCATATAGAATCTCCCTATAGGGAAATCTAAACATACCCTATGTAGCCTCCTCCTGACCTGAAGGATTTGCATTAAATGACAAGATAACCACACCACCAAATAAACAAGAGAGAAATTCAACTCATGCAGGAATCCAAAACAAAACCATGCCATCCATGGCCTTACATATTGGGGTAAATTCAACTACAGAAAAAGAAAAATGTTGAAGCCACAAGAATTTTAAGATCCATCACACAGATTAACTCCAATTTCCAAGTGCTATTGACATACTGAAAAAAAGTGTGGGAAACGTGACCCATTTGATGTGGTTTTAGATTGTCTCATAGTAAATTAATAATTGAATTACGTAAATAATTGGAATATGCTGAGGGGTCAACCTTGACAGCTGATGACAAAATGATAATACTAGAAAAAGTAAATTTCAATAATCTAGTAGAACCATTTTAGAACATGACATGATGGTAGTATTCAACAGTCTAATCCCTGCCTAGAAGCTAATTGTCCGAAGATAATCACCATCAGCATTTCAGTTGTTTATTTCAATGCACTAAACCTATTACAGCACATCTGGATCAATAAAGATGGTCAAATAGAGCATCGAACAGAAGGATGTGGGAAAGAGTATAGTAGTGGCAGATAATTAAGCGATTATTTGGATGTACCCCAAACCCAAGTTAATTTGAATACTATGGTGTAACTACCTTCGAGGCCGTTTTTTACTATAAACTAATGTCACTCACTGTAATTAAAATGATTTCTGCAGAGAGAGAGAGAGAGATCCGCCAAATGTGGTTTCAAATCTCCACACTGCCCAAATGCATTGGAGAGAGAGAAACCCATTTTTCCAGAACAAAAACGTTTAAACTGTGTTGCAATTTGGAGTAAACAGAATGCAGCCTAAATCTTACTACAAGAAAAAGTAGAGCTCTAAGTAAATTACCAACATTTTCTAAAAAATATGCTAGCAGAGATAATGACCCTTACTTTTTGTTTCTTGAGCCTTTCATTCTCCTCTTCCAGACGAGAAACTTTGTATTCCAGTTCATTTGTGTAAGCCTGGTTCAACAAGGAGTATATTATCAGATCATAGAAGTTTAAATCCAAAGACACCAGTTAGAAAAGATGCAACATGATCACAAGACCACCTGCTTCCTAGCTCGTGATCGAGCAGCAGACTCCCGATTCTTGATCATTCTCTTCTGCCTCCTTTCAATGGACTTCTCGGCCACATCCCCCGAAGCAACTCGTTTCCGCCCCGGTGTCTGCGTATCAGACAATGTCCCCATCAATGGAGATGCGGCCATTGGATTTTCAGAGTATCCGATATCCAAAAGAGGACTTGCACTGACACCCAAAGGCTGTGTTGAGTCATGGCCCGACATATAAGCATTCATCATGTTCTGCTGCTGAGGTTGATACTGCATCATCCATTGCGCTTGTTGTGGGAAATCTTTGGAACCCGACATCAGATCCTCACCCCCTACAGCACCCACATTACCGATCCCTTCTAAATTCCGCAAATCTCCCTCTACTCTCGTTTTCTTCTCCCCTGTTTCGGGAACAACACCTGCCTTCATCAAGAAATCCTCCAGCGTCATTTCTCCAAAAGGTAGGTGTTGCTCCTGCAGTTTTCTCTCTTCATTTTTTTTCACTTTCCCTTGTTGAATCTCCGTCCATACTTCATCTACAGTCTTCTTGCTCAATGTCCTGGCCAATGTCCCACTCCCCTGGTGCTGCAATCCAGGCGCAGGAGTGTGATGGCCTGATGAAGAAGCAACATTTTCAACATCCCTTCCAGTTACCTGATTTGCTTCAACTGACCAGATATTCTTAATAAGCTCGTCGAGATTCATACTACCTAAAGGTTTCCCTAAATTTCCTAATTGACTCTGTACTTCATTGAGTGTAAGGCTATAGAAAGAGCTTTGCCTACCCACGGTCTGAAACTGAGAATATTGCCTGCCACCTTGTGACCCCATTACATGTGCCCCATCGTATCCCACAAACACATACCAAATATACTCCCTAACAGAATCCTCGGACTCAAAACAAAGTTAAATAAACCCCCAAAACACAAAAACTTCAATGGGCAAAAAATTTCAACCAAAATTCACAAATCAGAACTAGGAAGAAACACAAAGATACACAAAACTACCTAAGAATCCTTAAAACACTCTGAATGTGGGAGGAGTGTTTATTCAATTCACCAAACCCACACAGAAAACACTTAAAAAAATATACCAAACTACCTGACATCCTTAAAATTCTTCAAATAGGCCAAGAGGGTTTATTCTATTCACCAAACCCATAAAGAAAAACACCCAAAAATATACCAAACTGCCTTCTAATCCTTAAAACTATCAATATGGGCAAGAAGATTTTATACCATTGTAAGGGAGAAAGGAAATAAAAATCATACATAAAATACCCAGAAGAACTTAAACGGAAACAGCACAGGGACACTTAAAATAAGGATAAAGGATGTCATCTCTTCAATCCACTTCGTTATGATTCTCCACAAAAGAGGCCAAAAAGGATTTTAGCTTTCATATACAAAACCCAAAGAAATTCATGTATCATAACACCCATAAATCCTGAAAAAGAGTACAAACAAAAACACACATTAATTAGGCTAAAAAGATTTCACCTTTTAATACAAAAACCCCATACTTGACCAACCATCAATCACTTCCTCAAAGCTTCACAAACCATAGAAAAAGAAACCCAATGAAGATCTCAACTCCAAAATCTCAAAAGACAAGCCAAAAAATCAAATGATAAATTTATTGAAAACACACTTGTAATGAACAAAACCAACAACCCAGTTCAGAAAATGGGGGTCCCAAATCATCAGACAAGAAAGAAACATTAACAATCTTATCAATAATCAAAAACCCATAAATGATTTTGCATAGGAGAGGCTACAGATAAAAGAAAGAAAAGGTAAGGTTGGTGGGAATCACTCTCTCTCTCTCTCTGTCTATATATCTATCAGCAAATGATTTCCACTTACAACTTTCGACAGAAACTGCTGCAGAATTTGAAGTTCTGACCGGAAATAAAAGGACTTATTGTACTTGAAGACCGCTTGGATCCGATCTGAATCGAAACAAGTACCCTTTTTCAATGTGTGGAATCCACATGTCAGCAGAAGAACCGAGACAAGTGCTTGGAACCGAAGAACCAGATACCCATTTCCAGAAAGCCATATTCCCAAGTTTTGGACGAAGTATGGTAATGAATTCGGAATATCTGAGGGCGGGACTCACAGATTCTCTCTGAGCCCAGAGCTGTAAATCCAGTAATGGGCCCACCTACCTAACTATCTAAAGAATTCTTAAAAAAAACATATATGGGTCCCTTTTTTTTGTTGGCTTCTAAAATGGACTACTGGTTAAGTGTTGCTTTAGATTTGAAGATCCAAAGATCAATCCGTGGGCATTTCATTCGTGTAAAATTAAACTATTAACACCACTCAACTATGGTTGTGTTATTTATAGGGTTATTTATCCGGGGTTATTTGTCCGGCAAATGATGCAATGAATAATATTTATTTACAATTTGATGTATAAATGAGGTGTAAAAATACTGCATACTCAAATGCATTATCAACTTTTCGTTTACATATATGAGATGTTGAACGGCTAACTAAGCAAATGAGAAGAATGATGGTCCAAATTACAACACAAGCATTTGCTTAGGTACTTGGGTAGGCTGTGAGTTATATGGGACTTGAATTGTTAGTTTAAACCTTTCATGTTCTTTATTGTTCTAAGTAAGTCTTAGGATGCTTAATTTTATATATTAATAAATCTTGATGGAGTTTGATAAATGAGGATTTTATCGGAAAAATCCCATTACACTCACTATAGAGCAAAAAGGCTTTAGAATATATGAAATGACCGTAGTTGTTCTAGAGGCTCTTGGCTCTTTTTTTGACTTTTTTTTTTTATTTCACCGAGCGGCGATATCCTCACTCGCATATACGAGCAGGGATATTCCCGCTCGTTTTTTCTTCTTCTTCACGGTTAAGCGATTTCTTTTTCTTCACCGTTAAGCGGGGATGTCCCCTATTTATTCTCCTCCTTCCTCCTCTTCCTCTTCCTTTTTCCTTCCTCCAACTCCTTCCACCTCTACCAACTAATCAATTACCTCTTATATCCAAATTTGATGGCAATGATCTCGTCAGATCGAAGGTGTTTGCCATGTATACCTGCTGCAAGGGATAGCCCTGCCCGCTCCTAAACCATGCACCCCTGAAGATGGGGCAGAACCATGATCCCCTTTTTTCCTGATTAGAGAGCTCAGGATTTGGATAATTTTTATATACAATCTTAGTAAGTGGCACCTGTGGTAGAGTTGATAAAACAAAATAAAATATGACAAAAACCCGTGTTACAAAAAGGTTTGGACAACTTAGGGCGAACTATTATGAAATAGTCATCCAAGTTGGAGGGCTTCATGGTTTTGGAGCGACCAGGGCGATTCCCAGCAACAGGTTTACTTGGCAAACACCTCGTCTGAGCGTTTGATGGATATAAGGGGTAATTGATTAGTTGGTAGAGGTAAAAGGAGGAGAAGGAAGAAGAAGAAGAATAAACAAGTCAGCGGAGATATCGCCACTTAAATGTGCAAAAGAAGAAACCGCTTAACTCTGAAGAAGAAGAAAAAACGAGCGAGAGAGAAACAATAAAAAAAAAAAAAAATTAATCAAAAAGGGCCCCTGGGACTGCTACGGTCATTTCGTATCTTCTAATGCCATTTTGCTCTACAGTGAGTCTAATGAGATTTTTTCGGTAAAATCCCCTTGATAAATTCATAAAAAAGAAACACCAACCTATAGATTTAAAATAGCTTGAGCCCGAGCTCAAACTCAATATCTAATTCAGGTTAAATTGGTCACACTCAAATTTCATATGTTATTAGTATATATTAGCAAAGAGGTGTTAAGGTTTTCGGTTATTCGAGTATCTAAAGTGTTTTTTCCTTTCTTTTTCCATTAAAAGTATTTGAAGTTTTATTCTGAATAAAGCGGGCATGAAACCTATTTTTGGATCCTATAGAATTCTAGATCCGAACACATATCTAACAATATAGGATCCGAACATTTGGACCCAAATCCTTACGTGGTCATATCAATGATCTAGATCCAACACAATTACATTGACATATTAAAAATATATATAAATTTTAAGTGCCTATACAACTTGATTCATGTTGGTATTTCAAAGTTTACTCAGCTTTAATTATATACCATTTAATATCGTCGCTTATATATTATGATTTAAAAATTTATTCTGACACTATTTTATCCAATTATACTAATGTACTTCATGTCTTATTATTGATTCAGTTTGGAATGAGTAAGATCCAGATTTAACAAATAGGTTATGTGTCGAATTCATATTTGGATTTGGATCCAATGAATGAAGATGGATATGAGTCCAATTTTTGAGAAATTTGTATTAAAAAATGTCCATAAGATTCAAATACAGCTATAACCATTGCATGTACTAATTTTACCCATATGAAAGTAGTGATTATGACAAAAGTGGTAATAGTGTTTTTCTTGTGTATCATTTGCATATATATACTTTCATGCTTATCATTTACCTAATTAAAAAGCAAATGACCCTCAAAGTTGCTAGTAAAGGAAATAACATAGCAAAGGAAATTAATGAATTACGAGAATAAGGGGAACGGATGAGTAGTGGAATGACATTAGAAACCATATGTATAGAGCTTTTATTTTTGTTGGTAAGGATGAGTAGAGAGTTAGAGTTGAAACAGGGGATCCAACCTACGAGAGTTATAGTACAAAAGAAACATGAGTTTGAGAGAAATAAGGATACTACCCTCTCGGCATAGGAAGTTTGAGTTATCTTATTCTGAGAGGTAGATTGAGTAAGTTAGACAGTCATTAGGTAGATAAGTTAGATAACTGAATTTGTAGGTGCTCAATTGTGTGAGTTAGAGACTTCATTGGGTAATTCGGCCAAGATTAATTAGAGTACTTTCAACTTTGTAATCAAATTGCCTTAAATATATATGGTGGTTATCAGGTGCGCATCGAGTGCATGGTGTGCAACCAGCTGTGGGGACCATTATTGGCCCATCTATTCCTTGTACGACATTGGATTCAAGGGTTTAACAGCGATCCGAATGGGCTGGGCCCACAGATCTACTGCGCTCCAATTTGAATGGACTGTAAAGCTGTTAAATTTGTAGGGCCTAGATGAAGATGATAGGATGATCAAATGGGTCCCAAACTTAGTAGGTAGATAGGGCCCACCAAGATCTTGAAATCTCCCTGGTCCCATCCCCAAGTGGGGCCCACAGACCGGTGCATAGGCAAGCCCAATGCACGACACCCGCACTAATGTGGGGCCCATTGTTGACCCATTCGAGTGGACCACATAAAAAGATCCCCTTATATTCATGGGTCTTGAGGATTGGCACCAATCTGGATGAGCTACACTGTTGGATCAACTCAGCAACTCATTTCAGAGAATGAAATTTATCAACCGTTGATCATGAGGTTAGAATGGTCATCCGCAACCCCCCTTCCCCCAAAGCAATCCCATCCACATGTAGGGTTATATGTGGGCCTCACATGCCCGAGTGAACTGTGGGGAGGAGAGGATATAAATAAATAAATATATATATATATATAGGGGAACATTCATGTGCATCTATACCTCACCACCATAGGATAAAGGACACTTCCATAAATGAGGGTTTTGAAGTACAAAAGTGAATTTTCAAGTACATAGGGTGAGGTACACTTCCTTGTTTTCATGTGCAAAAAGGGAAAGTGCCCCTCACCCTATGGTGAGAGATAGATGCACATGAATATTCCCCATATATAGGATAGCGCCCGACGTTCTTTTTATAAAAAATGCCCCTCCTAGTTTGGTTCACTGGGATGCATAATGATCATGAAAGTCCGTTTGGTAGAAATATCTATATAAAACCTACCTATGTGCAAAACTTCGACTCATAAGATTATCTAATCCTTGATCCATGACCCTGAAATTTAATGATTTTAGAGGCATCATTGTCTTATGACTTCAATCCAATGATGAGAAAAAGTTGGATGAATGTCAAATTTGAGCTAGTGACTATTCATGGTGGAGTAGTGTGCATGAAAAGATTAGATTGACTCAAGATAGAACCCATGACAAAAAAAAAAGAGTAATGGGAGAGCAACTGAATCCAGGGTGAGTCGTTAAAAATATGAATAACTATCATGTCATGCTATAAAGGCATGCCTAACCCTTAATAATATTGCATGATTATGAGCCTTTATGTGCAAGACTCACCTTGCTGGCTCCCATACTAAGCACTTGTATTGGAGCGCAACAAATTTTCCTTAACCAACAAAGCAAGTATTCTCTTACATGTGCTTCCTTTGATCAATTGAAAAAAAAGGCTTCTAAACATGGCAATGAATAAATAGAGTTTGTAAGTACATATTGTCAACTAGTTTATGAAAAGGTTTCTTTTCATCAAAGGCATGGGACATACAAGGCTTCTTTCCAAGATTTTTCTTGGATACCAAGCTCTTTATTTCCACCTTTACAAATTTTATACTGGATGCATGATGTCTGATGACCCCAGTAGTTCTTCCCTACAAAGCTATTGAATAGCAAGAGAAGGGACACACCAGCAGGGGATATGTATGGTGCTCTTTAGTCCCTTGTTTTTACAACATAGGCTGCAAGGTTTTGTAATCAAGGCCGTTGAACTGATGGGGCCTACCATGAATGGACAATGTCCTCAAACAGGGAAGAATATAGCTCATTTATCAAATTTCTTTGTCTTCTCTGTAAGTGATACTTGTAGAATAAGTTGTAGTTGTAGAATAGGTACTTGGTCATTCATCAACTCATTTTCACTCAAGGAGTGACTGTTCTCCAACTTGGTGAGTGACCAAGTCAGGAAAATCATATCAGTTGGGTCTTGGGTCCTCAGGCGTAGTGAGAACTTTTGAAATTATTTATCTATGTTTGAACCCAATATATATGTACATTACCAAAAAAAAAGGAAAAGAAAAAGGAAAACGCGCCAAATGGATTGTCCAGGCAAACTCGTTCAAAGCTTCTCAACTCAATGTTTTCAAGTCCAGTTTTCATGTTTCTTGTAACACCCCAATCCCACATCAGATGTGTGAGGTGCCCGGATTCTAGCTATAAGTTCGGACCCTTGCCTATTGCAACAATGAGGCCTTTTGGGAACGCCTGCGAGCCAACCCAGAAACAAAACCTTGCGGGCCAAGGCTCAAAGCGGACAATATCGGTGCTGGTGGGATAGGTTTGTGACAAAATGGTATTAGAGCCAATGATGGCTCCCACGAGGATGTATGAGAACCGGGCAGGCCAAGGACCAAAGCGAACAATACAGTTGCATTCCATGGATCGACTGTGTAAGCTCAAATATGAGTTTTGAGGTATCAATTGAGCAAACTACTTATATTTATTATTCAATATTCTCAAACACATTTTGCTTGAACCTTAATTAAATGATTCTATGAAGAAGAACGATAAAATGACAATATAATTGTTCGTACATATTTTTAGACGAAATCACCATAGTTGACAATATCATCAACTCGATTGACAATATCATCAACTTTCATGGCAAAAAAACGATATTCTGCTCTATCTTCTTCTGCTTAATGATGGAAAAATTATGAAATCATTGCATTTTGTGTCCTAGTGATCTTTCTTAAGTAGTCTTGGCAATCTTCCTTAGGTGTGTGGGTCACATTTTTAATTTTTATACATTTGTTACCTCCTTCGCATGAGTTTTGAGAGTATGAGTTTGGAGTGCAAGGTGTTCAGTGAAAAGCCTAAATAAGGATTTTCTCTCGAAGTGAGGTTAAAGGAGATGAATTTGGATATGATTTTGTGAACATTATGAGTTTGAAGCCATTTGTTTGGAAAAATTTTGTAGGCTTTGATATTTGTGTGCAACATGTATGGAGCCATGTCGGGCTAATCTTTGCATAGTGAATGTGAGGTTTTCACCTAGGTATTGTATTTTTTTTATTTTTTTATTTTTTGGAATTTTAGATTCCAAGAGTGGCTTTTGTTCCCTTAATCCGAAATCTTTAAATCAGTCTTAAGAATGGATTTGATGGTGAACGGATTGAACACACTTCATTATGTGATTTGTGAAAGACTTGTCAAACCTTTCTTTGATGCAGTCATTACCTTCTTTCGATTTTTCTTCATTTATTTGAAATGAATATTCATCTTCTGCCGTATTTCATTATCAATCCCTCCAAACTTAAGATAATTAGGTATGGAAACCATCGAAGAAGATGAAAAGTTGCAAGAGGATTATTTAAAACGGATATTCATCTTTAAAAAAAAAAATGATCTTTCACACACAAAAAAAAAAAAGTTGCAGAACGAGAGTAATTTTGTCCAAAAACATGTACGAACAATTATCTCGTCATTTTATTATTTTTCTTCATAAAACCGTTTAATTATAGTGTAAACTTAATTTTCTCATAAAAACCCCTAGAAAATATCCACAATATTGCAAAGTGTTAGGTTTTATTATGTATTGAGCGGGCATGTGGGTATGATTTTTTATCAATAAATAAGTCTTAAATATGAAATCAATGGCAGGAGGCTGAAATTTTAAATATATTATCCTGCAGGGTGCTCCTTATAAACCTAGCTAAGGTACATTTTTTTTATGACCCATATGTCGCCATATGTTATGTAACTCACAATATCGAAAGATGTGTGCATACTATTCCCTTTTAGAAAACCTTTTCAAAAACCTATAAATCCCTTGTTCTTAACTGAAGCTCATATTTCTCTAACGCGTCATCACTTCTTCGATTTAGGGAGCCTTCAACTGCGACCCTCTTCTTCTTCCTTGGATTTTCATTCCATTTGTTTGTCTTTGTGATATTTTATAGACTACATCTTGTAAAGTTCTATGTGGTTATTTCATTAAGAATAGCTAATGACTGTTTATAATAATACAATGACTCGAAATGAGAAAATGAATATAACTCAAACTAGAAAACCTAATCACATTATAATAGGATACCATATGACGCATCAATGTAACCCAAATCTAATCTGTAATGAAAGATGTACTCATCCTTTTCATATCCAACCTTTATTAAAATATATTATCTAATACTCCCCACAATTGCATTGCCTTAAAAAATTAAAAAAAAATTAAAAAATCCTTTGATATCTTGCCCAAACTCTATTGTTCTTTGCTGGTGGTCATTATGCGGATGAAGTTCCACGAAGCATCACTATCTTATGCTTTTTGAATTGAACAAAATATCACTATGCGGATGAAGTTCCACGAAACATCACTATCTTTTGTCTTTTGAATTGAACAAAATATCACTATCTCTCAGGTGGAATCCAGTCCTTGCGGCACTCATTTTTTGCTCTTCTTGGGACCCAAACTCACGAGTGGTTAGCTTTGATACCATCTTAAATTTCATGAGCTAACTATTCATACCAAAACCTCAAGACGTTAGTAGAGGTAGCATAAATATTTTTCAATAATCACATATTCCGGTGGAGCCTACTTCTCTACACTCTCTAGGTCTTCCTAAACCTTACTTGGACATGTCTAGGTGAACGGTGAAGGACCATGCTTCCTCGGTCATAGTCCCGATCGAACATGTTTTGATGAGAAACTGATAATTCTTCACTGCACATATTTAGGATTTTTTATTCCTTGCCTCATTCATCTGTTATTATTATAGGAGGGGCAACTTTTTTGAGGTAATCAAATAGGCCTAGGCTTTGAGGAATTAAAATATATGCATCCTCCACAACATACACATATAATTTATTGAGTTGAACTATTGAAATAGACGATATTGGGGAGCTTGAACTTGTAGGTGATTGAAAAGTGAACCTTTTTGAGATATTGAATGGTCTTGATGATTTCTCAATGGGTACATCTCATCTTTCAACCAGGTGACAATGAATCGAGGATTGGAGTCCAAATCATGAGTTAAAAATGTGCAAAATGTTGTGGGTCATTAATTTTGATCAAAGGCATGTGACATGTTGTTCCGGCCAATGTGACTGAGCCAATGGGTGAGTAGGTCAGGTCGACCCAAACATGACTCAGATCTTGATCTGGCCACCAATCAGAGTGGTTTCTTAAAAAGTCAAAAATGTCGGGCACACACATCTCATGACACCAACACTTCCATGTGACAATCAAATTGCAGATCTAGTCAAAATTATGGTCGCACATGGTGAGATGTAGAGGCGACACGTGTCTTTCATAAATGTAATCACAATATGGTGTTGCTTCAAGACGAACATGGCTAAAATTGCGACTTTTGAAAAAGGAGAAGTAAGAAAAAGCACTCTCAAAGCTCATTTGATCATAATTTTCTATGCATTTTATCCGAAAAAATTAGATTATAAGCTTAATTAAATGAAAAAATATGACCCAAAAAAAAAAAAAAATCTCCGGCAACATCATATCCTTCAACCCTTACATACTCATCATTTGATCATGATTTCCTATGCAACACAAAGTTGATCTTTTCAAAGAATTTTCATCTATCTTCTATTGCTCTCTTTATTCGTTATTATTAATTGATTTTCAAGCATAACCTATGAAACAAAGTGTGTTACCTTAAAACCTATGTAGGTCATCAGTGCCAATTCCTTCTAGTCATGGATCCTATTGTTTTAGGATTTTACGAAAAAAAATCACATTAGATGTCCGATGAACCAAAAGGGCCATTATAGTTCCTCTCTAACGATAAGTGCCCTCGTGAGAATCCAAGCATGTATGTAAAGTTACATATGCCACTCAACCGGAAGTGTGTTGGCCGCCATGGATCTTTATTTTTATTAGATTTCATCTTTGCAGTATTAATGAAGTCAAAAATTAGCTTGGAGCCTCCTTTACCTCCAATTCCAAAAGTTTAAAACTAAAACTAAAATTCATATTCAAAAGAGAAAGAGAGATTCTTTAATACATTGGGGTAAGTGGGAGGTCCATCCATGAGTGTACGGTCACGTGGGCCACACCCATACATCCAAAAGTATCAATCAATATCCACAAATACACCATTGTGATGTTAAGGATTATTTACTATTTTGGTCATTGAGGGGAATAATACATATAGATAATGTTTACCAAACACACCCTATGTGTAAGTAATAAAATACTGAGGGGAATGATTCAAATAGAAGCTCTCATGGAATCTTCAGTCTGAAGTGTCAATGAGGCTGTCCAAGTGATATTCAATGATCCAGTCATTTATCTAGTGGGCCCCACTATAAATTGATTGTAATCCTTCTGATCACTGTTGGATGAGTCCACCGATCCGGCCGTTGACCTATTGGCCTTGATGGCTGTGGATTATTTTTTAGTCCCCTTGTTTTTCCTTCACCTAGCCACTGATTTGATGGCATGATTGGGAGACCACATAGTGAACAATTTCTGATGAGGAACATGGAATGAACGGCTAAGATATTCTTACATCGTTTAATTGGATCCCAATGATTGTGATTGTGGTCATGTTGGCTTAAGATCCTCTTTTCATGGCTACCCCCATTCATAAGCTAGACACTGTAAATCCCTTTTCTTTTTTTTTTTTCATCCATCGTCCAAAAATAGGAGGGCTGTTCTCGGCTGTTCAGTTCGAGCCCAGCCCAACTCAAAGAAGATTTGGGCTTTTGTTTAACCATGTGGGCTTAGCCTGGTCTTGATATTCTGCCCTGATAATTGGGTGACTGGGCCTTTTCCTATTTTTGTAAGGACCTTAGTGTTATCTCATCTCAGCCCAACATATTTATATAAAGGGTCCCATTTCTTTTTGCGGAGTGAAAGGGCTCGGGCTTTACTTCGGGCCCGGGGGCAGAATGTAGGACCCTGGCCTGACCCAAGCCAAGAAGTGGAGTCAACTAAAATATCAGAAATTCAGAATGTGTAAGCTAGTTGAGCTCACAGTGCTCAGAAACATGAATCCATCATTGTATTTTGTCTATACTTTAATACAAGAGATTTACCTTTCAAAGAAAAAATATATCAGTCCTAAGATGATTATTTCGATGTTGAACCTCTGTAGAGTTGCTCAGTTTATGGTGATCAAGCAATTGGCAGCTTTGCTGTTAAGAATCCCACCTTTTGTCTTTTTTTTTTTTTTTTTTTCTTCTTCTTCTTCTTCTTAGAGTATATTTGTTTGCATTAAAATACATATAATTCATACCACAAGTAGTTAAAGAATGAAGATCAAATATGAGTTTTCTTAAAAGGAAACCATCAAATAACCTTTCCTTTTTTAGGTAAATAAAATCAAAAGAAGCTACCATCACCCTAATAATTTAATATATAGAAAATTGAAGGTCTTATCGATATCTCTATTTTATATCATTCACGTCTCACCTCTTCAATAAATCCTTGGGTAGAATTCATTTCACCATGAGTTATGCAAATAAACAAACCCTATGGAGGAATATGAACATAAGCAATCGAACAGAAGACTGGAAAATAATTTTTCTTTGATATCTTCCATTCCCAACTTCATAAGGAGTCCTTTTGTAAGATCTTACACCCCCATTAAGCTACCATTTTTTCGAAAACCAATTGATGATGGGAAACGGCACAACAATGGTTTTTTTATGAGGGCGAGGGTTCAATCACAATTATAACCGCTTAGGAGCAAGGGTGGACATTGACCTCAACACCCTTTCTTCACCACTTCCACTGAAATGTTGAACAAGTGAACAGAGAATTGTTCCATATTGTCATTCCTCCTCTTCGCATCCCTGAATTATTTCTCAACCTATCTCATTATATCATGATACTATCCTAAAAAATGCGATAAAAAATTGGCAATAAATTATTTTTTTTTACAATAACTTTGAGAAAAGACATTTCCAAAAAGATAAATCTAGCAACAAATTCAAAATATTGCCCAGATTTGCAACACTTATATGTACATATCCAAGTGACAAAAAAAAAAAAAGAAAAAAAAAAGCCTATTCTCTTTCTTAGACCATTGCTTCCATCTAAAGCATGTGCTGACCACTTGCAAGTTGCAATATATTGGTGTTTCCAGCAATCTTGTAGACACAACGGACTCGCATTCTGAAAGACCATCATACCCTAAGCATGTTTTGTCTTCCCAACAAGTGCATTTCCAATACAGATCCCTCAAATCTCACTCACTTGGGGTACATTCCTGTATTAAGAAATGGAAAAGGAATTATTATTCTATATTGAAATGTTCATGTCCCTTGTTTCTAATTTAATCAAAGAATGTTATTTTGTGGCTTTCAAGGAAGAATTTGTGGATGCGTCTCATGAGGATGGGTTGCCTTATTATGCTATGATCAATGGGAATCCCAAATGAGAAGTGTTGACAGCAATACAACATAAACAGTTATTTATACAATCTATATCATCATACAGTACATCATAACACAGATGAAAGTCCAATGAATTAATACCATAATAAACACACAACAAACTGTATCCCCCACCCACCCACCAAAAAAAAAAGAAGAAAAAAGTGGGGGACTCAACTCAACTTCAAGTCTGATTTAATCAAACTGAACTCAGAAGATTCAATGAGTCTACTAGAAGATTCAAATAGGTCTTGAAATACATACTTACAATATGTGGACTTAATCCTGTGATTTCCAAGCTAATGTGAATTCTGCCAAAATGAAAGAAACTACTCCCAAGTTCAATGGAACTGAATTGGCTCAACTATTCTTGAGTTGGCTCTGTAATACAAAATTATGATCAATATTTTGCTATACACAAGGGGGATAATACATTAACATGACCTCATTTTAATGTTTGACACATGTCAATAAATAAGGGACTAATGATCTGAAGCTTCTAAACCATGGTTGAGAATGACATGGAAATGCCATGAGCGACACAAATCCAGGGCCATCGACCTTGAATTCCCACACGTCGACTCATCAGCGAGGAACGGGGACTTGCCACGTGGCACAGCTGGCATCCAAGGTTCTAGGTAGTGATGTTAAAAAAAGAGAAAAGGCTAATCAGTCTTATATATTAATCCTGATTAAGAAAGAACGGGGTTTCGCCACGTGGCACTGTTGCTTGTTAATTATTTGTTTATGTGATACAATGATCAAGGACTATTTAAGTTAACCAGGGTCTTTATGGAAGATCTCGTGTGAAGTTGTTTGTGGTCTTCAATGTTGAGCAGTTGGTGCCATGAAGCAAGGACCTGATGTTATACAATGATGGTCACCTCCTTTTCACTATCCTCAATGTCTACTCATGGCAAATCCAAGGAAAGATGAAAGTGCAAAATACCCATCTCTCAAAGCATAAGTGGAAATTTTATCTATTCTCTCTCTGTAGGAAAGTGTGAAAGTTTGGGTCATAAGCATGAAAAAGAACAATCAGAACCTGGTGTTGAAGCTTTTGCAAAATATAAAATTACAACTCGCCATCTTTCCTCAGCTTTCCAATCCCATTTCTCAATTGGGGTTATTCAATGCATTAGAAAGGGAAGGAGAGAATTAAGGGTTGGCAGGACACAGACTTTGTTTTCACACAATTGAGAGGTTTCAATGTTCATTATGTATGTGTAGAGTTCGTTTATTGTAAGAGCACTAAAGGCCATTTTAAACATATTATGCACTCAAGATGATGAGTTGAGAGCTTCCAACAGTATTCTCTTAACCATGGCATATTGAAGATCTGAACCATTCAACCTGTGTGTCCTTCCATTATTATAGCCAAAAAAAAAAAAAACATTGGCAGATAATCCTATTTCTAAAGCTTTTTTTTTTTTAATTGCTAGAGTACTATGAATGAAGATTTTGTTGAGCTTCTTTTTGTAAACAAACATGTTCATTCTCATAATTCCGACCAATCAAATGCCAATGTTTTCAAACCAGTATCATTTTATCTCGCAACCTCTCCACATGCGCCACATTTATGAGAATTATCACTGATGAGTAATGCCTAAGCAGTGACTCCAACCTATTGATACCTATCTATTCATGCTCAACTCTAACATAAAAAAATCACGCCCACCCTCCCCCCCCCCTATCGGTAATTACAAAGACCTCCTGCGCCGACATATTCCATACAAGGAAAGAAAGGTGACTTGCAGGGATTATCAAATTTTGGATGTCATCAATCTCCACCCTATTCGTGTTGGCTAAAAAGATTGAGAATTACTAAATGCTTGTCGCCATAACCGGAAGTAATTCTTTCCGCTGACTAGCCATGGTGGACAGAATGAACAGACAAATTACACTCGAGAAAACTTGTTACATCGAAGGCATATGTGTACAATAGCCTTGGATTCATAGTAACATTACTTCACAGCTTCCTTCTTATTGGACAAAGCTTGCTTATAACTCTTTATATTAGCTAGAGTTCGCTCACAGCAATATAGCCATCCCTACCCTCTCATATTAATCCCATAAGTATCTTATCCGTTCGCATTCAAAATTCAGCCACAACATGGGAGCAAGTCAAAATTGAAAAACTCGCAATTTTAAAGATAATCAGGCTTGAACTGATAACTTCCATCGTGTCAAGGTAACGCTCTACCACTTCAATATATTCGTTTTTTGCACCATGGAGAAAAAACTAACTAATTCTAATGCAAAGGATCGAGAAACTCAATGCAACTATTCCTGAGCGACTCAAAACTAGGCCTTCTCTCGCACTTATGGATGGGATATAGATAGATTGACTCAAGGAAGAGTCTATGGGAGTGAAGAAGATAATGAAACAGGTTAAGTGTGTTCCTCCATCACATAGTTTAGTCTCAAAGCCATTTATCCTAAAGCTCATTCGCTTTGAAGACTCGATAATCATTTGAGGGGCTCATTATGGTGGACTAGTAGGCTCCAATTCCAGTGCATATAGTGAAAGGAGGTTAATAAAACTATCAATATGAGAAAGGAAGCTATTCATAAATTAAAAGAAAAAAAGAAAGAAAAAGCTCAATCTATTTATAAGATTTTGTAGGGAGCTGAGCATAGAAAATAGAGATTAAATAACAAAAATACAGGTCTTACATCATCTTCTCATTTCTTTATTTTCAAACGGTTTGACTGTAGAATGTCTGCAATACAAAACTCATTTGCTTTTCTTGTTATGGTAGCTCTTGATCAAATCAAAACGCAGTGTGGGAATTTTTTCTTTTTTCAAGATCACAGCTTTACAACTCCAAAGCCCTTTGATTACCAGCTGTGTGTGTGTGCGTGTGAATTATTATTCCTCCTTCAGTGGAGATTGTCTTCATATACGTTGGCATTCTTGATAACTACAGTGCATATACCATTAAAAAAAACAGTAACCCAAGCACTAGTCAGTTAAACTAGGCAAAAAGAAATGAGATCAAAGTAGTTCATTAAGAAAAACACTTGAAATATGTAACTAAAGTAAGTTTAAAGTAGCTCATTAAAAACACTGGAGAACAAAGACACGTACACAATGTGCGCATGTGCGCCTGCTAAGGCACCTCCTATTGTAAATAGAGAATATATAAGATTGTGCAGCCAGCTCCATGAATGTAGCAGACACTGGACTGAAGGTGATGGAACATGGATAGAACCTGTAGGGGGCACAGATGCAACACAAGTACAAATTGCATTGGAACTCACATAACACACAAGGATATGAATGAGTGTGAGCTGAGAGTTGTAAATGTAGAATTGATTGCTTCTGTACAACATGCTTTGAGAAGAAGGTAGTAAGTTTGTGATGGAAGCAAAACTAACAAGTAATTTTTACTATGTATATGATGAATGACTTGAGGACAATCATGATATTTGGGTCCCCAAAAAGTCCAGACAGTAGAAATTCAGGACTACATCTTGCCAAATTTTCCAATATGTTTTTCAATGAGAACAATGTGGGTATTTATAGATTAGACTCATTACTCTGACCAAACACAGTTCTCATCTCATCATAAATCCGATAATTTGATCCTAATGTAATACAAACTCATGCTCATCGTACTTACCCAATCTTTTTTATGATTCTCTATCAAGTATGAATCATTTTATGGTTCTGATTAATAATCGAGTCTGGCTCTGGGTCCAGTATGGGTAGAGACTAGAGTATTTGTTTACTTGAATGTAATGTTATAAATTATATATCTGAAGTGATTGTATAAGGTTTGATTATCTAATGATGTGTTTCAAATAAGGCCAAAGGAAATGTGTACATGTGGAGTTAACCTTCTAAAGATTTGAACTGCTCGAGTTGTATGCGCATGCACCTTGGGTACTTGTAGTATGCTTCAGCTCTTCTTTAAAAAAGGAAGTGTCATTAACGGTTAGACACAATAAAAACATGGTTAAAGGACTAACTAAAAATTAATTATTGATAAATTTATTTTTTACACAAAAGTTGGGGCGCTCTTTTTGGTAATCGTCATACTGTCCTATACAGCGCAGTTTCCTCTCCCATAATTGTATAAAATCTTGGCCCAATCAGAATCATATTTATCGTGATTTAGCCATTTTTAATTAAACATGTGTCCAACTAATGTTAATATTATTATGATTTCCTGAAATATGGGTTTTATATGAATGGATAGTTGGTTTTTTTTTTTTTTTTTATAGTAAATATCAATGGATGGATTGATGATTGAATTATATAGTTTGGATTTTTTTTTTTTTTTTTTTTTTTTTTTTTTTTGCCCTTTTTCCTTTTTGGTAAAATGATCCATGTTATGTTGGAAACAGTACATGAAATTTTGACTAAGAAGTCATTGAAATACAGTTTTTGAAATTTGTCCAGATAAAGGGAGGCTGCAACACAGTGAATCATGGATTTACATGGGTTTTAAATCAACCAGCCTGCAATTGGCCTTTTGGGTCACAAACATTTTGATCGTGGGTCATTTAGTTCCTGGGCCTAATATTCAGGAACAGATCCATCCAATGGGCCAAAGAAATTCAGTCCCGTCAATTCGCAACATATTGTATCGAATATGTGGGCCTTGACCTATTAAGCATATATAAGCCCACACCCAGCCCATTTAATTATCACGCCACAACATCAGTCTGGGTTCAGCCTAAGGGCCTACCAATACAACACAAACCCAGCCCGATGCAGTCTTGGTTCAAGGTTGGGATGTTTGTTCCCAGCAACAACTCTTTGGTACATTAGACCACACATGTTGATACAACCAGGATGTGTGAGACACTGAGATTCAATGGGTCAGAGGGTCAGGTTGATCACAGAGGATAACAAATGTGGGCCCGCTGGGATCTGACCTGGTGGTTCTGGGCTCAAGTTAACCTGTTTATAAATCATCAGATTTTGATTGTCCATGCTTGAAAACTCAGAACTCTGAACCATAAAAATATAGAACGGCCCGTTGGCCTAAAATCTGCCTAGTCTCACTCCAATCTTCAGCACGACTTCAGGCTGGGTTCCTAGACCAGCCCAAGCCCAGTACTTGCATAAAATATACTTGGCTCATAAGTTCTTATATTCTCACATTTGGTGGCTTGAATTTATTGGCTCTCCTGTATCAAAATATGTCGTTTTAGGTCAAAAGAAATTAAAGTTGGGCCTATCCCATTTAGAGGTTTGACAACCCACATCCAAGAACAATTATTGATTACCAATGGGGAGGGAGGCCACTGGCCAGCCGCCGGAGACTGGGAGGGTAGGGTAGGTTGGGGTGGAGTGGGGTGGGGGAGAGGGTGGAGGGAGAGAGGGAAAGAGAGGAGGGGGGAAGGGTAGTTTACGAAATGATTTTTTTTTTTTTCCTTATGGTGTAGAGAAATAGAATTGTGGTGCCAATAAAACTCCCCTTACCATTAACAGGCACAAATCCGAGTTCTAGAAACATATCAAATGTGGAGCAAGGCTTCATCACTCCTGACATGTAGTCCAACTTAGAAGAGAGAGAAAAAAAAAAAAGGTAGTGTTGTCAATTTGTGAACACGAGTTTAACATTTAAAAGATTATTAATATTAATGAATGCATTTGTCATTTATGATTCTAACATATTATCTTTAAGGTCGTTTGCAATGATTTATATATGTAAATTATTCACATTCGTAATGATAACTGGTAATTATATCTATTCTCTATTATTGATGCATGTGAGTAAAGGTGTAAACTGATTCACGCGCTCTTGCAAAAAGGGGCCAGTATACTTTAGAAGTCGGTGATTGCATTGTTGTGGGGGCCTTTAAATGCCTATATTTTCTTTCATGCCTGTGGCCCCATATTTGTAACCTAAACTGTTCACTGCCCCCATGATCTTGAAGTTGATTGTCTTGAATCTATATAGAATTTTTCTGACTAATTTATGAAAAAGTCCCAATCTATAGATTTAATTCTCTACACTTTTGTAAGCCATCAATTCATGATTTAAACCATTCAATATTCTTGTATTAATGATAGATATCAAGATATTTAGTTTCATATCTTCATTCTTCATGGATTTTGAGAACTCCGTGAAAAAAATGCTAAAAAAATCAAATAAATCTAAAACCGAAGGATGTACTCGTTTACTCATGTGAAAACGGTGATTTTAGAAAACATGATAATGTGTGGATCATTTGCATTTGTAGCACTTACGTGTATATGTAAATCTCAATTTTACCATGACATCTGCAAAAGGGAAACGACCCTTGTATGTAAGAGAAAGGTGCCTATAATCATCTCCTGTAAATATATCTCTTTCATTAAACGTAGTCTCTCGCATGCTTACCAGTGTTCTCATTGTATCTGATTCTGACCTCCAATCTCCATTGCTAATTTTGAGGACTCCCACTGTGAATGTCCACAGTGACTCTTTCCCACGACTAAATGGATGATGGGAGCTATTGTGCATGTAAGCTCCTGTTTCACCAATGGGAACAAATTTCTGTGATTTCTACATGATTGTCATGTAAGCTCCTGTTTACTTTGGCAGTGAAATAAATATGAGGACATTTTTAGTCCACCTGAGATTTGGAGCAATTGATTTTATTTTTTTTTTTTTTTTTTGAATAATTGCAAGATTCTTCGCCTATCATCTGCATCAACTAGAGAAGTGTCGAACATGAACGGTACAGATCCAATCTCAGCGCTCCCTATTTTTTATTCTGGGTCTGAATTTATTATGGTAAGATTATTGTATAAAATCATAGGTCTTGGAAGTCAGAAGGTAGGTAGCCAAAAATCACTCTTCGTGTATTTTTGTATATAAGCATTTTTTCTATGATTTATCATAGTTAAAACCTCTTTCCATCTGATCTTACAATGACTATTTTAGCTTAGTCTGCATGGATTAGATATTGTTAATGGTTGGAAGTCATGGATTTGGCGATCCAAATGAGTTCATAGGTCTTAACAAGTAATACAATGAAACTAGTTAATGATTTTTTAATTATTTTTGGTTGACGACTCACCTGTTGGATATTTTAGATGTATGATCTGTCTGGTCTGATCAAACTATATGTGTGTGTTTCTTCTACATGATCATAGTAGTTTGAATGGTGGCCTCAGATTTGTTTTAGGACTATTCATTTGATACGAGGTGCTTATCCATCGATTAATTACCTCAAATCTTTGTGAGATCCAAGGTATGAGATTACTATCTTTACTTTCTGAAATGCTTGGATCTATGTTGCTATTGTTTTTTAAGTAGATTTTTTATTCTTTTTGGATTTTTTGTCTTTTTCATTTGCTCGTGACTCATAGTAGATCAAGGTGTGAGATTACTGTCCCATTTTCTTGAGATGATCATGATCTATGTTGCTTTTGTTTTTTGAAGTAGATTCTTGGAAAAGAAATTTATGCTTTTGCTCAAAATTTGTTTCTTGATGTTTCTCGAAAATTTTGTCTGCTTGTTTTTCTATTTTTTTGGTGGTTTTGATATCTTTCTTTTATATTCGTTCTTTGTCATTCTCATTAACTAAAAAAAAAAAAAAAAGTCTACATTTCCATTCCTAAAATATTCTCTTCCTTTCAATAAGCTTTCCAACTTTCAATTAAGTTCTTGAAAACATAGGTACTGAATTCGTTTCCTTATTTTGATATCTATACATGCATTTTATATGGATGGAGTTCTTGAGTTTTAGATTCTATTATTTTGTTTCATTCTATTATCATTTCAATCTCGACGTGTTCTTACAATGCTAAGAACTTGGCATATTCAATAGAATCTAATTGACCGCGGTCAAAATTTTATATTCTAAATGTAATTACTTATCTTCCTGTTGCACATTTTGCTAGTTTCTATTAACTGCAGTAGACATTGAATAATCAATAGCCACATTCATTCAAATGAGAGAGATAAAGGAATCATCTTCAATAAAAAGTCTACCAGACAGTTTCAAGCATAAACAAGAAACAATGTCTATCAGAAAAAATATTCAAATGCAAGAACAGTTGACATAAACAACAGTAATAGACAATGAATAATTTATTTACTGCCAATTTTTCCACTGTTAGGATTTGACTTGGTGCAAAGAACTTTCCGTCCCTTGGCACGTCTGCGCTTTAATACTGCTCTCCCACCAGTTGTCCTCATCCGCCTGCGGAAGCCATGAGTGCGAGCTAGAGATTTCCGAGATCTATTCCTTTTGGTTTGACACAGAGAATATTTCACAGCCCTCACCTGGACAACTCTACTTCTCTCCTTAACCACTTTTCTGTAATTGAAATCAACCCTCAAAGACAAACCTGGATGGTCAAGTGCAAAAGAGCTCAGCTACAATATTTGGTTAGCTGAGAATATGGTTTGTAATTTATGCTGCTGCACTTACATATTTCTTTTCTCATATTTCTTATCATCGCCAATGAATGAATCAAGTTACTTAGTAGACTATACATATTTATTTTACTAGGGGAAAAAAGTCAACCTATAATATTTTACAAGTGTAGAGTAAAAATGCAATACCTATGACAAGGATCAAATATATCAAGAGAACGAGTTCGGATTTAATCCAGGTGGTTATTACAAAAGTATTTTCATATTGAAACAACTCACATAAAAGTTTAGAGAGAAGAAGAAAAATTCACAAATGGGATTTATTGATTTAAAGGACTATGATAGGGAGCCGAAGTAGTTAATTTGACGGGATCAAAAGGAAAAAGAAAATTGCATTATTGATGATTATATTCAATTACACGACATATATGAAGGGGCACTCACCTCATCGTTTGTAATTCAATTCCCCTTTGACTATGTTAAAGTCCAACACAAAATTGTTGAGACTAGATAAGAGTTCAAGGCAGAGCTAACAAACTTTTGCCCCATCTATTTTGGGTCAGCTTTGTGAGTTATACATTTCCATTCAACCATATTTGCACAATATTTTCAGTAACTCTACGATTCATCATGCCTTCCCCACTATTCCATTAAGGTTGTTACTAGTCTCCTCCTTTTTCCTAGTTTCTTAAACATATAACCCTTCAATACATCTTACATGAGCCAATTCTACAAAAGCATCCACACGCCAAGAAGTTCAATGAGCGAAGAGATAGTTGATGGGTTTTCTACAAAGATGTCAGAGCAACAAGATATTCAAAAGAGAAAGAAATCATCTTCATCATAACTTCTTTTTATTGTATTTACTTATTTATTTATTTATTTTGTTTGTAAGGTAAGTACTCACACACACACAACCAAGTCCCTCACCATCAGTGCTACATTCAGGGATTGACCCGTGGTTGTTTCTGTAGAAGAGAGGTGCCTCACCAACTAAACTACCAGTGGATTGGCTCTTCATCATAGAATTATCCGAGGTCAGCGAGAATTCATCAAAAAAGGATAGGGGGAGGAAGGGGGAAAGACGTGGGGTGGATGTGGAGGAGATGGAGGAGGCATGAAGGAAACCAGAACATGTTTGGATCTTATAGAAACTTATTAAGCTTCTTCTGATCATAAGCATAGTCAAGAAAGCTGAAGAAGGCATGCTCAAAAGAGCTACCAACAAAATCATCTCTCCACATTAGCCCTTGAAAATAAGCGCTTTATCAACAAGAAGCTAAATTCTGCGTGTGCAGAAGGGACTTATATGTGCTGCCTGCTGAAGCGACCAGAACAATACTCTAGACCAGATCTACAAGAACATAAGGCTGGAGTAAGGTCTTAAATATCAGTCGATATATGACATCTGTGTCTCATTACTATTGCAGACAAGTCCAGCATGTATTCCAATTTGGGCAGATCCAGACTAGGTAGTAACTTGGTCAGACCGGATTGGGTGTTCGCTCAACCGAAGCCCAACCCAAGTTGTGCGTTCTTAAACTCAAACCCAAACCCAAACCCAAACCAGGATGACAACATAAAGTTGCTCATTGGTTGGCAACCTCGGATGTCATCTGGCTAGCCAAGGATAACCCAAACCCAAACCAGGATAACAACATGAAGTTGCTCATTTGGTTGGCAACTTCGGATGTCATCTGGCTATCAAGGGATCGATCCCTGGATATGTCACTCTTCCCACATGCGTGGGCTTCCTTCCCACTTGTATGGGCTCTCCTTCCTACAACTGTAGGCTACCTTGGGTCCCAGCCCCCTTGGCAGGGAAAAAAAAATGGAAACCCGAATAAATCCAAACGGAGTCTAACTGGAATTCTAAATCCCCTACCCCTAATGCAATTCTGGTTGAATTTGGTCAAATTTCCAAGTTTCTATGTTTCAGTTTGCACTTTAAAGGGTATAAAATTTAGAAAGCATATATACTTTACACAGTAAGTAAATGTACAAGAGTCCAAGTCATGTTATTATTCAAAATATATATACAGTATACATACCATGTATTGTACAGTAAATGTTATACAGTATATACATTATCTTCATAGATGATCATCCAAATCTTTCTTCTAGAAGCTGCTTTCTTTTCCTAATTACACCATCACCCACAACGATAAAACCCACTGCCAACAACGGTGCTAGTTTTGAGCGCAAGTTATCATCACTAACCCTTCTCCCCATAGTATGCTTGAAAAACATCAGCCACTTCTTTTCTTGTGGAACCAGGAAAAGCTTTTACAATTACAAACGGCAGAAAGATATTGCCTTTACAAATCAAGCCAAGATGCAAAGAACATCAAGGGGTCAACTGCGTGACGAAAAGTTTCCTCCAACTACTTTTTCTCAACCTTTACTCCTCCAAACAAGGACAAAGAGAAATATCCCAATAAAAATCATAGGGAAAACAAAAATAATATGAAGCAAAAACGGTTTCTCTCCCACAACTGCAAAAGAGAAGCCCAAGTAGATCGTCATGCCTCTATCCATTATATACATCGACTTTCGAAATGCTTTTTTTCTAACTTAAAAGAAAAACATATGGAAGAGTTACATATACAAACACACTGTCATATTTTGGATGGAAAACTATATGAATATGATTCAAAGAAAGATATCAGTTCCTAACATCCATTTCAAACCTTTTACACTTAAGAAAAATAATAAGTTGGTGGAATCAACCTTTTTTTGGCAGGGTGGGGGGTTTGGGGGAACATTACCATCTTGGGAGGATTTCAAGAAGAAACTTAATGCAAGATTTAGATAATCTCAAATCACATTACTAATCTCAAATCTATAAATCCAGAAATCATTTTCAAACATTCATCAAACAATTAGAGAGTGCTTGCTAGAACATTTGGAATTAACAAAATACTAGACCTATCATCCCACCTGCCTGCATAGACGAGAAATACAGCAAAGAACAGCCTACATATATCTGGGAGTTTAATGCAATATTTAGATAAATGAAATCTCAAATGAGATTACTGTCTTAAGCCTATAAATCTAGCTGTAGTTGACAGTAATTCATCAAACAATTAGAGGGCACTTGCTATAACATGTGGAATTAACAAAAACACAAAACCTATTCCACCTGCAAACACAACAATAAGTGAAATATAGCAAAGTATAAATTGACAGAAGCCTATATATATCTGGATTTCAACCCAACATAAAAATAATAATGACAATAACAAAGAACCTAAATAACAAAAACACTAATTACTAGATGAGTCCATGAAATTAACTCAAATTGGAGATGGGTCTCTAAAATAGACATTCAAACTAAAAGAAAATCAACAAACAAG
The DNA here is from genome assembly GCA_003546025.1 of Camphora micrantha. Taxonomy (NCBI): domain Eukaryota; kingdom Viridiplantae; phylum Streptophyta; class Magnoliopsida; order Laurales; family Lauraceae; genus Camphora; species Camphora micrantha. The sequence goes on from QPKB01000002.1 coordinate 12,858,658, forward strand.
GAGAAAATGTTGATGGGTTTTGTAAAAGATGTCATACCAACTACATTTTTTTTTTTTTTTTTTTTGGTTATGATGGGTGCATGAGATTACATAAATGGGAGATGGATTTCAGAATATATATATACATATATATATATATATATATAACACGAAGAAAATCAATAACACAAAGATAAAATGCTGATGGGTTTTTGAGAAAGATGTCAGACCAACTACACTTTCAAGAAAGGGACTTCAATATGAGTGTTGTTCATCAAGAAAGGTGGGGAAATGAGATTTTGATACCTGAAAAAGAAGATGGGAAAGAGAGAGAGGTGGATGGGGAGATGAAGGAGGAAGTATGAAGGGACCCAGCACGCGTTTGGGTCTTGCTGAAACTGAGTGAGCATCTTCTGCCAGTGAGCAGAGTGAGGGAAGCTGAAGGAGGCCTGCACATGGCTAACAATGAAATCGCCATCTCTCTCTCTCTCTCTCTCTCTCTCTCTCGGCGTCTCGGATGGAACATCAGCCCTTGAAAACAGATCAAGAATCACGCACGTACAAGACTTATCATAGATCAAAACTTCTACTTGTACAAACTTATTTGGGGAATCTTTGTCCACAATCTTTTGTGCGGCCAAATAAGTTTGTCCAGGTGTACTATTTATTTATGCAGCAGTGAATTGAGCATTCCTTTAGTCCTTCAGTCTGAGAGGTAGGGATGTAAAGGAGTTGGTCCAGGCCCAGGTCGAGGTCCAGGTCCAGGGTGGTCGTGGAATCGGAAACGGAATCGGAATCATTAAGAGGAGGATCTGAAGTTGAAATCGAAATCAGTTTCGAAAGTGGCTTCTTGGTTTTGAAATCGGGAACCGTTAATGAGAAGATGTAACAAGAATCGAACCATATACGGTAACCGTATACGGTATGGGTCTGGGTCCGAGTCTAATAGAGGATAATATGGAAAAAAAAAAACCCTAGCTGTTAGGAAATATTCTAAAAAAAAAAAAGTAATATATCGGGTCTCGGGTCCATGGGTCAAAACCAAGGTGAAACCGGATTAGAACCCGGTCTCGTTTACTTATTGGGATCTAAATAAAGACTCATACCCGATTTTTAAAGGGTCGTAACCTCTTGGTAATCAGAAAATCGGAGACTCATTTAACGTCCATATTGAGAGGGTACCCTGCTTGGCCCCATCCCTAAAGAATTTTCCTTCTAACCCTGAATGGAATTTTTGTCTTATTGAGCAGGTACCCAGCGCGGCCCTGCCTAAAGAATTATTGCAAGCCTGCCAGTTTGAGGACCGAGCTAGGACAATATCAAGCACAACCCAGCCACTCATATTTATTGTTATTATATAAATATATTAATATGAGAAGTGCTCCTGAACATACTAGCAGTTGGGGTCCAACTGATCATAAAGTGGTGGGAATAGAAAGATCCAAGTGGGACCACTCTAGATAATATATTTCAAGTTAATCCGATGATCCTGACATCCTCATTTATGGCCCACAAGTTTAATATTTTTTTAATACAACAAAAGTCCATAGTTAATCCAACGGCCCAGTCCTAATGGATCGATGCATGGACATATAGGGGGAGTGTGGATTTATGTGGTCCATTTGGATTAGGTGGGCCTACTTCAACAAAACAAGGGATCCGGGCCCGTTAATTAAGTATCAATGAAGCATTCAAAAGGCTATAATTAGACTAGTGAGTTAAATTCATACATTTTTTTATCATAACAATGTTTCTATTTATCATAATCTCCTCTTTTTTTTTCTAATTTTTATCTCTCAGTTTTCAGAAAGAAAGAAAGGTGATTTGCTTTTATTATTGAGTTTTTATTTATTTATTTATTTTTTGCTTGAATCAAGTAATTTGCATTCGTGTGGCATGACCCCCTATGAATTGAGGTAGGCACAACACTAAAAAATAGTGGAAGATTTTTATTTAATTGGTCTACCTATGAACATTACAAACAAAAATAGCATGTCTCATCCAAATTGTAAAAAATGACCAATTGATTATTATAAGTAATAAAAATTGGGTATAGTTTCTATTTCTAGTAGTAGTATATAATGCTTGTAGAATAAGGGCTGTGACCCACCATGGTCGGGGCCTGGGTCAGATAGGACCGTCCCCAATCTCATCCTTCGGCAGCCCACAAAGCCTACTTGGTTCCATGGGCCCTGCATACTTGAATAAACAACATAGGATCCGCGCTGCGATCAAGACAATAGTAGTTTCAATGGAGAGGGAGGTGCCTTATTATTGAGATCAAAATAGATTTCAACCCAATCTTCAAGGCATATTTCTGAAGAAGTTGCAAGTTGCAGAATCCATTGCATTTTTTGCATTTTTTGCATTTTTTTTTCTCTTATGAACATCTCATATATGGAGTCTTCATGCCTTAAGTTAGTGCAGTATAAATAAGATGGTGCAGGATTAGGGGTGCACATGGGTGGTTTGGAACAGTTTAGAGGGAAGAAAACTATCAACCAAACCGAACCCATCGGTTTCCTATTTTCCCAAACCAAACCTCCCATGTGCTCAAACCGAACCGAAATGAACCAGTTCAGATGTAGTATTTTTAATTTTATTTATTTATTTATTTGTCAAAAAAATGACAGCTCAATTCAATTGGTGAGAGACCTTGTACTTCAAGCAAAGGAGTGAGGGTTTCTAGTTTTCTTCAAGTAAATTTTTATATTTCTTTATATATTTTATTTTTTCAGCACAAGAGCAACGTTTATTTTTTAAGTGGTAATGCAAAATTCATAAGTTAGCAGATTCAATCTTTCTAGTTTGGCATTTTATTAGGAAGAGGAAAATAATTTCATAGTATTAATTGTATTATATAGATTCAGGTCTAACAACAATGTCCGGGCCTGGATTTATAAGGTTAGGATGGGCTAAGATGATTTTGTGACTGGGGTGCTTTTCCTCATTTTATTTCATGGTAATTATTTTATTAGAAATCTAATTATTATTATTATTACATGTATTTAATTTATTGTTTGCATTCATTGAATTATGTTTTGATGCATTTTATTCAATTGTCGGCGCATTTCATTTTTTTTTATTTTTTTTCATTTTCATGAAGTATTATCCATTCACGTGTTGCTAAGTAAAGTGCTATTTTAATTGGATTGGAGAATTCTATAATTAATGCTTCAAATTAATTTAGTGGGCCCTCACATATTGTTTGAAAAAATGATAAATGCTAATGATGAAAAGTCCATGTGGAGGGTATGTGTTCAGGGCCCCACTTGGAATTGTGCCAAGTGGAGGGTGATGGGCATCTTCTTTCCCTCCTCTTTAGTTTTCATTTTATTTTGAATTTTAAACTTAAATAGTAACCTTACTAACTAATTACTAATCATTAATCTAATTAGAAATTTAGGCCATTAATTTATCTCTAATTGGCATGACCTTGTTGTGATTGAGAGATAGATTTTCTCTCCAAGTCGGCACCCCTTGATTGGTTATAGATGGAGATAGTGTGGGATCAGGGAGACTAATCTAGAGCTAGGATTTTTGGAGGACCTAAATGGAGTGATGTTATAGGTTTCGATCCTATCAAATGATTGATTTTAAACTAGTTTCCATAGTTAGGGGAGAGATGAGTTGTGCTTTTTATTTAGTTAAGAACCTTTCCTCTCCACCATCGTGTGTGTGGGTGTGCGCGCGTGCTTGAAAGTTAAGAGAAAGAGAGAAAGTAGGATGTGAGGCTAGAGGGGAAAAAAAAAAGAAGAAAAAAGGAAAAAAGAAGAGAGAAGAGAGGAGGTTTAGGCTAGCTTGGACGTGGACTTCTGGAGGTATGATCTTTTTATTTTCTTAGGAAATTTTCTTCTTTGATTTTTCACCATCTTCTTCTCTAATATCTTTCATGTTCCATAACCATTAATGGTGTTATTTTGGCACTATGATGAATCAATGAAGTTTGATAATAAAAATACCCGTATTATTTTCTTTTAATGGGATTGGCCAAAGGAAAAGGGGATCCAAATTTATGTTTTCAGTTATTTATTATGCTTGGATCACCATGTTTGGATAGAAAAATGGTGGGATCGTAATATGGATTAGGTGTTTTGGGGGATTAGGTTATGGAGAATGTATTTCTTTTTTTCCTTTTTTTAATGAACCATTAGAGTTAGATTTATTGGTTTAATTATCATAGGGTGTAATAATTATTTTATTTGTTATTAAAGTCTTATTTTTCATTGTAAAAAGTTGATATGTTTATAACTATTCTATTGTAATCGAATTTATTTTAAAGATCCATATCATGGGAATAAAAAGGAGAAAAGAAAAGGGATTATTTGATATCGCGAAACATCCCTGATTAAGGAAAAATTTTTGGAACCCTTGGATTTAGCAAACCAACGGTCGGATTGGACCGAAAAGTTTTATAGATTTTCCATTGATATGTGCGGAGTTTTTAATTATTTACATCCTTGAAATAATTAGAAAATAAGGTTTTTAATTAAGTTCTTAGTTACTGTTTTGATCATAGTTTGTGGTGTTGGATCATCATAACCCTTTTCGGTTAACCATTTTGATTCTATATAACCCATTGGTGCACCGATTGTTGATCACAAGTTAGATAATAATTTTGGTATAAAAGTAATTACATTCTAGCAACCTTAAAGTTCTGCTTGAATGGTGTTAAGGTGCTGAAGTAGTGAATTTAAATCTAAATGAGTCATGATTTAATGGACTAAGCCCAAAACCTAACCCTAGTGCACCAATAGATGACATATAGCCAAATTGTGATATTTTTATTTTTTGATATTTATATATTAAATTTAATTAGAGGACTAATCTAAAGTATTAATAGTAAATGACTTAGGAAGAGTGGCCAAACCCTTGGCTAAATTAGAAGCCATTTTGACTAGACTAGTTGACAAGTCTAGTTGGTTATGCTAGGTCTATGTGTTGTGGCGGCTAAAATGGGTTTTATGAATTAAATATGACCATAACCATTAACTATTTGATTTATTTAAGCCGCTGGTTAGTGGGTTCAATCCTTTTATTAGTGGATATTAGGAGGCTTGATTAAATATTTAAAAGGGTCATAACCATCAAACCTTGACTGCGTATACTTGACCAGTTGGTTGATAGGTCTAGGTGTTATTTAGTGGCTGATGTGTTATATTTAATTTCACATTATGATACTATTAGGTGTTGTTATGGACCTTAGGACACTTTAGAAATCATGTGGGCCCCACCTTAGATCATAAGATTTAATAATTAACAAGATTGATCGAAAGAGATGAATCACATAAGTGCAAATGAAAGTCATGTGGAATCGGACGCTTAGGGATAAGTATTTATATCATATGTTTTGTTCCAATTTGATCTAAACTAAATAAAATAAACTGAAATGTTATAAACTTAACGAAAGTATGGACCCTAGTTTCGGAGCCCCACTGTGTCATAAAACACCCATGGGAGGACAGTTTACTATGTGGTGGTTTAGTGCGGTGCAACGTAGTGATTAGTGGATGGTTATCTATGGTGGATATTCCACAAATTACCCTTGTCTTGGAGGGGTTAAGTTCCGAGATATCCTTCTCGTCTTGAAGTACTTTCCAAGCTCTACAGATAGGTGCACTATTGGACTGGTCAGTGACACAAAGACCCAACTAAGTGTAGAGATGGATATTTTTATAATAATTTTCAAGTGAGTGGTTGACAATTATAAAAGGAAGGGTCCCAAAGTGTTTTAAATGGCTAAGGTGGCAAGTGAATAATGCTAAGTGTAGTGTTTTGGCACATTATTTTTAATGAGTGGTTCAAGTGTAGCGTTGGGGACCCTAAATCCCTTATTGGAAAGTGACTTGTGTTATATGACATTACAAGAAATGTTAGTGTCCAAAATGTTAATTTTATGCAAAGTTTTCATTGTAATAGTGTCATGTCAATTATTTCATATCATATGTGCATTATCATTATTATCTTATTTGTTTTTAATGATATGTATCATTGTTAGTAATTGGTATCTTGCGGAGTACCAATGTGCTCATTCTATTCCACTGCCACATGGTGGAGGGTGAGGATTTGCTAGAGCCTGGGATTGAGGGTGATGAGGACTACGAACTAGTGCCACAATATGACTATAATGATGCCATTTTGGATGGTCAAAATGAAGATGTTTCATCTCTGAGGATTTAAGACATTAAAGTTAATTATGTTTAAGACTTTATTAGTTTATATTGGGATTGATGTAATTAATTAATCTCATACTTGGTTCATTTGGGAGTTCTTTTTGGTGATGTAACAATTGATTGATTGTTATTTATGGTTATGAACTTGGCTTACTTGATAAATGAATGGGCAATGTTGCTTATACATGATTGTTGTTTAAAAAAAAAAATATTGAGCCTACTATTTGAACAATTGAGTGGCCTTAGATGATTGGAGCATCTAACATCACGTCAGATCCATGTTATCGGATCAACTGCTCTCTATCTCCATGGTTAACTTCTACTCTCCATCTCCAAGGTTTACTTTCATGATCTTGGCTTCAATAAGTAGAAACAAATATTTAGGATGAATAAACTTTTATAATGAATTATTGATTTGGTTGTAGAGATTCAGGTACATTACGTATGCCATCTCACGTGTCGAAGTTTTCAGCCAAACTATTTTTCATTGTCCTTGTGAACACCAATACCATAATTTAATATGTTTCTTAAATCACATGATATGAACATATCATAAGCAAGATGAACCTTGCTTCTTTAAATACTTTCAAATTACAAGGATTAGTCAAGTGTTGCTAAGAAAGGTTCCTTCTCTATCACAGAACTAGCTGTGTCTTCAGCAATATATTGGGGCTCTGTTTTGTTATTAAGCTTGGCTGCCTGTGAATGAACAGAAATTTGATATTTATATGAACACCATTGTTCCTTCATCTATTTTTGTTGGATGTTATGTTTTGATGTCATTGAGCCAATGAGTTTCTTTGTTTATTTGTGTATTACTCGTACATAAATGTCGAACTTGGCTCCACAGTAATCCCTTTGGGGAAGTTGTAGTGTTTCATTCATACATGTAGTCCTCATGGCCATTACCATTTCGTGCTTAATCAAACATAAACAATCATTTTAGAGACTTATTTTGTTAGTTTAGATCTTCATGTTGGTTTTTTAATTTTCTTCTACTTGAAAGTTGAAATGTGGGGTGAATAAAATCACTTGAAAAAGACGCCACTTTGAGGAGTTTTGCATTTAAAAAGGAATGCCAATTGGCTATAGCTTTGCATTTCACCACTGCTTAGTAAGATTAGATTATCTAAATGCTAATAAAATTTTGTTATGTCTTGTATTTCAAGAAGAAAAAGTGAGTAGCCTCTTTATGGTTGGATAATCTATTCTAAAAGGAAATTTAAGTTCTTAGACCTTTTGTATTAAGTAATCTATCTATTGAAAGATTATCCAATCACTAAGTTTCTTGATCTCCCTCTTAAAATCTTGTTATTGTTAGGGCTCTGATACCACTTTTTGAGACTCTGATACTAGTTGTTGGGGATAAATGTGAGGGCAAATAAGCATAATCAATCATTACAAGGATTACAAATCCTCTTGGAGTCTTCCGAAGGGGAGAGGCAAAGTAAGATTGAGATGTATGGGGAGAGAGTAGGCTAAGTGTTACAGAAATTGTAATCCTTGTAATTATTGATCAAGCATGTTTGCCCCAATTTATCCCTAGCAATTATGGTCTTGTCTTTGAAGCCTAGATAGGAGGATGCAATGCCTAAATGTAATAGGTATACAATAGTTTTGTTTTAAAAGAGGCTACTGAATATTATGGCTAAGAGAATGTTTTTTGGCCAAATTGAGTGACAGAGATGGAATAAACGATGTGCCAAGTTCATTTGATGTAAGACCTCATATGCAACAGATGGGCCATAAACTGAGACCCACTGTTGAATAAATAGACCGGATTTGTCTCCCGACCAAAATGAATATTACTCGGTCATGGTGATCGTGAGCTCCAAGCGTAGAGCTGCGATATAGTAATAAACTGATGAGACTAGGTCAGTCTACATGGAGCAATGTTGGTTAAGAAACTTTCCAACTTTTAACATGTCCTAATTAAAATCTAAAACTAGCCTGAATAAGAAACTAATCAAATTACATTAACTTTTCTAAAATAAATGAATGTAAAAAGTTTAATTACAATTCTTTACAAAAACAAAAGACCTATTCTACTAATTTTTTTACTTAAAATCTACGTAAAAACAGTCAGTCAAAGTGATTAATTTGACTGAAACTTGACTTATTAGTTCTTATCAACGATTGAAGAAATGAAAGAAAGGGATTCAAATTCCAAGTCTTAAATGGTCGGGTTGGAGTCAGCAGTATAATAGATAGTATGGTAGAAAAGAAACCAAATCTAAGCAATCCTAGAATATCTAAAAACCTGCAAAAGAACACAAAAATCAAACAACTAATGTAATATGAAAAATCAAAATAAAAATTCCTAAATTAGATCCTACTTACCAAAACAAATTATAATGAAAATATGAATGATTTATAAGGTCTTACATGCAAACAATGCAATTCTAGACAAGTTCTTAAAAATCTGATGCACTCTGAAAAACTCTAGAGTATGAAAAACCTTATGCACGGGCCTGTTTTCACTGGAATGTAGAACCTACCTAAGATGCTCTAAACCAAAACTTATTGGCTGGAATTCGAACCTTGATGATTCATGAACACAACAAAAGAAACAGAAGTGAAAACGGAATTCAGATGAAAAATATATGAACGCAATAAGATGCCTACTTGAACTAGTTATTCTACTGAAATCTGGTAGACCTTGCTAGGTACCCCTGTTTGAGCCTCTAGTTGACACGGTTCCCAAGGTTATCTTTGGATGGAACTATGGAGTTTCAAAGTACTATTACTTTACTTTAATTCTGCTAACTTTCAAGGAAAACTAACTTCTTTTTTCTGGTTTTCGAATCACGTACTTTTGAAACACAATCATACCAAAACTACTGAAATAGTACAGTTTTTTTTTTTTCCAATGTGCAGATTTTCAACTATGTACCAAGTCTAAAATTAGCATTATTAATTAGTCATTAAACATTGTGATTTCATAAACAAAAACCTATTCTAATGCAAATTTCAGCAGTGAACAAGTCTAAATAAATTATGCCTAAACTTAAAGTGCATGAAATAAAAGAATTTGTTGGAAAATAAAAGTAGTGTTGCAATTAAAGTAAAAGTAGTGAAACTAATAAAATTTAAATGTAATATTGCGAAGAAAAGTAAATGTAGTTGTGCAGAATTTAAATGTAGTTCAAGTAGTGAAATTATCTTCTCAAAAATTCTTTCTTAATACAATTTAGAATCACTTCAAATATGCCCTCATAAACTTGGGCCGTCAATCTAAGTACAAAAATAAGCAACATAAATAAAGCATCAAGCATAAACCTTAAGAAGAAGAATATTGAAAAAAAAAATAACTTTTACTAACATGTAGATTCATTTACATAAGATGGAAAATAAAAATAATAGAAAAACACATGTTAGGATAAAAAAACCTCTTCTAGATGAGAAATCTCAAGGGAGTAGTATGGCTTTAGGGCCAAGCCTCCTTGAGGAACTCAATGAGGAGAAGGAGAATGGAAAGGATGGAGTGAAGAGAAGCTAGAGGGGGTTGCTTTCCATTAGAGGGGAGTCCCATGTGATGTTTATATATGGCATGGGGTGCCCTATCTCTTCTCCTTACAATTTCTTTCTTTATCTCATTCCTTGGTTGTGGGACCCATTTCATCCATTTCCTACAAGCAAAAGTGAATTTTGAATAAACATCACAAATGCATGATGGTGGGCCCATAACTTAAATGCATATCATTATGCATGAATGCACTATAATAAACCCAAAATGCATGAAAACATGATTTTTTTCTTAAATGAGATGCTTTTGGATTAATAAGTCCTTAAAATAGTCTAAAATATGTATGAAAATGTGCATTTTTTAAGGACTTATCACATAGATCTAGCCCTCTGGAAGAAGGACAGTAGGTGTGGAGACCATGAAATTGTCTAGGCCAGCATCATCATCATATCTTCGTCCCACCTATGTTGGGGCATAAACGTCACTAGTCTGCATGTGTTACAAACTATAATATCTTACTCTTGCTCAGATCAAGAGAGGCTCGGACTCCTACATCCTCCGAGCCATACTGCCATTGGGTCATGTCCCACTCAAGACCTGTGTGACCCAATCCAAAAGAAGAATAAAAAATGACCAGGTCCATGTCGAGATAAAGACCTGACAGGAAAGGTCCATATTAAGGCCCAAGCCCCTATGAACAGCCCTATAAGTCCAGGTAATGGAGCTTACTCGGTCTGAGTTGACACAACCTTACCAGACTCTTTAATTGGATTTAAGCCCGGACTGAAAACCAAACCAGGGAGAAATTTTGAGTTGGAAGGTACCCAGAGTGGGTAAGTTGGCAAGTCTGGCTGAGAATACTCAAGTCACAAAAGGTCAGACTCGATCAACTCGCTAGACTGGTTTGATAGCAAGCTCAGTATCTTGGCCCAGTTTGGGCAACCGGAAGGACTAACCGAGTTTTTAAACTGCATGTCCAGCTTGAATCTGTGTGGCTGAAATATTCTGTAATGTAGCTTGAAGATGATTACCTCCAATTGGACCTGATCACATAAAAGATATAATCAGACTCTTACTGTTTGTGGTTATTTGAACTCAAAACTGGTTATTGATACAGTATAAAGGAAATGTATTAGCCGCTTGACAATGCAAACGCCTACATCTATTCTTAGGCACATGTGATTAATGACATACATTTATTTTTATATTTTTTTGGATATTTTTCCTATTTAAACTTTTAAAATTGAGAAAATCTATTACAATTGGGAGTTGCAAAATTATTTCTCTTTCTAACTTTCTGCCGCTATTCTTACATGTACAAAGTAACTTTCATTTTATCAATTCCTTTTCCTGATTTTTATTTCATCCTATCTTGAGCCAAATTTTTCGATGGATTTGCATTTCTTTCTATGTATTCTTACTAATTTTGTTCGTGTCGTATTTTGATAGAAAGGCTGGGATTGGCCCGAGCCCCAGCCCCAGCCCAATACAATACAAAAATTTAACAGAAGGCTAGGGCTTTTCTTTTTTCACAACAATGGGTGAGCTCAGGCGTGGACTCATATCCGGCTCGGTGCCACCTCTGGACCTTGAGAGGGGTAGGTCTCAGGAAATGAGAAACATTGGAGGGACCTTTTGTGAAATGAACAGTGTGGGTGAACCATGTATTGGTTCAATACAATGAATAATCGGTCTAGATTGGAATGGTAGTTCCACCTATGATCGTTGATCACTGAAGGTGATATGTAAAGGCTCAGTTTGAACTTCCATTGTTTAATTGGACAAATTCCAATGCTTTGTTTGGTTCTTCATTTCATGAAAAATGTACTTCTCTTTTTATAACTACTGAAATTAAGTAGCATTGAGGTTTCTTCAAAGAGGACAATGTGAAAAAGCACATTTCCTGCATTTCAGTTTTTAGTAGAGAAACAGAAACCATGGAATGAAATTGGACAAAGAGTTATGGTGGGCTGGCATTGGGCTCAATTTGGGTTCCTTTTTTACTACTATGGGCCCTTAATGGGCCATGCCTTGGGCCCTTGGCCAATATCTAACACAAAGGTGGATCCAGGCTTAAAAGTTAGGCCCAAAAAGCTAATAAATGTCCCTGCTGGACAATATTTGGCCTGGCCAATGAGCGTTCAATATCTCCATCTGATTCAAATGTTTGGGAGGTGATAATTATAGATCTGTCACATGTTAAATGAGAAAAAAAAGAAAAAAAAAGAAAGAGAGCTCTTAATCACCTCCATTTGTTAGACATCCTTAACTTCATGGAAATGATTTTTAAAGAGAACCTTAAAAGACCCAGACTTAAGTTACTCTTACCCGAATGGTAAGGGCTGCCCAGGGTCCGAACCTGCGTACGCTACATCTTCCTACTTGTGCAGGTTTCTTTCCCACTTGTGTGGGCTTTCTTTCAACTTGCGGGCTTCTTGCCCACTTGAATGAACTGTCTTCCCATGTGTGGGTTCTCTCTTGGGTCCCAACCCCCTTTGTTTGGGGTACAAAAAAAATTTAACTCTTAATCAAAAAATAATAATAATAATAATAATAAAGTAACATTCATTAATAACATTATTATTGATCCGTATTTAATTATTTTTCTTTGACATTAATGTATCTCGTTTCTTATTAAATATTGAATTTAAATTCTTTGGCTTAAATCTGCAGTAAAATTTTATTTCAATTACTCTCTTTCAAGTACTTCTGTAGTTCAATTTTTTTATGTTCAAATCCCCATTAGGGCTGCACATTATTCAAACGGGGCACATAGGATAATTTCCGCATGTGTATTTTGTGCTTTGACAATTTCAATGCAAATATGCTAACAAAGCAACCAAGGTATGCTTTTTTAATATTTTTATATATATATATTTTATTTTTTTTTTTTTTTTTTTTTTTTGGCTAACGGAGGGTTTTCAACCCTTTGAGTTGACTATTCCCTTCGAGCCCAGAGAGAAATAAGGCAAAACACTTGTGGCTCCTATATGATATTACAAGTGGACTCAACATTTGATTCTTAAAAAGAAAGAAATCAAAGACCGATACGAATACCTCTAATTCCGGAAAAGAAAGAAACAGCCTCCTCACCTGTGGACCATCACGTTGGGGTTTATGTTTTTGTTCATTCAACACTTCAAGTATGACCAGAATAACGACAATATACGAACGAGAGTCAGAGATGGAGAGGAAGTGAGAGAACAAAATAAAGCTAGTTGATGATGGGACCTCGAAATGTTCGCTAGTCCGCATGTCTATCGGTTCTAGAGGCTACCCCTGCTTGGATGGAGTTGGACGCTTTTATTAGACTTGGTTGTGTTGGAAATGGATCCACTAGGTTTAATTTATAAGACTCACTTTGATATAAAAGAGTTGAATTCCATCTATATTTATCATCATCACCATCATCAAAACTTTATTCATACTATCTTAGTGGGGTTTAGTGGGGTTCATGGATTCTATTTCTCCATTCCAACTTATCTCGAACTAAGTTTTTCTTAACTAAATTCACTTCTTTAAATTTATAACTTAGCTTGATCATCTTTCCAATCAAGTGTTTTTATTCGTGTTCAATTTCATCACGAAAAAAAAGAGATGTTCAGATTTAGGGTGTACGGGATGGAATGAAGACACTGTCATCTTCAAGGTGGCTCCAAGATTGACTAAATCCAAACCAAGGCGAAAATTGTTGGGTTATTGTCTTGTAGTCCGGGTTAATCAGATTTGTCCATTGGTTTATCCGGGGACCGAGGTATAGGGCCAAGGTTGTTTTGGCAATTGTATTGAGATTTCTTAGGGACTAAAAAGACTTTCTTGGAGGCCAAGAAAGTGATGCTTGTATATATAATGTAATACGAATGCCTAGAAAGTGATGCTTGTATATATAATGTAATACGAATGCCTAGACTCTGATAGAGAGTGAGAGAGGTGAGACTCTCTCTCTCTCCTGTGTTTGTCAGCGATTGCTGAACCACATGGTACTGAGCCACATGGTACTGAGCAAGGAAAGTTAAGTTTCTTTTCCGTGGACGTAGGCAATGTATCGAACCATTGAAATCTTGTTGTGTTTATGTGTGTGAGGGCTTGATGTTTTCAATGATTTGATTGTGTTAGTACATTGTGGTAGACCGTCGATCGCGGATATTTTCTATTGTGCCATCTTCCCCAACGATATTGACTAGAACATTAAGTGCCTGTTTGTTTTGTGCGATAAATTCGTAGGAATTCTACTACTTAGTATATCTATAATCTATAAGTAGTTATAAATGAAGAATCAAAGGTTAATTCTTCAAAAATGATAATTAAATAACCTCTTCTTTAGTGAAAAACGAATAAAGAGAAGATGAAAATTGAATCAAGTCCAATCTACATTGCTACTTCAAATCCACATCGCTTACCTTGTATCCATAATAACCTCCGTTGTGCCCTTTGACCTTGAATCACAATTTTGTGATTTTGACTGTATAATTGACATTCAATCTAGCTTTTTCCCCAAAATAGTTGAAGTTTAAATATTTTTTATAGAGCTATTCGTACAGTAATTGTGCAATATTGCACCACCCTAGGATATCACAAAGCGCGAATATGTGTTATATCGCACTACCCTAGGATATCAAGTCTTGATCCCGTGTTTCAACGAAACATATAGATACTGTTTCGTCCAATCCACACTCACCAGCCGTATAAAATCTAACATAAGCTAATGCAGCCTCTCAATTGCTTCCTTGAAATGAAAAAAAAAAAAATCAAAAAAGAGATTTTATACAGCCGGTGAATGTAGATTGGACAAAATTACAGTATCTCCCTATGGATCCAGACTCTAGGATATCGCATAATATGATACTAGCATGATAACCAGTGCTGAGCACGGGTATGCCATTATTGCAGATTTACAATTTAAATATTAATTGCTTTAAGAGAATACATAGGTTTTAGAAAGAAAATAAAAGAATAAGAAGGTTATGAGAGTACCTGTTTATATAATTTAAAAGCTAGCGGTGGAAAGAGGAGAATTTAAGCAGAGAGAGAGAGTGATAGAGTTTGGATTGAAATGGAGATTTTACAGTAAAAGAGAAGTGGCTGTGGTTATGAGTGGTTTTGATAATATGATGAAGTGGGGAGAGAAGATATAAAACAGAATAACTTACGATCAAAATTCCAACGACAGTCAAAATTAAAGCCTAAACCTCCCCCTATAATATAGTATAATGTGATATTGCACAATTATTAAATACCACACGAATAACTTCATAAAAAATACTTAAAACTTCGGCCGTTCATATGTGAATGTCAAGTGTAAGGGCAATACCCCCTTCTATTTATTTCCATTCATATGTAAATTCTGTCATATGTACAGACAAATAGGACTTTGAATAAGCCACCTCGAGTCTGTGTGCACACAAACGGGACTTAAACAGGCCACCTCAAAAATCTTAACTTTTCATAAAAAAAAAATAAAAAAATTGCCACCACAAGCTTGAGTAGCGCTGAGCTGAACGTCACTTGAGCTTTGCTCGTGAGACAACAAGCCGGCCCTAGTAGGCTTGAAACCTACTTGGCATATTCACATTTGATTTTGGACCTATCTTTTGAGGCCATCTATCTCAGTTGCATATGTTATAATTCTTCCTCCCCCTCCCCCTCCCCCCTTGGCAATACATTATCAATTTCATGACTTTATTGGATTGGGTTTATAGGTTCTAAGGTTGGAATCAGGCTTGGACATAGGCTTGAACATTAATCTCATGAAAATTGTTTGTTGGATCTTTACATTTTCTTTTTCGTTTTTTTGTGGTAAAAAAGAGAACTTTAACCCAATCTCCTTTTTTTTTTTTTTTTTTTTTTTTTGTGGGGGGGGGGACATAGGCTTGAACTTTTTTACTTGTTTTCTCGACATTCTATGGACCCTATACTTTTTAATCTGCTTGTTTTCTCAACATTCTATGGACCCTATACTTTTTAATCTGCATGTCACATAACCAACACATTAGGCTGGGTTTGGGCACGGCTTTTAGGCCATTTGAAATAATTTGAGCTGAAATAATTTGAGCCTGTTTTGAGGCCTAATAGATGAACAGGCTGGCCTTTGTTCTATGCATGGTATAATGAATAGGATCATCCTCTGGACCCATAATAGATGGTATGGATGGTCCTCGCTTGGTTACACGAATTTCTATGGGTGTGGGCTTGCAGTACTTGAATCTGTCGACTGCAGTAATCGATGAAAAACGGTTAGATATGATATGATTGCATCCATATCATTTCTAACAATTATTGTAGTTTTAACAACATAAAAAACAAAAAAAGGGTTACTTATTATCATTCCTGAACGTTTCACCAATGCTTAACGTTTCACCAAACAATGCCATCATTTTTTTTGCCGCAGCTAATCAGCATACAAGAGTCATCCAAAAGGTTTCAAATGACTTTTGAAATACCTGAAATTCCAGCTCTTTAATTTTTTTTTCATGGACAAAGAACGATTCAAGAAATCCCCTAAATCTGAGAATTCAGAAATTCTTTAAATTCCCGTAAATATGCAGGCTCTAAAGTGAAAGAAGAATTCACCTCAAATATAGCGAAAAAGTTAGAGAGAAAAAGGAAGTATGAGGATACTGTAATGCAACTCAGAATCCTACTGTAAACTACATTTTACCTGTTTTTAGGACATTCTAGGGACCATAAGCTCTTTTAATCTTTGTGTATCACATAACCAACACATTAGGGTTGGGTTTGGGCTGGGTTCTTAGGCCATTTGAAATAGTTTGAGCCTATTTTGTGGCCTCATAGTTGAACAAGCTGGCCTTTGTTCTATTCATATTCAAAGATCGACAACAGGATGGATTGGTCATGTACACGAAAAGGACATGAAGTTTTAGAATAGGATGAGTTGGGCGTAACTTTTGGTGCCATGCACTGGATTCAAACGTAAGTTTGAATAACTGAAATTCAAGAGATTTTAGAAAAATATTTAAATTTTAGAAACTTCAAAAAGTCACTTGAGACTTTTTAATTAGCTGAAATTTTTTAATCATAATAAAAAAATTGTAGCATTTACGCTCGTGGCCCTACGATCACATCATGCCATTGAATTTTCGGACCACCAAATTCTCCTCAGAAATTCCAATCAAAGGCATATTTTTTACAATTTATTGACTCCTACACATTACGCATTTTGACCGATTGCCTTGGCACGCACTTGCAAGAAAGTTGGTGGATGCTATCGTTAATACGATGACGTTAGCCACATGCATCTCAGTCTCAGGACCAAATACCACTATCGGAAAAAGCAGCTCTTTTTAATCGAAACTCAACTATCGGAAAAAGCAGCTCTTTTATAGCATTCAGAGTGGGTGGGGTTTTTTTCAGAAAGGATCTGACTATAGATAGAGACTGAAACCCCGGGGTGGGTGGGTGCGTGAAAGGATCTGATTATAGATAGAGACCGAAAACCCCGGGGTCCGAAAACCCCGGGGTGGGTGGGTTGCAGTTTCAGAAAGGATCTGATCATAGATAGAGACTGAAACCTGAACGGGGTAGGGGCGGATGTAGCCAAGTGGATCAAGGCAGTGGATTGGTTTTTTTTTTTTTTTTTTTGTGTGTGTGTGTGTGTGGGGGGGGGGGGGGGGATTGGATTGAAACCTGTACGGGGTAGGGGCGGATGTAGCCAAGTGGATCAAGGCAGTGGACTGTGAGGTGGGGTTGGGGGTTCAGAAAGGATCTCATCATAGATAGAGACTATACCGGGTAGGGGCGGATGCAGCCAAGTGGATCAAGGCAGTGGATTGTGAGTCCACTGCCTTGATCCATAAATCCCTGTCGTTCGCCCATTCATAAATGGGCCATTTGTTCCGGAGGTTCAAATTTTGTGGTTTAAACATGTCCCACGCGTCATTGCTCCGTACAACTCAACGCAGGCTCCTTCCTGGCATGGTCCATTCAATTATGTGGTCTCTAAAAAAGATAAATTCATCGTGGGAGAGAAGCACAGACGACGACGACGACGACACAAACAGCAGAAGGCATGGTCCCCTATTTAATGAATAGGATTATCCTATGGACCCATAATAGACGGTCTGGATGGTCCTTGCTTGGTTACATAAATTTCTATATAAGTGTGTGGGCCTGCAGTATTTTGATCTTTCGACTGCAGTAATCTAATAGTTAAAAATACATAAATAAATAAGGTTAAAAAACAGATGGATGAAGAAAGCTTCTTGGATTGACAACCAGTGCTCGTCCGTGCTGTCATGTATCACATGCTATGCCCTAATCTAAGCAAGGCATTGATGAAGAAAGCTTCTTGGATTGACAACCAGTGCTCGTCCGTGCTGTCACGTATCACATGCTATGCCCTAATCTAAGCAAGGCATTGGGACTCGGGAGTCATCAGCTGTAATCGGTACCGTCCAACAGTGGATTCAAGGCAATTCTTTTCGTCAATGAGTACATAACGACGATAGATTCCGAGACAGATGGCTTAAAAACTTTCCGTCAATCAGAATAGAATCCAACGCATGTGGCTTTTCTTGTTTTTTAAGTAGAGAGGAAGAGCGAGAAGGAAACTGCCAAACAAAGGGAACAATTACGAGAAAAATTACGAGAGGAAGGAAAAGAAATTGAAAAAAATGGAGTTTCAGGTGGGTTAAGTGGCGACGTCGTCGGATGTTTAAATGAGATATTAAATGATGATGACGACGTTGTCATCCGTTTAAATTTTTAATAAAAAAATAAAAATAGTAACATGAACTATTTTGATACAATATTGTTTAGTGCAATCTTTTTTTGTTAGTGGCCATTTAGGGGCATTTTTTTTATAATTTCCTGTTTAAATTATATGATATTTTTTTTCACCCGTGGACTATAATAAATGGTCTAAATCTTGTACTTGCAAGCTGTTGATGATATGATATGGCTGTACTGTGGGCCTTTCATACTGTTTACCTTTCATCTGGATCCCTATTTTTAGTGCAGAAGTTGACTACGGGGTCGCTGCTCTGCTGACTAAAGCAACTAATACGCACAATTGGGGTTGGGGCCATCTTTTGGAGAATGAAAATAGTTTCTCTACCGATGAAGATTTTCCATCTATCCCCGTTTTGATGGGCTAACCATATTTGGTGATTTGGTGATTTGTTAAATAAATTATGTACGTTCCCTGATGAAACCCTACATAGATCGAATGCCCATCTAAAGAAGAGTCCTCCATCTCAATGTACTCCAACTTACCATGATGTTTCCGTTTGATTCCTCTTTCTCAACCTTCCATTAAGAAATTATTTGTTTTACAAGTTTCCTTTTAGACTATGTTTGGGAAGGGGAGAGGAGAGGAGAGAGATACTTTAAGGGGGAAGGAAAATGAAGGGGAATAAAGCTTTTTCTATATTTCATTAAAAAAAATGACATAGAACAACTAAGTTTTTCTTGATTCCATCGAAATCTATTTTGTATGGAAGGTCTTAGGAAGAGAAGAAGTGTGGACAAACACTCTTCTGTGGACGTTACACAAACATATTCCCCCTTAACCTTTAATTTTGGCATACATCAGTAATGATAAACATCTATTTCCATGTTCTCAGGATATCTTTCTTATTTTTACTTTTAAATTGTGAAAATCTATTACGCGTTGCAAAATTATTTTTCTTAACTAATTTTTAGTAGCTATTCTTAAATGTAAAAAGTAACTTTCACTTTATCAATTCCTTTTTTGGATTTTTGAACATTAACGCTAATATAATTTTTAATGGGAGACGCTTCTACAAGAGTTATTCTGATGGTACTATGAGAGTTAGAAATGAGAACCCTTACTTTTATTGTAATCGCAAGAGTATCTTTCTTCAATAGTTATGATTAATTCTTTTTTATCTATAGTAGGAATCTAAAGATCTTGACCTATCTAGACTAAACCCACACAAACCTACACGGCCAAATCAGGGAGGGGATTACAACAGAAGACATGATCAACATAAAATTGATTTATATTTTTAAAAGTTGATACAAGCATGACTAATCTTTTTTTTATTCAAGGCAGTCCTTCATTGATGTCCAATTATAAAACCGAATCGCAAAGTCATTGTTAAAGCCTTTTTTTTTTTTTTTTTTTGCCCTTGGGATCAAATTTTAATACGAAGAGAACTACAGCTACAACTACCGTTAGATTGAGAACTTTTTTAAAAATGTTATATCAACTGATGGTGTGGTGACGTCAGTGCTGCACGATTTTAACTTTACCGTGGCACATAGTAAATGGATTTATGCTTTTAGAGTGGCAATTTTGGACGTGTCTATACTCTAGAGTTTATTTACAAAACAAGTCCATGATCTGCGTTTTAGCAATGACCAGATGAGATTTTTAGGATTCACTTGTAGTTTAGCACCCACAAGTTAGCCTCAGGAATTTATCACGAGTGGAAGGATCAGAGCAGAAGGACTAGTGACATACGCTGAAAATTAAAATTAAAAATTAAAGTAGCTACATCTTTCGTGACCCGTTCTTTTTTATTGACAGTAGCAAGCCTCCATTCTTGAGCGTTGACATTTTTTTATGCCTTTCTTATCTTCTTCTTGTGCTCTCTATTCAAGTTGCAGAGAACCGAAAGCCCAAAAAAAAAAAAAAAGGAAGACGATCGAGAGAACATGGCGCTACAGCTGATAAAAGACACGGCTATCGAGTACACAGTTGAGGAAGCACTGGATGCGGTGAAGTCCTGCTTGCAATTTTGTGTCGATCGTTTCCGCGGTGCTGAAAATCATCTGGTGAAGATTAAGGATTCCCTGATGGAAATTCGTGATTTCATTGTAATAGCAGAGAGAAGCCCCATCATGGATCCCAAGTTGATGGAATTGCTGGAAAATCTTAAAGATGCTGCTTATGATGCTCAGGACTTATTGGAAAAGTATGAGATCGCGGATCGAAGACGGAGTGAAGGGGCTGCAAACAGCATGCCGGTTCGAGATACCATGACGAATAAGGTACGCAAGGTTGTTACCTCAGTACTTCTGTCCTCAGTTGTCTCCCCATTTATATTGGGCACGAAACTAAAAGAGGTAAGCGAGAGACTTGAAGCTATTAAAGCAGAGGCTCATGCATTTCAGCTGGAGGAGAAAGTGACCAACTTGCAGATTGAGTTTAAGAAGCAGAGGGAGACCCACTCATTCGTACACAAATCTCTTGTATTTGAAAGAGACGAAGAAAAAGAGGAGATAGTGAATTGGTTGCTGTCAAATCAAGCTGGTGAAAGTGAGAATGTTTCGGTCATTTCCATCGTCGGCATCGGAGGCATTGGCAAAACTACGATTGCTAAGTTGGTCTTCAATCAGGAATCGGTGCAGAATCATTTCAAGCTGAAAATGTGGGTGTGCGTGTCTGATAATTTTGATGTTACAGGGCTTCTAAAAGAAATCATTCAACGTGTTAAACAGGAAGAAAAAAAAACATTCAACATGGAACTGATGATATTAAACCTCTCTCCTCGAGCGTGGAGGAATTGCAGTGCCTCCTACGAGAAAAACTGAGTGGGAAGAGGTACTTGCTCGTACTGGACGATGTTTGGAATGAAAAACCTGAGAAGTGGCATAGCCTGAGAGGTCTGTTGATATGTGGAGAAATAGGAAGTAGAATTGTCGTAACCACACGGAGTCGAAAGGTCGCATCATCATGAGCAAAATTCAGCCATACAGTTTGAAGCCTTTGTCAGAAGATGGTTGCTGGTCTCTGTTCTGTCAAAGAGCATTTGGAAATGCGACAGAAGAAGCAGCCCATCCAAACTTGGCACCAATTGGAAGAGATATTGTGAAGAAATGCAAGGGCATTCCGCTTGCAGTGACGACATTAGGAGGCCTTTTGTGTTCCGAGAGAAGCCAACGCAAATGGGAGTTTGTCAGAGATAGTGAAATGTGGAACTTAGATGATGAAAATGAGAATGGAATATTACCTGCTTTGAGGTTGAGCTATAACCATTTAAAGCCCCATCTGAAGCAATGCTTTGCCTTCTGTGCAATCTTCCCACAAGACTATCATATTGAAAAGGAACTAGTGATTAAGTTATGGATGGCTCAAGGTTTTATTCCTACCAAAAGAGGAATGGAGTTGGAAGACACCGGCGATGAGATTTTCGATGAGTTGGCGATGAAGTCTTTTTTCCAAGATGTCAATGTACAGAAGGTTATATGACAACATTTCGGATGCACGACCTGATGCATGATCTAGCACATTCTGTATTGGAAAATGAATATCGTGTGGTAATCAATGGCAAGTCAAATGACATTTCTTCAAGGATACGTCATGTCTCTTCTAATGGATTGGGAATTCTGGCTGCCTCCTTACCCAAAGCTCAAATGCTACGGACATATGTCATGTTAAGAAAAGCCGCCTTCCAATTTCCTTGCGATGTAGGGCTTTTTAAATGTCTGAGAGCATTGGATTTCATGAGGCAAGCTAAACAGGAAGTTGTGAAGCAGTTTGTTACTTCCCTGGGCAATCTCCAACATCTAAGGTACCTCAACCTCTCCTTCACTTTGATTGAAATGTTACCTGCATCGTTGACTAGCCTCTGCTTTTTACAAACTTTGATACTAAGAAGTTGTAGTGAACTTTGTGAGTTGCCCAAAGAGATGAGCAAGTTGACCAACCTCAGATGTTTGAATATAAGTAATTGTGGTAAATTAACTCACATGCCCCCAAAGATGGGGCAATTGAGCTGCCTCCAAGAATTAAGCAATTTCATTGTGGGTAGGACCAAGGAGATTGCATGCAGTGGTATAGGAGAGTTGCAAGGTTTGAACCTTAGAGGACATCTAGAAATTGAATTCCTTAAGAATATAACAGATGCTATTGATGTTCCACGAGATACTCTCATAAACAAACCAAATCTTACTTCTATTGATCTATTGTGGAATAATGATTTTATTCATTTTGCGGATAATTTGGAAGAAGATGAAAGGATAGACGTACTTGAAAACCTCAAACCACATCGAAATCTGAAGAAGTTGGGAATACATGACTATGGGGCCCTCGAACTTTCCGAGTTGGATGATGGACTCCGCTCGCACTGAACTAGTTGAAATCAAATTAAAAGGGTGTTGGAGATGTAACCACTTGCCACCACTTGGCGAATTGCCCTTTCTCAAAGTCCTTACAATTGATAGTTTGAAGAATGTGGAGTGCATTGGTAACGAGTTCTATGGCAATGAAGTATCGGGAGGATTTCCATCATTAAAAGAGCTTCATATTTATAATATGGAAAAATTGAAGACATGGTCAGGGTTAAGAATTGAAGGGCGGGAGGGTGTTCCCTAGCCTCGTCAATTTGCATATATCGTCTTGTCGCATGCTAACTATAGTGGAAATTTTCCAAGATATCAAAGATTTGAATGTTGACCAAGGGATGATGCAAAGCCTCAAAAATCTGCAATCATTGAACATTTCATATTGTCCCCAGCTTCAATTTTTCAGCATGGGACTGCATAACATCACCTCGTTTGAGTCTATGCACCAACAAAAATGTAACCAATCGTCTTTTGCCGATGAAGATAAGATGAGAAGCCAGAGCTCTCTTCAATTGTTGGAGATTTTTGATTGCGACAAACTAATCTTTTCAGGCTTAGGACTTCGTTACCTCAGTTCTCTTAAGACTCTGACAATACGTGGCAGCAATGAGTTTGCACACGTGGCACATGAATTATCTTTCCTTACCAGCCTCCAAGATCTCTGGTTAAATGGGTGTCATGGTTTGAAGAGTTTACCTAAGGGGATCGAGAACCTCACATCTCTTCGAAGTCTATACATTCGTAATTGCCCTGAGATGGCGTCCTTGCCAAAAGAGCTACAACGCCTCTCTGCACTTAAGAAGCTGTCTATTGGTGGATCTCATCCCTCATTAGATATTCGATGTACGAAAGACACTGGTGAGGACTGGGACAAGATCCAACACATCCCTCGTATCGAGATTGGGGGTAATCTTATTGCAAGAGATTGATAATGGTTAGCCTTCCTAATTATTGTCTTTTTTCTAAAATAAAATCTATTATTTATGTCTAATGCAACTCTTGTTTGTAATTGTAATTGTAATTGTAACTGTAGCCTTTTAGGTAGAAGAAAAGAGGGAACCAAGCTGCTTGCACATGAGTCGAGAGACTTATATATGATTATAATTTTCAATACTGCCCTTGTAAAAAATTTATAATGCGTGAAGAAATATAGAGGCAAAAAGGTTAGGAGATTCAATCTCTTTAGTTTGGCATTTTATTAGGAAAAGAAAAATCATTTCACTTTGTAGTATTACTTGTATTATATAGATCATATAATATACATTGTTAAACATCATATTTCATGTACTTGGGCAAGCATAGCATATTCAGGTCTAACAACAGTGTCCGGATGTAGATTTATAAGGTTAGGACTTTTGAGCGACATGGTAAGATGATTTTGGTGTAGTGCTTTTTCTCATTTTATTTCATGGTAATTATTTTATTAGAAATCTAATTATTATTTTTACATGTATTTAATTTATTGTTTGCATCCATTGAGTTATGGTTTCATTTTTCTTAAATTGTCAGCGCTTCTTTTTTTTTTTTTTTTTTTTTCATTTTCATGAATTATTATCCATTCACATGTTGCTAAGTAAAGTGCTATTTTAATTGGATTGGAGAATTCTATAATTAATGCTTTAATTTAATTTAGTGGGCCCTCACACATTGTTTTAAAAAATGATAAATGCTAATGATGAAAAGTCCATGTGGACGGTGTACGTGTGTTCAGGGCCCCACTTGGACTGGTGCCAAGTGGAGGGTGATGGGGCATCTTCTTTCCATCCTCTTTAGTTTCTATTTTATTTTGAATTTTAAACTTAATTAGTAACCTTACTAACTAATTACTAATCATTAATCTAATTAGAAATTTGGGCCATTAATTTATCTTTAATTGGTTTCACCTAGTTGTGATTGGGAGATGGAGATTCTCTCTCCAAGTTGGCACCCCTTGATTGGTTATAGATGGAGATAGTGTGAGATCTAGGGAGACTAATCTAGGTCTAAGATTTTTAGAGGACTTAAATAGAGCGATGTGATAGGTTTCGATCCTATCAAATGATTGATTTTAAACTAGTTTCCATAGTTAATAGAGAGATGAGTTGGGCTTTTTATTTAGTTAGGAACATTTCCTCTCCACCATCGTGTGTGTGTGGGTGTGCGCGTGTGCTTGAGAGTTCAAAAGAAAGAGAGAAAGTTGGATGTGAGGCTAGAGGAAGAAAAAAAAGAAGAAAAAAGGAAAAGACAAGAGAGGAGAGAGGAGGCTTAGGCTAGCTTGGAGGTGGACTTCCGGAGGTATGATCTTTTCATTTTCTTAATATATTTTCTTCTTTGATCCATCTTCTTTTCTAATATCTTTCATTTCCATAACCATTAATGGTGTTATTTTCGCACCATGATGAAACAATAAAGTTCGATAATAAAAATACCCGTATTATTTTCTTTTAATGGGATTGGCCAAAGGAAAAGAGGATCCAAATTTATGTTTTCAGTTATTTATTATGCTTGGATCACCATGTTTGGATAGGAAAAATGGTGAGATCATAATATGGATTAGGTGTTTTTGGGGATTAGGTTATGGAGAATGTATTTCTTTTGTTCCTTTTTTTAATGAACCATTAGAGTTAGATCTATTGATTTTGATTATCATAGGGTGTAATGATTATTTTATTTCTTCTTTGTTATTAAAGTCTTATTTTTCATTGTAAAAAGTTGATATGTTCCAGAACTCATATAAATAGCCTAAAACTCAGATAGATTTTTCCAGAACTCAGATAAATTCATTGAGAATTTAGACAGATTTGTCCAGAACTCAGATAAATTCATATAGAACTCAGATAAATTTGTGCTAGAAGTCATATAAATAGCCAAAAACTCAGATAGATTTTATCCAAAACACAAATAAATTTGACAAAAAAATACAAAACTCAGATAAATTTGTCGAATCTTTGGATCGTCAAAGTATCGCGAAAACAGTTTCAGCCATTGATTTGGTCAAATCTGCCTTTGACTGTATTGCGCTGACGTGTTTCCGACGTCAGCAACTGTACCAGCGCCTCCCCTTTGATTCTGGGCTATTGCACAACGGGTCGGGCCGGCCTGGACTGGGCCCAACCCAAAACTCCCTTCTTCTTCGTTCTTCTATTCTGGTTCAGAAACCAGAACTGACTTCTTCTTCCTTCCTCGCTTCGGCCACGGCAGGGGCTGCAGCTCTTCTCCGATCACACGCAGGGGCGACTTCGGCGAAGAGAATCTCCTGCGTCTGTTCATGGCGAGATAGAGCCCAACCGAAAACAGAACCCAAATCGAAGCTTGGCTACGATTTCTCCTCTCCAAACCCTTCTCCCTCTAGTCAACGACGGCAACGCGTGGTTCCGGTGGCAGCAGGCGACACCAGATCTTTCGATCAACTCCGGGAATACGCAGTAGCGATTAGCAACTCGTGTGGACCACCTGGTGATCGTCTCTCTTTAACTTCGGTTTCATGCTTCTTCCTTTCTAGATCTACGATCTGTCACGCTTCTCCGATCACGCCAAATGGCTTTTATTCAGGAAGAAGATGGATAATGCAAAATGAAAAGGAGGGATAATCCAAAATTTAAAATTTCAAAATTTTATTCCTATAATGGTTGAAAGGTAAATCAGTCATGTAAATTGTATCTAGGGACCTCTGGCTGCAAGCAGTCTAGCTGCTTGGACCAGAGCCCTTAAAAAGAATTTGTCTGGACTGGAGGCTGGATAGATTCAATTCTAGGGACCTTTCGCTAATTATCTCTTAAAAAAATAAACTATTAATTGTGTATCTACTTTTTCTCCTTTTTAATAGAAACTCTTTCCATTACAAAATATATAGACTACCAAGGTGGGGCTTTCAAATGAGGGGTTGATTTCTTTTGCTTTTATGAGTTTGAAAAAAAAAATGTATAAGTGGCCCCGCTTTATGAAAAATCTAGTGAGGCTTCTCAATAAGGCCCACTTTACGAAAAATCTAAACCAATGAAAACCTCATTCCATCGAATAGAAGGTGGGCCCACAATTCCAATAGGTCCATCCCAAATTTCTATCCAATCAGAGGTGGGCCATATAAGGCCCACTTTCTGAAAAATCTAAACCAATAAAAACCTCCTTCCATCCAATAGGATGTGGGCCACCATTCTTTTCAGCTCGTGAGATTTGAAGGTCAAATCTCTTTCCGATTTTTATGGCTATAAAGTAGTGTTTCATTGATTTAAAAAATGAGATCATAAATTTATAGGATGTCTTTAAAGGGGCTAAAGACCGAGAGATTTAAAAAGGGGTTATGATAAGAAGTAAATGCCTTTTTGAAAGAAAAAAGGTTGGAAAGTAATAAATATTTGCTTTAAAGAAGGAGAAATCATCTCAAGCCATACTCTCTCATTGGACATACGATAGGGGTAGAAAGGGCCCTCTTTGAATGGGCGTTTTGTAGAATTCCTCATACATAAAATGCCATTCAACTTCAAAACCGTGACAATGTTTTTTTTTTTTTTTTTTCTTTCTTTCTTTCTTTCTTTCTTTCTTTCTTTTCTGCAAAAGAGGAGAATATTATTAAAACAGAAAGAGGATTACAATGGTATAATCTCAGACCCTACAAAAGATACATAGTTACACAATGACTTCCTCCAATG
Organism: Camphora micrantha; assembly: GCA_003546025.1. Lineage (NCBI taxonomy): Eukaryota > Viridiplantae > Streptophyta > Magnoliopsida > Laurales > Lauraceae > Camphora > Camphora micrantha. Next base: position 12,885,954 of record QPKB01000002.1, read on the forward strand.
AAGAATTGGATTTATACATTTTAAATAAATATAAATATATATATATGTGTGTGTGACACAGATTTATCAAGCAAACTCCATAAAGAAATAGACTTTGTTATGCTTTAAGTCATTTACTTTATTTTTTGAAGCTCTCTAGCATGAATTTGTTACCTATTCTGAGTTCTATTTGTTGGTCCACCTCATTTTTAGGTAGTAATTTAGTCTTCAAATAAATATGAGTTCTACCAAGGTGGGGCTTTATTTTGCTTGACTTTGAAAGAAAGTGAGAGAGGTGAGAGCTCTCCCTTGTGTTTGTCGGCAATTGCCGAACCACATGGAATTGAGTAAGTCAAATTTAGTTTCCGTGGACGTAGGCAACGTACCGAACCATGTAAATTTTGTTGTGTTCGTATGTGTGATGGCTTGATGGTTTCAATGGTCTGATTGTGTTTGTACATCGTGGTAGACCGTCGATTGCAGGTATTTTCTGTTGTGCCACTTTCCCCAGCAATATTGAATTGAACACTAAGCGCCTGTTTGTTTCGTGCAATGAATTCCTAGGAATTATACTACCAAGTATATCTATAAGTAGTTAAAAATGAAGAATCAAATGTTAATTCTTCAAAAATGACAATCAAATAACCTCTTCTTTAATGAAAAACGAATAAAGAGAGGATAAAAATTTAATCAGGTCCATCTACATTGATACTTCATATCCATCATCACTCACCTTGTATCCATAATAACCTTCAATTGGAAGTAGATGGGCCTTCCAAATAGGATTTCTAAAAATTTGAACCACTCAATACAGGGATCTGACATCCAAATATACTTGGAACAAATGCCGAGATTTCAAACCCTTATCTTAGTGTATTAAGATTCCAAATCTATTCTCAAAGAGAATAGATCTAAACATGCAAAAACAAGATCTACAAATAAATTGGTGTAGATCTATATATTAGGAGCTCTGTTGTACTCAAATCCAACATTTGATCTTCAGTCTCTGCAAATCTCTTTGCAGCTATGATCTTCTAGATCTCGAAACCTTCCACGATAAAACGAAGAAGGGAGACATCTTCTCAAAAGGAATTGTGGGATAACAATTAAGAAGCAGTTCCTCAAGACACTCAAACTAAGTTTTAGGCATATGTGATTAATGACATACATCTATTTTTTTATTTTTTGGATATTTTTCCTATTTATACTTTTAAAATTGAGAAAATCTATTACTATTGGGAGTTGCAAAATTATTTCTCTTTCTAACTTTCTGTGGCTACTCTTACATGTACAAAGTAACTTTTGTTTTTATCAATTCCTTTTTTATCTGATTTTATTTCAGCCTATTTTGGGCCAAATTTTCTGATGGATTTGCATTTCTTTATATTTATTCTTACTAATTTTGTTCGTGTCATATTTTGATAGAAAGGCTGGGCTTGGCCTGAGCTCAAGCCCCAGCCCCAGCCCAATACAATAGAAAAATTTAACAGAAGGCAAGGGCTTTTCTTTTTGCACAACAATGGGTGAGCTCAGGCATGGACTCATATCCGGCTTGGTGCCACATCTGGACCTTGAGAGGGGTAGGTCTCTGGAAATGATAAACATTGGAGGGACCTTTTGTGAAATGAACAGTGTCGGTGAACCATGTATTGGTTCAATACAATGAATCAATTTGTGGAAAAATTTTAATCGGTCTAGATTGGAATGGTAGTTCCACCTATGATCGTTGATCACTGAAGGTGAATTGTCCCTGCTGGACAATATTTGGCCTGGCCAATGAGCGTTCAATATCTCCATCTGATTCAAATGTTTGGGAGGTGATTATTATAGATCTGTCACATGTTAAATGAAAAAAAAAAAAAAAAAAAAGCGCTCTTAATCTCCTCCATTTGTTAGACATCCATAACTTCATGGAACTGATTTTTAAAGAGAACCTTAAAAGACCCAAACTTAAGTTACCTCGACCCGAGTGGTAAGAGCTGCCCAGGGTCCAAACCTAGGTATGCCACATCTTCCCACTTGTGCAGGTTCATTTCCCATTTGTGTGTGATATCGCACTGCCCTAAGATATCGAGTCTTGATCCCCTGTTTCAACGAAACAAGGGAATACTGTTTCATCCAATCCACACTCACCAGCCGTATAAAATTTGATGTCGGCTAATGCAGCCTCTCAATTGTTTCCTTGGATTAAAAAAAAAAAAAAAACCTCAAAGAAGAGATTTTATACAACTAGTGAATGTGGATTGGACAAAACATTATCTCCCTGTGGATCCGGACTCTAAGATATCACTTAATATGATATATGATATTGCACAATTATAGAATACCGCACGAACAACTTTATAAAAAATACTTAAACTTTCCCCGTTCCCCGTTCCCCGTTCAAAGGCGAATGTCTAAGAGTAAGGGCAATACCCCCTCCATTTATTCCATTCATATGTAAATTCTGTCATATGTACAGACAAATAGGACTTGAATAAGCCACCTCGAGCGTCAGTTATGTATTCTGTTCTGCGTGCACACAAACGGGACTTAAAAAGGCCACTTCAAAAATCTTAACTTATCGTGAAAAAAATAGCCACCCCAAGCTTGAGCAGCGCTGAGCTGAACGTCACTTGACCTTTGCTCATGAGACAACAAGCCGGCCCTCGTAGGTTTGAAACCTACTTGGCATATTCACATTTGATTTTGGACCTATCTTTTGAGGCCATCTATCTCAGCTGCATATATAATAACTCCCCCTCCCCCTCTTACCTTCACAAAACATTATCAATTTCATGACTTTATTAGGTTGGGTTTATAGGTTCTAAGGTTGGAATCAGGCTTGGACATAGGCTTGGACATTAATCTCATGACAATTGTTTGTTGGATCTTGCATTTTCTTTTTTACCTGTTTTCTCGACATTCTAGGGACCCTAGACTCTTTAATATTTGTATATCTCACATAACCAACACATTAGGCTGGGTTAGGGCACGGCTTTTAGGCCATTTGAAATAATTTGACCTGAAATAATTTGAGTGAGGCTGGGCTTTGTTCTATGCATGTTCAAAGATCGGCTGGGCTTTGTTCTATGCATGTTCAAAGATCGGCACTGGCTTAGACCGGCTATGTACTTGGTCGTAGCTTTCAGGGCCATGATGGACTGGATTCAGGCTTAAATAGCAAGCCCGATGACAAATGGTCAAAGTTGCTTCAAGGCAGGTCTGGACTGGGTCATTAATGGGTCTTGTCTGAATCAATTGTAATTAATTGGTCACAATCCTTTCTACGTCAGGTCTAGATAAAATTCATGATCACTTCCTTGCGAATGATTATTTTATTTTTGGGATCCTTCGCCCCATCATCCACTCCCCTGTGTGTCGCCCCCCTGATTTGTCCCATGTTTGGACGAAACAGGGGATCCAGATCCAACAATAAAATCCAAGGCAGATGGTTTAAAAACTTTTCATCAATGAGTACAGACCAACAATAAAATCCAAAGCAGATGGCTTTAAAATCTTATCATCAATCAGTACAGACCAACCATAGAATTCAAGGCATATGGCTAAACTTTTTTCTTAGAAGAGATGGAGAGGGAGGGAGAGGGAGAGGGAGAGGAGAGGGACAAATGGCTACAGTTGCGAGAGATATTAGACATTTAGGTTAGAGAGAGCAGGTTATAGTGTCATAGAGGACAAGCTTAATTTGTGTGCCCCGTGGGATGGATCTATGCTTAGGTATTAGGCCCCCCTACTGCTCTTTCTAAATTTTGATAAGCTTCAGGCTAGTTTTGTACTGAGTCATGGCCACTCTTTATCTGAATCGGTTAGAACTCTTCTAATCACTGGTGGAACCAGTGGAGGATCAAAAGGGGTGGCAATGACCATAATAAATGGTCTAGGCTGATGATGATATGATATGGCTGTAATTGTGAATGAATAGTGAGATTGCTCATATAGCTAGAGGTCAATGGACAGTGTTAGTTCTTGGACGGTTGAGATTAGACTAGGCACCTTGAAGGGCTAAGATGCAAGGATGATCACTAAAAAAAAATTGTCTTGTGGCCTGTGGGCTAATAAAAAAATATTTAAAAAGAAAAGTAGTACGTGGAGTACATGTCATGCTCCATAATGTAGTAATAAAAAAATCAAAATCAAAAGGTCTTTTTAAAATATAAAAGTAGCACTTTCCATTTTTCGAGAATAATCATCATTTTAATTATAAAAGAGAACCTTTCATTTTGTTGAATTGTTTAAAATAGAGCCCCCTTGTGGGATGAAGCGTTTTTTTCCTACTAGTTTCAAGTAAATTTGAGACTACTTTGCGTCCTCATAGTTGAACAGGTTGGGCTTTGTTGTATGCATGGTTTAATGAATAGGATCATCCTATGGACCCACAATAGACGGTCTGGATGGTCCTTGCTTGGTTACACAAATTTCTATGGGTGTGTGGGCCTTCAGTACTTGGATCTTTCGACAGCAGTAATCTAATAGTTTAAAAGAAAAAAAAAGGTTAAAAGACAGAAAGATGAAGAATGCTACTTTGATTGACAACCAGTAATCGTCCATCTATCTTTTGGAGAATGGAAATAGTTTCTCTACCTATGAAGCTTTTCCATCTATCCTCGCTTTGATGGGCTAAACCAGATTTGGTGATTTGTTAATTAAATTATGTCCATTCATTAATCCTTCCCCTGGTGAAACTCTACATAGATCGAATGCCCATGTAAAGAGGAGTCCTCCCTCTCAATTTACGCCAACTTTCCACGATTTTTCCGTTTGATTCCTCTTTTTCTACCTTCCATTACAAGTTTCAAGAAATTCTTTGTTTTACAAGTTGCCTTTCGGTCACTTGTCTTGTCTTTCCTCTTTTCATGGTAAGTACAAGCACTGCCCCCATTTCTGAAATTATTATATGTGCCCCGTTCAATGCCCTTCAACTTTCCCCCTTGTGATTTCACTTTTGGTACCCTCCATGAAGTTTCCTGGAAAGTTCGTTTCCTTTTGTTTTTATTTGCTTGACGTGCGGGCATGTTTGGATGACTTGTTGACTGAATTAAAGTCCGATCCTTTAGCGCTTTTTTTTTTTTTTTTGCACTTTTTGTGTAGAAAGGTGATATTTTTTGTTATTTAGCGAAAAATTAATGTTGTCATTTTATTTTCTTTTAAAAAGAATAAGAAAATTTTAAATTTGTATATTTTTAATATGACACCTGGTTTTTTTTTTGTTTTGTTTTGTCTGGATAACGGAGGCTTCATCTCATCTTAACTTAGTTCACTACTCATCCAAACACACCTAGCTACTCTATTTCTGAAATTATCTCTGCATTTGCTGAGAAACTAGGTAAGTTGTCCATGTTACTTTAGTTTAAGATATTTGATTTTCCCTTCCAATTGTTAAGATGCATAATCAGCAATGTACTTTATAAATGTATTCTGTAGTACATTTCTTCATCACAGTTATTTTACGTTTTCTCCTCTTAATAGGTGAGTGCGCACTTGTTATTTACTCTCTGATTTCTTGGTTCTTTAAATCTTACAAGCTGACACTTAATAGAATGTTTAAAGACCATGCTTTGAAAATCAAAGGGAGAAAAAATTATTAATTCCTTAGATACCGAATGGAGAAATAGTGTATAGCCCACCAACATAGTTGGAACAGGACTTTGATGATGACGATGACGATGACGACGACGACGACTAGTTTGTAACCTAATAATTCTATTCTTTTATATGTTATACTTTTATTTTTCTATTTTTCATTATTTGTATTTTTTACATTTATTATTTTTGGTCCTTTTGTATAATTTTAATCGTGTTCATTACACTTATATTTTATGATTTATTTTTTTGCTCTTTTATGTATTTTTATCGTATTTTTGACAAGAAATCGGTCAGACAATGAGCCCCACATTAACTGAAAATGATTTCTGCTAAGATTTAGTATATCAAGCAGTTATTTTGAGTAGTTTGGATTTCTTTCTCATGTTATTTTTAAAAAGATTTCAATGTGATTTGATAGTAGATACTTAATTGGATAAGTTGATTTAATTTTCTTTTTTAATTTTTTACAAATTACTTATTTTATTTTTTCATGGCATATCCATGTGACATTGTTGATTGTTCCCCCGAAGTCTTTTTCTATATTTCATTAAAAAAAATGACAAAGAACAACTAAGTTTTCCTTGATTCCAGCAAAACTATTTTGTATGGAGGGTCTAAGGAAGAGAAGAAGTGTGGACAAGCACTCTTCCATGGACATTACACAAACATATTCCCCCTTAGCCTTTAATTTTGGCATGCATCAGTAATGACAAACATCTATTTCAGTGTTCTTGGGATATCTTTCTTATTTTTACTTTTAAATTGTGAAAATCTATTACACATTGCAAAAAGTTTTTTCTTTCTAATTTTTAGTAGCTATTCTTCAAGGTAAAAAGTTACTTTCACTTTATCAATTCCTTTTTTGAAATATAATTTTTAATAGAAGATGTTTATATGAGAGTTACTCTTACGGTACTATTAGAGTAAGCTATGTAGACGCGCTTACTTTTATAGTACCGTGAAAGTAATTTTCCTAAGAATGTCTTTTGTTAATAGTTATGATTAATTCTTTGTTATTTATGGTAGGAATTCTAAAGGTCTTTGACCTAACTAGACTATTCTCGGGAGTTGTGGGCACTAAACCCACACAAACCCACGCCCCAAATTTGGGACGGATTTTCAACAGAAGACATGATCAATTTCCAACAGAAGACATGATCAACATAAAATTAATTTATGTTTTTAAAATTTTGACCTGTTGTTGATACAAGCATGACTAAACTTTATTTTATTCAAGGCAGTCCTTCATTGATGTCCAATTATAAAACCGAAATCGCAAAGTCATTGTTAAATCGCAAAGTCATTGTTAAAAATTGTGGTTTTTTTTTTTTTTTTTTTTTGGTCTTGGGATCAAATTTTAATATGAAGAGAACTACAGTGTTAGATTGAGAACTTTTTTAAAATGTTATCAACTGATGGTGTGGTGACGTCAGTGTTTGCACGATTTTAACTTCACAATGGGACATAGTAAATGGGCTTATGCTTTTGGAGTGGCGATTTGGGACGTATCTTTACTCTAGGGTTTATTTACAACAAGTCCATGTGTTTCTTTAGCAGGGCCACAGTCTATTATTTAAAACTAGCAACACCCCTAGATATGCACGGACGGAAGAACCACTAAATGCACAGACACCCTTCGTATTATTATTATTAAATAATTTATTTTTTAAACTATATAGTCATTTTTTGTTGTTAATTTGATTTTTATGTGTTTTATTTTGTAAACTTCATCGAATTTTTTTGAGATTATAATAGCCTTTGATGTATTATCGGTGGAACCAAAAATAACTAAGTATCGTGTATTCCTTGAATACACCTTGGCGTTGATAATACATAGAATTTATTTTCTTACATAAAAAACTGATTTTCCTACGTCCACCCAATGACCCATCTGATCCGCGGATCCGAAGGAAGACCCATAGGCAACCCAGTAAGTGTTGGACCCGTGCGAGATGAGCCCAACAGCGTCTAAACAGAGAAGGGAGATGACGTGTTTTAGATGACTTAGAAATTCAAATAGTATGGTGTTTCCCAAAGGCTTCATTTTCTTGCATTAAGCCTGGGACTCAGGTGGGCCACCCGATGACCCATCTGATCCGTGGATCTAAAGAAGGACCCATGGGCGATCCAATAGGTGGTGGACCCTTGCGAGGTGGGCACTGTTTGGCCCACCATCCACCGTCTGATCAAAGAGAGGGAGAGGACGTGTTTTTAGAAAGATGACGCCTTTTTCAGCAAGATACAATATGCTAATAGAAAAGCATTATTTTCCTAGGTAAGATTGATTACATCTAAGACAAATATATAATTAAGAAAAAATTATTTGACTTAATTTTGATCAGGTGATCAGCATGACCCAGAGGAAACAAACACAGAACTTTATGTGGAAATGTGTAAAAATTATTAAACAGGTAAAAATTTCCTCTTATGATGACTATTGAGATAGTTTCAATTTAATATTTTCCATTAACATATTATTTAATTAATTATAAAATAATTAAACAGGTTATTATATGCCTACAGGTCTACCGCGAAGTACTTGAAAGATGGAGTTACAATTACTCAGCATGAATAGTTTGTTTGATATTGTCTGTGTTATAATTTGAAAATGTTTTAGATTTCTAAAGGTTAACGTAAACGTTTCAAAATTTGAATTCAGTGTCTTCTCATTTGTATAATTCGTACGAATGTGTATATTGTGAACCTCGTGTTATTAAAATTACATTTAATTGTTTTACTATATTTTTTTATTATTAATGTCTTTCATTTAATTTTTTTACACATGCCCGAGCTTCAGCAAGCTCCATTTATATCTCACGTAAATAATAAAACATCTGGAAAAACACATAAAAATCAAATTAACAAAAAAAAATGAATATATAGTTTACAAAATAAATTATTTAATAAAAATAATACGAAGGGTGTATGTGCATTTAGTGGTTCTTTGGTCTGTGCATAGCACGAGGTGTTGCTAGATTGACCTATTTGCCACTGAAGAGTGACGAAGTAGCAGTTCAAAATAATAATAATAAAAAATAAGTGTGTATTTCAAAATAAAACCAAAAAATGACGATAGGTACTAATTTCAAAATAGAGCCAAAAGGATAAAGATAAGTGTTAATATCCAAATTTATTATAATAATAATATTATTATAATCACAAAATAATAAATATATTATAATATATATAATAATGTATATTCAAATATACATTATGATAATAATATTATAGTAATAATATTCAAATATACATTATATTATAATGTATAATATTATCATAATATTATTATAATATTCATATTATAAGGTTATATTTATTATAATATATTTAAATAATGTTATTATTTATAATAACATTATATTATTTATTATAATATAATAAATAATGGTGTGACATATTATAACCCAATTTGTATAATATTTTATGTATACCTATTTATTATAATACATTTGAAAATTCAATTGGGTATTTATGCATTTAGGTATGCATCATTTTATTACAAATACCTAATTATTTTATGGGTATTTGGGTATTTGTGATTGTTATTTGCCTAACCATCATAACAGTTAGTGGTATGCATCATTTTATTACAAATACCTAATTATTTTACGGGTATTTGGGTATTTGTGATTGTTATTTGCCTAACCATCATAACAGTTAGTGGTATGACATATTTTAGGATATGGTCATAACAGTTATTGGCAAGATGGTGTGGGCTTTTACACGATCACATATTACATATATTTTAACACCTATACGGGTGTTAGGACACCCACCATACCCGTACATTGTTTACCCCTATGGGTGTTTGGCAAGACACTCATACCCTTAACTTGGCCAATTACATATTTTAGTGTTGCTATGCCCACTAACTGTTAACCGTGTAACTGACATATTTTAGATGCTTATTATCATGGTAATCTCATGCCCTAATTAGGGTATCATTTAGTGGTTCTGTGGTCCGATCATAGGCTAGACCAAGTTAATCATAGGCTTGCACTAAATACGGGCATAATTGCCACATGTTAGTTCGGCCATGTCAGTGCTTAGCACGTGCTAATCTAGCCAAATGCTTACACGACTTAACCGTATATCATTCGGTTAAAATTGAGATCAGTCTAGATTACCAAATAGATTACATTTTATTATGGACATTTTAGATTATAAATGGCTAATAACTTTGTCCCATGGTAATATACAGATGTTATATAGCAACCGTATAAATTATAAGTAATGGGCAAATTACCCAGGTGTGCTCAAGCCGGTTCGTAATGGATATGAGCCTTAATCCCTCTCTCTCTGATCCGACGCTGGATGGTGGGTCAAACTGTGCCCACCTCGCACGGGTCCATCACCCACTGTGTCGCCCATGGGTCCTCCTTCGGATCCACGATTCAAATGGGTCATCCGGTGGCCATCCTGAGTCCCGGTATCAACGCAGGAAAATCAGATCGTCTATGTAAGATCTTAATTCTTATATATTATCAACGCCCAGTTGGATTCAATGAATGCACGATACTTAGTTATTTTGGTTCCCCGCTTATAATACATCAACGGGTATTATGATCTCAAATTATCAACGGGTATTATGGGATCGGACAAGGTATGTAAATGTAATTTGTGATTTTCATGATTTATTCAACTACAAATTTTTTCCAAGATATTTTTAATCTTCAGTCCTATTTTTCTATTGCTACTTCTGTGTTTTTTGTGATTTTTTCTATTCTCATAAGATGAGCCAGAAGATCTGAAAATTTTCAATGATTTAAGCCATTGTTAGAGCATCAATAGTAAATATAAGGCTAGTTGTTTGAGTATTTTATATTATTCAGATGTTTGATTTGCATTGGGTTCTTATGTCAGATCACAGTTGATAGGACATGATTGGTGAAATAGGCAATTTGTGAAATTGGACCGAAATCTCATGGAATCAGTTACGATTGCATTTTGAAGAAACGCAATCGTAACTGATAAAGGTTTGAAAAAGGTTTTTTCAATCCCACTTTATTAAAATTTAGTGTTTCAACTGAGAGTCATTACAATTTAAAGGTGGGCCTCACAAACCAGTGTGTACAAACCTCCTCAGTCCTTACTCTTAAGATAAAGGTTTTTTCCATCTTTATCACGGGTTAGCATTACCATTGCTTTTTGAAAGATAAAGTTTTTTTTTTTCCTTCTTTTTTTGGTTTTTTTTACTTATTTTTTGGAGAAAATAAATAAATTAATAAATAAATAAAAGAGTAAGGACACAGGAGGAAGAAGCAGTGGGTTGGGTTGGATTGGGCTTGAATGCAGAACAGTCGTTCTCAGCCGTAAAAATAGAGAATGAGACGCCGTGAATAGAATTGTAGTTGAGAAATTCTCTATATAATTTGGGTGATAGGGATTAACATAAAATGAAACAAATTAAATAGAGAATAAAAATATAAAAAAAGTTAACAGAGAGAGAAAACCCTCATCCATCATCCATGCATACCTTTTCTCAACGAATGGTAGAGGTGTTGTTGCTACAACGTAAATGGAATTGCTTGAGTGCCTTTCGTCGCCCTCTTCTCCTTCCTTTCCGTTGGAGTCTTGTTCTTCCTCTCTGTTGGAGTTGCAAGCTGCCCTCTTCTTCTTTCTTTCTTTTCTATCATCTATTTCTTCTACTCTTCATTTTTTCTTACCGGACTTTTTTTTTTTTGTGAGGAAGATTTTCTTAGAAAAGTTATGCGGAAGCTATTGGAGGGAGACATATGGCGGCTTTATAAAGGATAAAAACTGTTTTTCGCGTGAAGGAGGAGAGGTGTCTTCAATTAAGAGGGACTACATTCCCTAAATGGATAGATAGATTGTTACTGACACTTGAATTATTCTTGCGGTTAGGAAGTTCATGATCTGCGTTTTAGCAATGATCAATGAGATTTTTAGGATTCACTTGTAGTTCAGTACCCACAAGTTGGCCTCAGGAATCTATCGTGAGTGGAAGCGTCAGAGCAGGAGGACTAGTGACAAACGCTGAAAATTAAAGTAAAAGTAGATTTATCTTTTTTGACCATTTCTTTTTTCCTGACTGTAGCAAGCCTCAATTATTGGGCTTAATGTTGACTCTTTCAAGTCTTTTTTTACTCGGCCTCCCCATTCTAATCTTCTTCTTGTGCTCTCTATTCTAGTTGCAGAGAACAGAAAGCTGAAAAGAAAAAAAAAGAAAAAAATGGGAGACGAACGAGAGAACATGGCGCTACAGGTAGTAAAAGACACGGCTATCGAGTACATAGTTCAGGGAGCACTGGATGCGGTGAAGTCCTGCTTGCAAATTGGTGTCGATCTTTTCCTCGGTGCTGAAAATCATCTGGTGAAGATTGAGGATTCCCTTGTGGACATTCGTGATTTCATTGTGATAGCAGAGCGAAGCCCCATCAAGGATCCCAAGTTGATGAAATTGCTGGAAAAGCTCAAAGATGCTGCTTATGATGCTGAAGACTTATTGGAAGAGTATGCGATCGAGGATAGAAGACGGACTGAAGAGGCTGAAAACAAGATGAACAAGGTACGCAGGGTCTTTACTTCGTTCGTCACCAGAACCCCAGTTATAAATCGTGCACAAATGTCTATAAAACTGAAAGAGCTAAGCGAGAGACTAGAAGCTATTAAAGCAGAGGGTCATACATTTCAGCTGAAGGAGAAAGTGACCAACTTGATGATTGAGTTTGAAAAGAAGAGGGAGACCCACTCACTCGTAAACAAATCTCAAGTAATTGAAAGAGACGAAGAAAAAGAGGAGATAGTGAGTTTGTTGTTGTCACCTCAACCTCAACCTCAAGTGGGTGATGGGTTTGAAGATGATGAGAATGAGGATGTTTCAGTTATTCCTATCGTGGGCATGGGAGGCCTTGGCAAAACCACACTTGCCAAGTTGGTCTTCAATCATGAAGTTGTGCAAAATCATTTCGAGCTGAGAATGTGGATATGCGTGTCTTATGATTTTGATATTATAAGGCTTGGAAATGAAGTCATTGAACGTGCAACTCGTCATAATCCTAGCCTCTCAAATGTGGAAGAATTGCAGCGCCGCCTCGGAGAAACACTGAGTGGGAAGAAATTCTTACTCGTTTTGGACGATGTTTGGAATGAAGAACCTGAGATATGGTATAAGTTGAGAGATTTGTTGTTATGTGGAGGAAGAGGAAGTAGAATTGTTGTAACCACACGCAGTCCAAAGGTTGCATCCATCATGAGCAAAATTCAGCCACACATTTTGAAGCCTTTGTCAGAAGATGCTTGCTGGTCTCTGTTCTGTCAAAGAGCATTTGGAAATCCGATAGAAGAAGCAGCTCATCCAAACTTGGCACCAATTGGAAGAGAGATCGCGAAGAAATGCCGGGGCATTCCGCTTGCAGTGACAACACTAGGAGGCCTTTTGTATGACAAGAGAAGTGAAAGCAGATGGAAGTCTGTTAGAGATAGTGAAATGTGGAGTTTACCTGAAGAAACTGAGAACGGAATATTGCCTGCTTTGAGGTTGAGCTATAACTATTTAAGGCCCCATCTGAAGCAATGCTTTGCCTTTTGTGCAATCTTCCCACAAGATTATGAAATTGAAAAGGAACTAGTGATCAAGTTATGGATGGCTAACGGTTTTATTCCTACTGATCAAGAAGGATTAATGGAGTTGGAAGACATCGGCAACGAGGTTTTCGATGAGTTGGTAATGAGGTCTTTTTTCCAAGATGTCAAAGAATATGCAGAAGTTCGTCGCTGGGGTGTGACTTTACCTTTTTGGACAACATTTCGGATGCACGACCTGATGCATGATCTAGCACATTCTGTAATGGAAAATGAATATCGTGTGGTACTCAATGGCAAGTCAAAAGACATTTCTCCAAGGATACGTCATGTCTCTTCTAATGGATTGGGAATTGTAGCTGCCTCCTTACCCAAAGCTCAAATGCTACGGACATATGTCATGTTAAAACATGCCGACCTCCAATTTCCTTGTGATGTAGGGCTTTTTAAATGTTTGAGAGCATTGGATTTCTGGTGGCGAGATAAACAGGAAGTTGAGAAGCAGTTGTTTACTTCCTTGGGCAATCTCCATCACCTAAGGTACCTCAATCTCTCCTCCACTTCGATTGAAATGTTACCTGAATCGTTGACTAGCCTCTATTTTTTACAAACTTTGATACTAGTTCATTGTAGAGAACTTTGTGAGTTGCCCAAAGAGATGAGCAAGTTGACCAACCTCAGATGTTTGAATATAAATAATTGTGGTAAATTAACTCACATGCCCCCAAAGATGGGGCAATTGAGCTGCCTCCAAGAATTAAGCAATTTCATTGTGGGTAGGACCAATGAGATTGCATGCAGTGGCATAGGAGAGTTGCAAGGTTTGAACCTTAGAGGACATCTAGAAATTGAATTCCTTAAGAATATAACAGATGCTATTGATGTTCCACGAGATACTCTTATAAACAAACCAAATCTTACTTCTCTTGATGTGAAATTTGGTACTTCGGAAGAAGATAGAGAAAGAGAAGTGCTTGAAAACCTCCAACCACATCGAAGTCTGAAGAAGTTGAGAATATTTGGCTACGGGGGCCTCAACTTTCCGAGTTGGATGATGGACACCACGCTCACTGAATTAGCTGAAATCAATTTAAAAGGGTGTTGGAGATGTAACCACTTGCCACCACTTGGCGAATTGCCCTTTCTCAAAGTCCTTGGAATTTATAAATTGAAGAATGTGGAGTGCATTGGTAACGAGTTCTACGGCAATGAAGTATCGGGAGGATTTCCGTCATTAAAAAAACTTAATATTCATCATATGGAAAAATTGAAGACATAGTCAAGGTTAGAATGGAAGGGCGAGAGGGTGTTCCCTACGCTTGTCCAATTGCATATTTGGGAGTGTCCTATGCTAACTAGGATAGAATTTTTTCCAGATATCAAAGATTTGAATGTTGACCAAGGGATAATGCAAAGCTTCAAAAATCAGAAATCTTTTGGGTCTATGCACCAACAAAATTGTAACCAATCATTTTTTGCCGATGAAGATCAGATAAGAAGCCAGAGTTCTCTTCAAGTGTTGACGATTTACTCTTGCGACAAACTAATCTGTTCAGGCCTAGGGCTACGTTACCTCAGTTCCCTTCAGACTCTAATAATTCATTGTAACAATGAGTTTGCACATGTGGCACATGAATTATCTTTCCTTACCAGCCTCCAATATCTCACTTTGCACAAGTGTCTTGGTTTGAAGAGTTTACCGGAGGGGATCGGGAATCTCACATCTCTTCGAGAACTATCTATTTATGATTGCCCTGAGATGGCGTCATTGCCAAGAGAGCTACAACACCTCTCTGCACTCAAAGAGCTGTTTATTAATAGATGTCATCCGTCATTAGAGATTCGATGTACGAAAGACACAGGTGAGGACTGGGACAAGATCCAACACATCCCTCATATCAAGATTTATGGGCGTGAGATTAATAAAGGTTAGCCTTCCTACTTGTTGTCTTTTTTATAAAATAAAATCAATTATTTATTTCTAATGCAACTCTTGTTTGTAATTGTTTTTGTAATTGTAACTGTAAGTATGAAGAAAAGAGGGGACAAAGGTAGTTGCGATAAAAAAATAAAGCTTAGGAGCCACATGAGTCGAGAGACATAGGTATGATTATAATTTTCAATATTGCCCTTGTAAAAAATTTATAATGCATGAAGAAATATAGAGGCTAAAAGGTTAGGAGATTCAACCTCTTTAGTTTGGCATTTTAATAGGAAGAGGAAAATCATTTCATTTCATAGTATTACTTGTATTATATAGATCATATAATATACATTGTTAAACATCGTATATCATGTACTTGGGCAAGCATATTCAGGTCTAACAATAGTGTCCGAGCGTGGATTTATAAGGTTAGGACTTTTGAGCGACAAGGTAAGATGATTTTGGGCTTTTGGTGCTTTTTCTCATTTTATTTCATGGTAATTATTGTATTAGAAATCTAATTATTATTATTATTATTACATGTATTTAATTTATTGTTTGCATCCATTGAATTATGCTTTCATTTTTCTTAAATTGTCCGTGCATTTCATTTTTTTTCATTTTCATGAATTATTATCCATTCACATGTTCCTAAGTAAAGTTCTATTTTAATTGAATTGGAGAATTCTATAATTAATGCTTTAATTTAATTTAGTGGGTCCTCACACATTGTTTTAAAAAATGATATATGCTAATGATGAAAAGTCCATGTGGAGGGTGTGTGTTCAGGCCCCACTTGGACTTGTGCCAAGTGGAGGGTGATGGGGCATCTTCTTTCCCTCCTCTTTAGTTTCCATTTTATTTTGAATTTTAAACTTAATTAGTAACCTTACTAACTAATTACTAATCATTAATCTAATTAGAAATTTGGGCCATTAATTTATCTCTAATTGGGTTGACCTAGTTGTGATTGAGAGATGGAGATTTTTCTCTCCAAGTCGGCACCCCTTGATTGGTTATAGATGGAGATAGTGTGGGATCTAGGGAGACTAATCTAAGGCTGGGATTTTTAGAGGACTTAAATAGAGCGATGTGAAAGGTTTTGATCCTATCAAAGGATTGACTTTAAACTAGTTTCCATAATTAAGTGAGAGATGAGTTGGGCTTTTATTTTGTTAGGAACCGTTCCTCTCCACCATCGTGTGTGTGGGTGCGCGCTTGCTTAAGAGGTCAAGAGAAAGAGAGAAAGTTGGATGTGAGGCTAGAGGAAGAAAAAAGGAAAAGAGAAGAGAGAAGAGAGAAGAGAGGAGGCTTAGGCTAGCTTGGACGTGGACTTCTGGATGTATGATCTTTTCATTTTCTTAGAGTTTTTTCTTTGATTTTTCACCATCTTCTTCTCTAATATCTTTCATGTTCCATAACCATTAATGGTGTTATTTTGGCACCATGATGAAGCAATGAAGTTTGATAATAAAAATACCCGTATTATTTTCTTTTAATGGGATTGCCAAAGGAAAAAGGGATCCAATTTTATGTTTTCAGTTATTTATTGTGCTTGGATCACCATGTTTGGATAGGAAAGATGGTGAGGTCATAATATGGGTTAGTGTTTTTGAGGATTAGGTTATGGAGAATGTATTTCTTTTGTTTCTTTTATTAATGAACCATTAGAGTTAGATTTATTGGTTTTAATTATCATAGGGTGTAATAATTATTTTAATTTCTTCTTTGTTATTAAAGTCTTCATTTTCATTGTAAAAAGTTGATATGTTTATAACAATTCTATTGTAATCTAATTTATTTTAAAGATCCATATCAGCGGAATAAAAAGGAGAAAAGATAAAGGGTTATTTGATATCACGAAACATCCATGATTAAGGAAAAATATTTTGGAATCCTTGGATTTGGCAAACCAACGGTCGAATCGGACCCAAAAGTTTTATAGATTTTCCATTGATATGTGCAGAGTTTTTAATTATTTGGATCCTTGAAAAAATTAGAAAATAAGGTTTCTAATTAAGTTTTTAGTTACTGTTTGGATCATAGTTTGTGGTGTTGGATCATCAAAACCCTTTTGGGTTAACCAATTTGATTTTATATGACCCATTGGTGCACCGATTGTTGATCTCGAGTTAGATAATAATTTTAGTATAAAAGTAATTAAATTCCAATAACCTTAAAGTTCTGCTTGAATGGTGTTAAGGTGCTGGAGTAGTGGATTTAAATCTAAATGAGTCATGGTTTAATGGGCTAAGCCCAAAACCTAACCCTAGTTCACCAATAGATGACATGTAGCCAAATTGTGACATTTTTATTTTTTGGTATTTATATATTAAATTTAATTAGAGGACTAATCTAAATTATTAATAGTTGTTTAAATGACTTAGGAAGTGTGGCCAAACCCTTGGCTAAATTAAAAGCCATTTTGACTAGACTAGTTGACAAGTTTAGTTGGTTATGCTAGGTCTATGAGTTGTGGCGGCTAAAATGGGTTTTATGAATTAAATATGACCATAACCATTAACTATTTGATTTATTTAAGCCGCTGGTTAGTAGGTTCAATCCTTTTATTAGTGGAGATTAAAAGGCCCGATTAAATATTTAAAAGGGTCATGGCCATCAAACCTTGACTATGTGTAATTGGCCAGTTGGTTGATAAGTCTATGTGTTATTTAGTGGCTGATGTGTTATACTTAATTTCACATTATGGTAGTATTAGGTGGTGTTATGGACCTTAGGATGCTTTAGAAATCATGTGGACCCCACCTCAGATCATAAGATTTAATAATTTACAAGATTGATCGAAATATATGAATCACATGAGTGCATATGAAAGTCATGTGGTATCAAATGCTTAGGGATAAGTATGTATATAATATGTTTTGTTCCAATTTGGTCTAAACTAATTAAAATAAAAAGAAATGTTAGAAACTTAACAAAAGTAGGGACCCTAGTTTCGGAGCCCCACTGTGTCGTAAAACATCCATGGGAGGACGTCTTACTATGTGGTGGTTTAGTGCAGTGCAACGTAGTGATTAGTGACCGGTTATCTATGGTGGGTGTTCCAAAAATGACCCTTGTCTTGGAGGGTTAAATTTCGAGACATCCTTCCTGGCCTGAAGTACTTTCAAGTGTCACAGATGGGTGCATTGTTGGACTGATCAGTGACACAAATACCCAACTTAATGTAGGGATGGATGTTTTTATAATAATTTTTAAGTAAGTGGTTGACCAATATGAAAGAAATGATCCCAAAGTGTTTAAATGGCTAAGTGGCAAGTGAATAATACTAAGTATAGTATTTTGGCACATTATTTTTAATGAGTGGTTCAAGTGTAGTGTTGGGGACCCTAAAACCCTTATTGGAAAGTGACTTATGTTATATGACATTACAAGAAATGTTAGTGTCCAAAATGTTAATTTTATGCAAAGTTTTCATTGTAATAGTGTCATGTCATTTATTTCATATCATATGTGCATTATTATTTTTATCTTATTCATTTTTATGATATGTATTATTGTTAGTAATTGGTATCTTGTGGAATACCATTGTGCTCATTCTATTCCACCACATGCAGGAAGGTGAGGATTTGCTAGAGCCTGGGATTGAGGGTGATGAGGACTACAAACTTGTGCCACAGTATGACTATAATGTTGGCATTCATCATGGTCAAGATGAAGATGTTTAATCTATGAGGATTTAAGACATTGAAGTTAATTATGTTTAAGACTTTATTAGTTTATATTGGGATTGATGTAATTAATTAATCTTGTACTCGGTTCACTTGGAAGCCTTTTTCGGTTATGTAACAATTGATGGATTGTTATTTATGGTTATGAGCTTGGCTTACTTGATATATGAATGGACAATATTGCTTATAAATGATTGTTGTTTAAAAACATAAAAGAATTAGCCTACTATGTGAACAATTAAGTGGCCTTAAATGATTGGGGCATCTGACATCACGTCAGATCCATGTTATCGGATCAACTGCTCTCTATCTTTTTGGTTTACTTCTGCTCTCCATCTCCAATGTTTACTTTCATGATCTTAGCTTTAGTAAGTAGAAACAAATATTTAGGATGAATAAACTTTTATCATGAAGTATTGATTTGGTTGTAGAGATTCAGGTACATTACATATGCCATCTCATGTGATGGAGTTTTCAGCCAAACTATCTTTTGTTGTTCTTGTGAACACCAACACCGTAATTTAATCAGTTTCTTGAATCCCATGATATGGACAGATCATAAGCAAAGTGATCCGTGCTTCTTTAAATACTTTCGAATTACAAGGATTTGTCAAGTGTTGTTATGAAAGGTTCATTTTTTATTACAGAACTATCTATGTCTTCAGCAATATACTGGGGCTTTGTTCCTTTGTTAAGCTTGGCTACCTGTGAATAAATAGAAATTTGATATTTATATGAACACCATTGTTCCTTCATCTAATTTTGTTGGATGTTATGTTTTGATTTCATTGAGCAAATGGGTTTCTTCGTTTATTTGTGTATTACTCTTACATAAATGTCAAACTTGGCTCCACAGTAATCCCTTTGGGGAAGTTGTGGTGTTTCGTTCATACATGTAGTAGCTCCTCTTGGCCATTACCATTTCGTGCTCAATCAAACATAAACAATCATTTTAAAGACTTGTTTTGTTAGTTTAGATATTCATGTTGGTTTTTTAATTTTCTTCTACTTGAAAGTTGAAATGTAGGGTGAATAAAATCACCAAAGAAAATGCCACTTCTGAGGAGTTTCGCATATAAAAAGGACTGCTGATTGGCTATAGCTTTGCATTTCACCACTACTTGGTAACATTAAAATTAAATTATCTAAACACCCATAAAATTTTGTTATGTCTTTTCTTATTTTAGAACATTGAACACAAAACTGGTTGTTGATACCGTATAAAGAAAATGCATTAGGCGCTTGACAATACAAACGCTTACAAAATATGAGGCGTGCCCGGAGGTCCCTGTAACCTAGTTGGCCAGGTGAAAACCATAGTCCAGCGACACAAATGTCAAGTCAATAAGCCACACATTTATTAACCCCAATCACTTACATAAAAGCTGGACCAAGCAGACCTTGGACTATAGATAAGAGTTAATGCATTCCAGCCGAGGTATTGACATGGTTAACATACCAGTTTCTACCACAAGTGTTACAGTCTGAAACTGAAAGTAAACTATTTTTCAAATTGCATCATGATGGCTTAAGAACTAGGAGGTATCACCACACCTATGTATTTCGCTCAAACATGGGTGACTGGCTCGCTCTTTGTAAAAAGTCCACATTTTACTTCTTGCCACTTCCAAGATCCAAGGTTTGGATATATTAGAGTGGTTACATAAATCAATAAATCAGCAGAGCACAACAGCAGAACCCAAATCAATCTAACAGTCTCTCAAACAAACCAAATTTCAAAGCCATAATAACCACACCATTGCATTTACAAACAATGGTGATGGTTATTGCTAATACCATCCTGTTTTAATGACTGCACGATTCATCTATCAGTCGTCAAAAGCCCAATGTATACTCAACTTTCATACAAGCACCTACAGAACCAAAAGTCGCCTTCCTCCTAAAACTAAATTTCCAAAGCTGAACTCTGATTTCTTTTTTTTTTTTTTTTTTTTCTCTTTATAAACTAAAAGATGCCTTGCCCTTGCACAGAGAGCGTTGATTTTTATCTCTGTAAGCAGGTGGAGCAGCAGAGAGCTTTATTCTCAGGCACTCATACAGAACTTACATACAATCCGCCATTTAGCATTAGCTTGTGAGTCAAACAAGCCAAGTTGGCCCAATTACCTCAAGCCAACCTGAAGAAGCTGCTAACAATTAATTCATCCCAGCTAGCATTACTCATGATTTTTTGAAAGCTTGCATAGAGCTCTAGGTTAGCTTTGGCCAGATTTTTTAGGGGCGAGCTTACCAGTCATGTTCGGAGCATTAGGCAAGTCCTATTAAAAACCAAGCTAGACTTCAAATGATTTACACAATCGACTATAGGTAAATATTTGAAATAACTAAAAAATACAAGGCTAGTAGTAAATGGGCAGTCTGGAAACTCAGAGATAAATAGATTAAAGTTTGAACTATAAGCTCTTTTAAAGTTCAATTTACAAATAATCTATTCGCTCATATTATAAATAATAAAAAAATAGCTCTTATTTCGTTACGTAATTGGGGCCCCACCTAATGAAATTGTGAAAATTGGGGCCTACCTTGTAAAAACAATACAGTATATAACCGACCATTCAAGTCATTTCAAAAATTTTGAGGTCGTTTTCATCCCTAACACTATTAAATTTTCTCTCCTCCACCTCCATCTAAAATAGCTAAAAAGGGTTATTTGCAAAAGCACTAATTTGCAATAATATCTAAAAATAGAGAATGCCTTTAGAGATTTTTACCAAATGCTAGTAAATAAGCTTTAATCATAAAATAAGAGCTTATTTTTAGAGTTTCCAGACACCCCATAGCTATCATAAAAAAAAAGTTCTCTAAGATTGCATCGGTGCCAGAACTAGCTCTCAGCATAGCAAACAGTTTCTTCTAAATAATAAATTTCTTTCATTCACAACTATTCCATTTACTCCTTCACAATAAAAAATCTTAGGCTAAAAAATTGAACAGTAGACTACCAAAACCTAAACCCCAAAAGATCATTTTGTAGCTATCTTAGATTTTCCCAAGGAATGTTGATTTGTTTTTGAAAGCAATGCAAGATATATAACCAAGAAATTGAAACCCTTTTCTTTTTGCAACTCAAGTTTCATAACCTTTCGAATGATATCATAATAAAACAATCAAACAAATAAAAACATCATGTACCTTGTAAGAAATTTTAATCACACCAGGAAGCAGTCTTAATAATCAAATCATTTAAGTTACGAAAGGAATGGCCAAAAAAAAAAAACCAATTCAGTAAAGAAAATCATTCACTCAAATCATGTGGAAGTTACTTGAGGATGGGAACAAAAAATGCAATTCAGGGAAGAAAATCAACCACTCAAATCATGAGGAAATTACTCAAGGGATGGCAACAAAGTTCAATGAAGAAAATTATTCCACAACAGGAAAAATCCTTCATCGCAAATCAACTTTAAGGAGATATACAGATGCACACGGATTTTATTCATAACCAAATATATCTACAAGGAGATTTTCCTTTTCTTTTTCTCCAGAAACAAATGAAACCTATGACCGATCGATAGAATCTCAGTTTCAGAAAATCAATAAAGACAGAACCTTTACACCAATTAAAGCAATTAACCAAATTAATTGCAGTAACATACTTCTTACCTGCCAAAATGATCAATGAAGACAAGATAAGCTGTCTATCCACCTCGGTTGACAAAGATTGTAGGATCAGGCACAAAAATGTTGGCCTTCATTGCAATATGGCTACAACAAGAAGGATCTACAGACAAAATTTCGTGAATTCCTAACCTTCTATGTTGAAACTCTAAAAAAACCTTATAACATAATTGGAGAAGGAAATAGCCAAGTATTGTTAAAAGAATATAGCTCATGTGCAAAACTGTCTTCCGGAAATTTTAAAAAGAATTTTAAGTAAATTAATGACCATCTGCCCAAATCAATTATGACATGATGCATTTTTTTTTATGAGCATCACAATCAACACTTAAGAGAAAATGATTTTTACATTTAAATTATTTTGGAAACACCACCAAACCAGCAACCAGTAACCAAAAGAAAATAAATAAATATATTTACAAACTATGTTTTCTAAGACCAAATATAACAAACATACATTTATCAGACATTTAGAAATCTACAAAAGTTTACTAATATGGGCAAAAGGATTAAAACTGTGTTTAGGCCCACATAGGCTGCTAAATCAGGCCAAAAGCGAACAGTCTAGTGCCTATGTCTGCCTAAAGGCCCAACCGGAAGACACGCACAAACTTAATCACAAATTCAAAACAAAAGTGCTGATATTTGACTAAAGTCTGGGCCCAACCGGATTCGCATCCACAGTTATGGCCTACTTGCAACTTGAGGAATCTTTCTCAGAGTTTTTTTATACCAAAAACCATTTCCAAAAAAGAATGAAGGATGAGTCAAATCATTGTTTTCAATTCAAAATAAATAGATACAAGAACATATGTGAAATATGAGCATGTGAAATTCCTCAATACCCTGTGGTATTATCGCACAAGTAAAAGAAATGGAAATAAGAAACAAATGAGGGCATTTGTGAAGTGAGGGAAATGTTTTCGTAGTAACTATGGATTTATGAGCAAAAACCAAAAAAACTATTAGCATTTGGAGATTTCTTTGTACCAACTAAAAGAAAATTATCCTTTTGAGACCAATTGAAAAATTATCACTAATATCACTAAGGTATTATAGAGCCGCCTGCTTTGCACCTATTAGAAGCACCCTGCAATGACAAATGTGACAAGCAGATGTAAGAGCATAATGAGACAGTCTAATGGAACTCGGCAATAGTTGCATAACAAAACAAAATGCACTGCTACAAATTTAACATATTGATTGAAAAAACCTACATACAATTAAAATGGGGAAATTTTAAATTCTAAAGAAAGAGAAAAATTCACTTCCAAACAGCATCTAATTTGTACTAATCATCAAACTGGAAAACAAAAATATTTTAAAATGAATCATTCATAAGTAATAGTAAACCTTAGAACATTTCAAAGCAAAGTCAAGTAGAAACAGTGAATAAGCAGTTCATGATGGATCGATAACATTTCAAATCCAAAAAGTACATAGAATCCTTTTACTTGGTTCAAAAGCCATACATAGAAGGTTTTACGAAATAAGAGTGAGACTTAAAATACTACATAGTTTTGAAGGATAACCAATATGAAAAGTAACCAGTAGTTGATATGCCTAATTTTGAAGTTCTTTTAAGCAAACAATAAGACTTCATGACAGACAAAGACGCTTTTGCATGAGCGCAGGAGCAGGAACTTCAGAAGTATCAACGGTCCATAACTTAAAAGATTGGTGCACCTATGAAAGATCTGCACAATGAATAGGAAAAACATAAAAAAGCAATTTAAAAAACAAAAAAAAAAGTTATTCCAAAACAGGAACCTTGCATAGTATACTAGGGTAAGCCACAAATACATGCAAATAAAAAATCTGTGATCTGGTCTTTGGATATGTTTTTATAGGAGTGTTGAAAGTACAAGATTCCCCATTTTATCAAATTAACAAAATGCAAGACAGTAAAATGTAATTCATGCATTAAAATTCTTAGAAATGTACAGAGTTCATTTTTAGGAAAAAAGTATATACCACCAATGCCTTGACAAAATGGTATGACTCGGCAAGAATCTGTCAATTAACAAATGAATAAAAAAAAAATTATGTTTGACTTACTGAAAAGCAAATAGTTATTGGAATAAAGAAAGAAATACAAATAAAGGAAATTAACTATGTTAAAATGAAGAGCAAGAGAGTCCAAATCATGTTGAAGGGAACTGCAATCAAGTAACATCAGAAGGAAGTGAACCATAAGAAAAATCCTGCCAAAGCCAGAACAAATTTTATAGAGTAGGAATCCAAGTAAAATGCAAAACCAGTACAACACTAGCATGATATTCACTGACCATATTGATGTACAGATTACGCTTACAGTTTTTAATGTGTATGAGATTTAAATTCGGAAGTCCACAAGATGTACATTCTGAATCGCACCTTTAAGTAAAGCATCTATATAATACTCAATTCATCAAGGTCAACTTGGATGACCTCCCTCATTTTACAAGAGAGGAAAATGACAAAAGCAGTTAGATGGCATAACCCAACAGAATAGTATAACAAGTCTGGGGATTCATTAATGTTGTGTATTATTTCACTAAGCTAAATGAGCTCATGTCATTTACATAAAGACGAACGCTACAAAACATCCGAGCTTTTTCAAAACACCCCAAACTTTTAACGAATTAGAAGACAAGGAGTCATCATAAAAGACAATAACAGTTGTCTATCCTACATTTTCTCCTTTAAAAGACTCTACAACTTCCCATATTCCTTCTCCTTTAAAAAAATGAGCTATTAGTTGTGTATCTACTTTTTCTCCTTTTTAATAGGAACTCTTTCCATTACGAAATATATAGACTACCAAGGTGGGGCTCTCAAATGAGGGGTTGATTTCTTTTTCCTTCTATGAGTTTGAAAAAAAAATTTTATGAGTGGCCCCACTTTATGAAAAATCTAGTAAGGATTCTCAATAAGGCTCACTTTACAAAAAAATCTAAACCAATGAAAACCTCATTCCATCGAATAGGAGGTGGGCCCACAATTCCAATAGGTCCATCCCAAATTTCTATGCAATCAGAGGTGGGCCATATATTAAAAATCTAAACTGATAAAAACCTCCTTCCATCCAATAGGAGGTGGGCCACCATTCTTTTCAGCTCATGAGATTTGAAGGTCAAATCACTTTCCGATTTGTATGGCTATAAAGTAGTGTTTCATTGATTTAAAAAATGAGATCATAAATTTATGGGATGTCTTTAAAGAGGCTAAAGACCGAGAGTTTTAAAAAAGGGTTATAACAAGAAGTAAATGACTTTTTAAAAGAAAAGAGAAGGTAGGACAGTAATAAATCTTTGCTTTAAAGGAGGAGAAATCATCTGAAGCCATATTCTCTCTCATTGGACATACGATAGGGGCAGACAGGGCCCTGTTTGAAGGGGGCGTTTTGTAGAATTCCTCTTACATAAAATGCCATTCAACTTCAAAACCCTGACAATGTTTTGTTTTTTTTTTCTGCAAAAGAGAATTTTATTAAAACAGAAAGAGGATTACAATGGTATAATCTCAGACCCTACAAAAGATACATGGTGACACGATGACTTCCTCCAATGGAGAAATGGATTTATACATTTCAAATAAATAAATAAATATATATATGTGTGTGACAGATTTATCAAGCAAACTCCATAAAGAAATAGAGTTTGTTATGCTGTGCTTTAAGTCATTTACTTTATTCTTTTAAGTTCTCTAGCATGAATCTGTTACCTATTCTGAGTTCTATTTGTTGGTCACCTCATTTTTAGGTAGTAATTTAGTTTTCAAATAGCCTTGTACTTTCCAGTTAAAAGCAGGGAAGGGACTAATATAAGCAGCTGCTGTAGGCCCCGTATTAGCAAGACCACCTGCAGCAACACAAATTCAAAGCCTCTGGATCTGCTGGGAGAGATATTTCTCCAGCATCAAACCGAAATATAGATCAGGAATAAATCATGTAGAGATTAAGAATAAAAACAGTTTCACATACTACAAGCTTGTGCACTTCCTGTCATTGGCTTTAGGTTGAAAACCTTACTTCCAGAATATATGAGAGATTACTGCAATTTGAAAATTTGTAGTTTTTGACATTGAATCTTTGTGGCAGAAAATCAGAGAAAATATATGTAAATCAATTTATTCTTTCTGGTGTGCTTTCCTTCCAACATCCACACCTCACCAAGGATAAGGAATCATATAGCAGGTTAATATATGATAGTGATAAAAATGAATGTGAAACAATGCATGTAATTGCACCTCCACTTAATTGAGTTTGGATATCATATATATATATATATATATATATTTTTATTTCAATGTGAACAGACAACTCAATAATCAATAATATGTTAAAACAGAATCAGTTAGAAACTAAAGGGAATGTTAAAAGATGATGTTAAATAGTTTTTCATTTCAATGTGAACAGAATGGCACCACTCACTAATGAATAATATGTTAAAACAGAATCTCTTAGAAACTAAAAGGAATGTTAAAAAATGATGTTAAATCTTTTTTTTTTTTTTAAAACAGCTACAAAACCACTTTTGAATCTATTTCTCTTTTGTGAAAAGGAAATCCAAATTTGATTTATCCCCCAGATGCAGTTACTAAACCCTAAAGGCTCTCACGGATAATGGAAAGCAATTAGCAAACACAATGGAAAATACAAGGTCAAAGTGTTTTCTATCTCTGCTGTAAAATACCTACTACAGATCAATTATCCTATCCCAGACCCATGAAATGCAAAACAAGCACTATAGATGAAAACATCCAAATGTACTCTCACACAAAAACCTTGAATTATGCAATAGATCTTTCCATTTTATCTTGTTTTAGTTTCAATTTGAAAAGAATAAGCTATTGATCAAAATACAATTTCAAACTTGTTCTGGGCTTGGTTAATTCTGTGAGCAAGACATAAGAGCTAGAGTACGAAAAAACACGGATGCTTCAACAAATGAATCCCTGGAATTTTGCAAGGAACCTTAAAATGTTGGCCAAAACCCTGATTAGATTCTTCTCACAATCCTTTTATCGCCAATTAGAGAGGAAGAAAGAAACATTTAATTAAGGAGATTCAGGTGATTTTTCCGATGGGACTGAACAGCTATCAGAACCAAACCCAAAGCAAACAAGCCCAATCAGCAAGAACCGAAAACAATAGAACTGAACACCGGTATAAGACATGAATCTATCTAAATACCTAGATTCAACAGATTTCATGAACCCCACTATGGCTTCATTCTAATTTCTACCACGCCCAGCTGCTGAAGAAAATTGTGTTCCACATAAAAGAATGAAGAAAAAATTAACACTCAACCGCAACAGGAATTATCAACAGATGCTAGGGCATACATCCGACTGGTGATGTGATAACCCACAAGTCAAAGAAAATGGTCTTTCACTTTCTTAAGCTTATTATAATTCCAAAGATTTTACAGACACACACACCCAACCCACTAAAAACCAAACACCCCCATGCATTTTTTTATAAGGTTGAGGCAATGGAATAAAAATGGTTACAGGAGAGAGCTGCGGAGTTGATCCAATAACAACAATCACAGAGTATCCAAAGTTGGTTTCCAAGCATAGTCCAGATGATTGGAGTACTGCTCACTCCACTTGATACACAATTGTCAACATTGATGGCTTGGTTATGCTAGCAGAGATCAGAGGAAGATGTGGATTGTGGTGAGGTGTCGATGGATCACTGTGAGCGGCAAACACTGTGAAACTGGAGCAGATTCAAAGGTGCTTTGTTGCATCAGCAACATGCAGATGACATTGCTAAGAGTTGGTGAAGTCAAAGCCCGTGACCATATGAAGCTGATAGATGAGAACACAATAAACAGATAGTTTTTTTCCCCCTAAGTTGGCCACTGGTTGGGAGTGACACCTTCAAGGGGAAGACCCAGTGCTTGATCCTTGACATGTATGTGATGCTAAGAAGCCAACACCACTCAACCATGAGCGTGTTGGTTTGTCTAAGTGTTGGATCACAGTGGCATCAAGGAAGGTTAACAATGGAGCCTTGTTGGATACTTGGAGGGATCTTAGGTGTTCGATTTCAGGCTCCAACGGAGGTGAGACAACAAAAGATCAGCACCAAAGAGGTCAAGATGGTGTAATTGTAGTAGAGCCAGTGCATGGAATTGTTCTGACTCCAGTTGTCATGGGTTGTAAAAAGTAGCCGGAATGCTAGCAATCCCACATGAGGCCTCCAAACAGGCAGTATTTCTATGCTACAGAGAGCGAACAGTCAAGAAAAAAGAAGATAGCTTGAACAGACAAGTGGGTGCACTGCACATTCAACAGCTTGAGAGTGATGGATAGTGGTTCATTCCAGGTCGGTGCTGCAGAGTTTCAATAACAACCAAAAGACTAACACAACTTCTGAATGGCATGACAAAGCAAATTTGAGGACCCTCAACTAATGAAGTATTGTATTCAGGAGGTAGAAGGCAAGAACAAAGAAGATCGATAGGCTCGGGTGAAGAGATTTATACAATATCACAGCAAGTGCGACAATTCATGGCAATTTTACAGGCACCTGAAACAGAAGTACAGAGAAGGAACACCTGACAGTAACAGCTCTCAGTGTCCATGAAATAAATATAAGAGAAACAAGTTGTTGTATTGTATCAGCAGGGCCAGGTGTGGGACTAGGGATAGGGGAGCAACCCACCCACAAAAAAATTACATTTTTGCCTCCTCAAGGCAAATTGCCTGGTTCCCCCACTGTGTATCAGCAGTAAATGAAGTCCTATATGGGCCTTGAAATAGAGCACATACAAGGAGAGAAGCAATAAGTGGGTATCTAGAGCCAAACTAGATGTAAGGCAGGGTGGACTTATATTAGATTGTCAGCTCCACCCAACAAATAAGAAGATTTAAATATGGCCGACTGAGATTAAGTTTAGTGAGGCTCTAAACCATGTAAAATATCAGATAAATAGTAAATCCGAATATCTTGTTATAGTGAACTACTACACTACAATATGTTGAAAACAAATAAGATATAAATATGTAAAGCATTAGAATCTAATCCAAATCTAGAATGTAAATAGGTTATATACTTGGTAGTCAACGGGTAACAACTGATAACAAATGATAGAGAATTCATCATTCTTACATTAGTCAATAGGCTTATATTCTAGTCAGCAGCTACTTACTATGTTGGTTTTACAAATTATTTTAAGGAAGGTGTTCAAGAGTATAATTCTCTTTTCAGCTGACCTCAAATCAATGGGACAAGGCTTTAATGATGATGGTGCTGATCATGATAATATCTTTAAAACACACACAAAACCAACTTTTATTTAAATTAGTAAAAAAAAAAAATTGCATTATAAAAAGAGAAAGAATGTATTATACCTGCAACCTACCTAGTGACCCATATAAGGGGGCGCACCACCCATGTGACCACCACCTTGCTGCGACCTCCCACCACCACCTTGAATAGGCGGATTCGGGTACCCTGGCTGCATACCAGGCTGATTCCCATACCCACCCATGCTATTCCCCACCGCCTGATTCCCATACTGCATCCCATGGCCTGCATTATTCACCATCGAGGGAACATTCGGGTTCCCAGGGGCAGCCATCCCCGCCGCCGTCCCGAGTGACCCAAGAAGGTTGGTCAGCCCCAAACCCGCCCCCTGCGTGGCAAGCAACGCAGTAAGCGCCTGCCCAAGAGCAGGATTCAGTGCCGCGGCTGCAGCAGCTGGCGGGACGCCCTGGTTGAATTGCAAGGCTCCCTGGGAGGGTGCCATCAAGTGCCCCTGGGCACCAGCAGCGCCCGCCCCATGGTTCCCCATCCCACCCATGTAGCTGGGGTTGCTCTCATTCCGCGAGAAGTGTGACCCCCGCGCCCCACCACCACCAGGGTGGTGGGAGTGGAAAGGCTTGTTCGGCTTGGGGCCATCAATTGCCTTCTGGCAATGCAATATGTGCCCCTCAAAGTTCTTGTGGGGCTCCTCCAGCGCCTTCCGGGAGCCCTCCACCGACCTGTAGACAAAGAGACAAAACCCCTTGGGCTTCCCCGTCTGCTTGTCCAGCCCCAGCGGCCCCTCCTCAACCTCTCCAAACTTCTGAAAGAACTGAAGCAGCTTCTGCGGGTCGATGTCCGCCGACACATTGCTCACATAGATCTTCCTCTGCGTGTACTCCGACACCGGAGGGGCGGGCGGCGGTGCTGAAGGCACCGGCCCAGTCGACGCCAGCTGGCAAGCCGTCATCCGATTCCCAATCTTCTTCTGCGGCTCCTTCAACGCCGCGCGGGCGCCGCTCCGGTGCTTGAAGAGAATGAACCCATATCCCTTCGACTTGCCGGAGATCTTGTCCCGGACGGCGTTGCAGTCCTCGATCTCGCCGTACTTGGAGAAGGCGGCGGTGAGGGTCTCGGCGTTGGTGTCCCAGCCGAGGCCGTGGACAAAGACCTTGCGGTGGACGGGGTCGGCGTCCGCGGCGCGGTGGATGGCGGAGAGGACGTCCGGGTGGGCGACGGCGGCGTCGCGGAGGAGGTCGACGAGCAGGTCTTTGGAGAAGGGTTCTAGAAGATTCCGTACGGATTCAGGTGAGATCTCGTCAGTGTCGTCAGGGTTGTCGTGCTGGCTGAGATCCGTATTGGACGAAGCTGGGACTTGTTGGGGATTTTGGGAAAGATCGGTGGCAGAATCGGGATCTTCTTCTTCTTGTTCGTCTTCTTCGTTGTCGTCGTCGAAGATGGTCTGTTCTTCCTGCTGCTCTTGTTCATCTTCCTCTTCGACTTCCTCCTCGTGTTTGATGGCGGGTTCGGGTTCGGGTTGGGGTTGGGGAGGATCGGGTTCGGCTTTGGTGTTGAGCTTTCGCTTCTTGGTTTTCGTCATGGTGACGAAAGAGCGAGACTGAGGTGACGAACGAAGGAGAAGGAGGAGGAAGGAAACGCAGGAATTAGGGTTTTGGGATGCGATTGAGAAGGATGAGGGATGGGGGATATTTATATAGATACTGGTATGACGAAATTGTCCTTTCTTTACTTTTGGGGGTTGGAATTTTATGTTTTGGCCCGTGAGGTTTTTGGGATGTCAAAACATGCCCAGGCTTAGAACAAGTAATATAGTTCACATTTTAAAAATATATATATAAAGTTTAAGAAATTTAAAATATTATATTTTATGTATGTAGCATAATGAAATGAAAAGGAGATATAATATAATATATAGATTACTGTAAATATTATTATGACCAATTATCATTACACCGTGAGATTAAGATATGTTTCATATTGCTTATAATGATAATCTAAACGTATAAAAGTTTGTAAAAGAGTTCGCTATGATTCAATGGTTATGAATGTTAATAAATACTTATATTGTGCGTAATTATTACCAACAAACTCAATACTTATGACATAATTTTTATCATTTTAGAATTATTTGCTTTTTGTTTCCAGCCTTCTCCTGGTGTTTTTTTTTTTTTTTTTTCCCGTCATTTCGTCTCAAACAACTATGAGCTTACCATAAAATAAAAAATAAAAAATAAATCGTTTCCTACCTTCTAAAGGTTTTGACTTTTTTCACCACTTTATCTCAAACAACCATAAGTTCATCATAAAAAAGAGAGCAAAGAAATTTTAAACCCTGCAAATTTATTTTAGAAATTGCCTCAACTGACTTAGTTATATATAATTTTGGATTTTTTATGAAAAAATTAAGCTTAGATTTTCATTAAACAATTTTATGAAAAAAAAAGTATAGAACGACAAATAAGTTCTTAGTATATTTTTTCTGACAAAATGACCCCAGTTGACGGTATCATCAACCAGCAATGTCCCTCTTACCCAAAAAAAAAAAAAAAAAAAAATCCAAAACTCATTTTCTCAAACCTTGCACTTTATCTCCTTCCACTACAAATGCAAAAAAAACATAAGCAATATTACAAATATTCAACTAAGTGGCGAAATAAACTCAACATTCCCCACAAAATGTAATGATTTTTATAATAGTTAATTATACCTCTACTGGTCAAAAATTACACAAAATGGCTACCCACATGTTGCTTGTAAATATCAATACCTATGAAATTCCCCCAAAACAAACTGCTATAAGACTCCAAATTTTCACAAAGCATATCCATATCCATCCCCTTCAACCTCTCTAAAAGCCATCAACAAAATCGAGAGAAAATCCTCATTTCGACATTTCGTCGAACACCTTGTACTCTAAATTCACACCTGAGAATACACTTTAAAAGGGGGCGAGAAATATGTGCAAACCAAGCATGAGACCCACACACCTGATGAAGATTGTCAAGACCACCTGAGTAAGACAACTGGGACACAAAATGCAATAGTTTTGACGACCTTTCCACCACTAGATAGAGAAATATGAAGCAACACATAGTTTTTTTATAATGGAAGTTGACGATATCGTCAACTGAGTTGATGATATTGTCAACTATGATCGTTTTGTCCAAAAAAATGTAAGAACAACTCTCTTGTCATTTTATTATTTTTCTTCATAAAATCGTTGAATTAAGATTTAAGATTAATTTTTTCGTTAAAATCCCTTTAATGTATTGTTATGATCTATTAGTGCGAGTCGTATGATGAACACGACCATAAGCAATTGGTATTTAGATTTTATCTATTTTATTATATGAAATAATATTAAACCATTTAATCATTATTTTCAAATAAAATAGCCAGATAATTTGTTTTTCCATTCGTAATTTTCTTCATTTAAATTGAATCACGATGAAAATTACTATCGGAGAACATGGTGAATTTCTCTATTTTTCAAATTCATCCTCATTTCTCTATCCAACAGGATATGAATTGAGTTATATAAGTCAAATGTAGATTAGTTATGGGTCAGGAATGCATGTAAGGTCAGATTTTTTTATTTTTTTTTTTTCATCCATAAATCCAACCACAGTAAGATATTGGGTCTTTTTTCATCTTTGTTTTTTTCTTTTAAAACAGTGGATCTATTTACTACTCTTGGTTTTAGATAATAAATATATGAAACTTAGATCACTCAAAATCATATTCTTACTTACATTATAAAAATATTTAAAAAAATATATATTCACCATTCATTTTGCAAATCCAACACCATTAATATCAAGATAGATTTTGATTATAATAAACTTAATATTACCATAGGACTCAAATAATAAAAAAGAAGAGAAAAAACACTAACAATCGAACATTGTAATGACCGACTTGTTCGTGATAAAATAGGATGCCAAACTCTTGTGGTCCACCATTGTTTCATCACAAACAAAGCAAAATTTTCTTTTGCTTCCTTCTTTTTGGCACATGAAGAATCATATACAAAACAGGAAATAATCAAGACAGACATGAATGGAAGAATGAAAGTTTGAAATTCTAACACATTCAAAATAAGAATCAAAGAATGTCTTCGATAATCAAGTAAGAGGTCTTAAAGCTAAGAGGTCCCGAGGCTACAAGACCAATGAAAGGGTAGAAGAAAACCAAAGCACTAAAATCAAGGCCCATGTCGGATAGACCAACTATGATCGGACATGGACCCCAAAGTCAAATTTGGATCCATTTGTAAAGACCAGAGAAAGGTGAAAGCTTCTCCAAAAGTTAGAAAACATGGTACCAAAGTATTCATAAGAGTTTTAAAGCAAATAAAAGTCATTTGGACTGAAATCCAAATAGAAACAAATCAGGATAGTTCAAGTTTACCTTACTAGACATGGACACTAAGTTTGATACTGAATAATCACCTGAAAGTCAACCTATGATGAAACCCCTACCAAATATCAATGAACTTTTGTTCAAGATGATATTCAAAACTTCAGGACAATCCAAGACCATTCGGATGGAAATTCAAGCAGAGAGATAAGTCAAAATAGTCCAAGTCTAATTGATTGGACATGCGTCTGAAGTCAACCATCATATGCCAATATATGATGAAATTTCCCTCAAAGTTCAAGAACAAGTTCCAGATGCATCTTTCAAATTCTCATAACAATTGGAGACCATTTTGACATGAATTAAAGAAGCAGACATGGAGATTGCATGGGCAAAGAGCACATGTCCGATTAGATTTAGTCAATTCTTGGTGCACTTTTTCAAATTTAAAGTCATGGGAACTGCTCTAATTGCTTAGGGCCTGTTTGTTTTGGGGAATTCCTGACAGGATTTCCGATTGTCGAAGATTTTTGGACATCGTATCAGAAATTCCGCGTTTGAGAGAGGTGATAGCTCGGATTTCATAAATCCTAGAATTCCAAATTCCAGCAAAGCTGGATTTCCGAATGCCAGGAAGCACCCTGGCATTTGCAATTCCAGATTTCCGAGAGGTCATTTTCTGCTTTTCGATGACTGTCCGTCCATCTCCAACGGTCACACATAAACTCAAATTTCAACCCACGGCAACAGGTAATAGCAACATTTTCCCTTCCTCCTTCATCTCCTCAACTTATTTCACTTTTTGTTTTCTATCTTTAGTAGTTTCTACGGCAAGAATCTGAGAAATAAATTTAGTGGGTTTGATATTGTTCTTCTGTTGAGGATTTCATCTGTGTTAAAAAAATTACGGTGAAGTGGGGAGGGGGAGGGGGAGGGGGACTGCATGTTTCTTGGTTCCAGGCAAATGGAAAAAGAAAGAAAGTTGTAGAGAGAGAGGTGGGCTGCAATATGTATTTCCCACCGCTACAGTGCTATCGTCTTCGTTGCCCTTGCATCACCTTCACCTGTCGTCACTGGTACCGTTTCCATGTGGCCGCACACCTCCCCCTGTATACTCTTTCTTCTTCTTGTGTGAAGGGGCTTTGGATTTAAGGACCTCGGGCTTCTTGAAACTCCTGGCGAGGGTTGAAAATGAGATGTGGAAGGGATTATCCACTACACATGGCAATTGAAAGCTGCTTTGGCAAGAGAACGGCACGATCCCTTTTGCTTGTTCAAAGGAGTCCCGATCAAGTGGTTTAGTTGCACGTGTTGTGGACCCATCTAATGTTGATCCTAACCAAGGGCCATCTTATGATAAAAGTTAATCACCGAAAGGAAGTAAGGCCCTGTCAATATAGATTTTAACTTTAATTTATTATTATTATTATCTTTCATAAAAAGGAGAGGTTAAAATAAAGAATATTCACATAATCAGAGGGCTTTGTTTCATGAAATGAAATTCATACATTAAGTACATATTATTTTATAGGAGTTTTTTTTTTTTTTTTTCTTGGAGAGTATAGTTATTATTTTTAGATTCTCATAAGTTATCAAACACAGAATTCATGGAATTCGAATTCAGGTTGAATTGAGTTTTCAGGCATGGAATTCTAGAATAAATCAAACAGGGAATTAGAATTCAAAATTACATTAGCAGCATTCTGAATTCTAGCATTCCAAATTCTCCAAATTCCATGAGACATGAATTCTCCAAATTCCTGTAACCAAACAGGCCCTTAAAAGCTTATAAATTCCTTCGTGGGCCACGCATTCAAGCACTCTCAATCGAAATAAGCCAAATAATTCTCAAGAAACGAAGTCATTCCACTTCCAGCCCAAAAATCCCCATAAGTTTCTGTAATTACCTCCTCAAAGGGTAAACTTCTACCCTCATACCCAGCAAAAACATCCCTTAAATCTTTGAAACTTGGTTTTCAACTTTTGTAATGTCCTTCTAGAAGTAGAAACCTATAACGCATGGTCTTTAACAACCATTTCCACCAAAAATCTATGACTTTTCAAGATTTTCTTTGATTGTCTTGCTTAAAGAAGCATGAGTATCTTTGACTTCAAAGTGTTGTTGTGCATGCCCTATTGGGTTTAATTTTGGCTTACTATAACTTGGCCTCAAGATGACACAACCTTAAACATTCGTTGGTAAACAGAAAAAAACAAAAACTCCCTTGGGTTAACACAACCCTCAATAAACAAGTGATGGATTTCAAACATGATTGTTAGTCAAAATCAAATTCCACCCATAAAATCATCTGGTAAAAACCACAGAGGAATACAAATACCTTGACACCCAATTTAGGGAAAACGGGCAGAGAGGAAAGTAAAATACAGTCTACAGAAAGTCAAGTCCGATCAAACAAACTTATTAGGAATAGACTTCTCGTTTCATTTAATTTGTAGTTTCTTATACGCTCTCTGTAATTTCGTGTATTTTGTTCATTTTTTAGATCATCTAAGGCCAAATCAAGGAGTTAAAAAGTGTATTTTGTAAACAACTTGCATCCATATGGAAAGAACTTGAACCCATGTAATA
Organism: Camphora micrantha; assembly: GCA_003546025.1. NCBI lineage: Eukaryota > Viridiplantae > Streptophyta > Magnoliopsida > Laurales > Lauraceae > Camphora > Camphora micrantha. Next base: position 12,922,526 of record QPKB01000002.1, read on the forward strand.
TAAATTTGAGAAGTGAATGAAGAATCATAGTTTTGTATAAGTTGTCCTTTGGCATATATTTTTGTACATGATTATTGTCAAATCCACCCAAAATCTTCACAATGTTCTCATTCACTTCTATATCATTTGTGCCAGCATCTCTGTAATCCTCCAAACAGTGGTGTTCACATTAAGCTTGAAGAGAATCTTCCCATCCATTGACATTAATGGATATCTGAAAAGAAGAAAATAAAAAATATTTAATTAAATAGTAAATGCTAATTATATAAGTATACCAATTTGTAAGCTTTTGTTCCAAAATGACACTCTTATTTATGTTTGTCTAAATGTTGTTTTTTTTCTCATAAAGCGCAAATGGACAAAAAAAAATATTTTATATTGCATTCATATTTTGCATCTTTGTGAGCATATTTTATGTCTCCTAACACACACCGGGTCCGAACTTAAGAACCATCACACAAGTTACAAGTTAATAGCAGCCATGATATACCTAAAAAATAATAACAATTTTAGTTAGAGAACCTACAATAAGAATTACATAAACCATTACAATTAGACGGATAGAAATGTATGGGAACCTAAAGCCAAGGAAACACTAAGGCCTTGTTAGGTATCTCTACTCTTTTTTGCTAGACCCATCAAAATAGAGCTATTAAAAAAAGAGATGCTAGAATCAAAATAAGTGTCTAGTAATTCAAGGATCTATCTTAATAGACTTTTTTATATTAATGGTTGAAAGTTTTTTTTATAAATTTCTCGAAATCCACAAGGTATCATGCCTTGAAAGTTGACCCTATGGCCGTGTTTAACCTTCCACAGACATTTAACGGTTTGGGTCTTATGTTTGTAGCCCACATAATTCAAAAAAATTGCATCCAATGGCTCACTTTTTTGCACATATCTTGAGATTGGTGATGATCCAACGGCTGAAATTTGGACTCATGGTCGTTCTTGATCTTGTGAATATTTCTAACAGTTTGGATCTTGATTCACACTCTCGAGAATCATAAAAAAAAAAGGAAAAAGTTACTGCTTATGGACAAATCCAATATTAAGCATAATATATTAATGGCCGATATTGTTTTGCAAATATCTCAATAACCACAATGTATCAAGCCTTGAAAATTGACAACATAGCCATTTTCAGCCTTTCAAAGATATCTAATGGTTTGGATATTGCTTTTGGGGCCCACATATTTAAAAAAATTAATCTAATGGCTCACCTTTTTTTTTGCACAATCTCAAGATTGGTGATTATCCAATGGTTGAGTTTTGGTCTCATGGCCGTGTTTGATATTGTGGACATCTTCAATGGTTTGGATGTTGATTTACATCTTAGATTTTGAAAAAAAAATAAAAATAAAACTACTAAGCGTGAATGGACCAGGAACACTATTCACCCGCCACTATTTTTTCCCTCTACTTCCTACATGCATTCAGTGGTGGATTATGAGAAATAAAGGCATTCCCTCTACTTCTCTATACCATTTAGAGGCTGTCAAACACTACCAAATTCCTCTATTCTCAAAATCTCTACCCAATTTTGAGATTTTGAGAAATAGAGGCAAAAAAACAGTGATGCCAAACAAGGGTTAAGAAATTACGGTGGTTATTGTTGTTTGGATATTAGAAACAAACTTGAGCATTAGTATTCATAAATGTAAGGGCCGACTAATATGAGTGTAGGGAAGCATGAGACGAATGAGAATATAAACTTAATAAGATAAGATCAATGTAATAACTAGGAGCCTTTGTACAGTACTTGTCTTTGGGATCAAACACCAAGCAACGTTAAAAAAAAAAAAAAAATTAGAGAGAGACAGAGAGAGTTGGCCGTAAGTGCTTCGCCCAGCCCGCCTGAAAAAAGGTAAGGTCCGAGCCCAAGGATAATATTTGTATAAAGAAAGGCTTCCACTATTAGCTTTAAGTAGTAACTTAGTTGGCTAGGACGTGTATGTGTGTAAGAAAGTGCATCTGTTTGAGTATCTATTTGATTAATAAAAATGTTTGTATTAAATTGTGTATCTTATTTGGGTCAGGCAGGGCTTCAGGATCTTTGCCATTGAAATTCCAAGCTCAAGTTACCCAAGGACTAAACTGAGATCTCACTAAATTCCCGTACCAAACATAAGACACGAGTGACCATTCTCTTTCTTCTTTCTTCTTCTCTCTTCTCTCTATATTTCTCCTTTCATCTTCCTTTTTCCTTGAAGTTCAAGAGACCTCCTATGCTCCAACAATCATCACCATCATCTTTCCCAAGGCTCCACAAGATCAACCATATTCTCCTTGAGCTTTTCTTCCATTTCTCTCTCCACAAGTAAGTATTTTTCTTTATAATTTATAGGGTTTCTTCTCATGTTAGTTAGAAATGTTGCATGCTAGCTTATTAGTTGTCGCTCTCTTGTTGTCATGGTAGGTGTTGAGTTCATGAATTTGCACATTTACGTATCATTTTAGGATGAATTATGGATTTAATTAGGTGAATTGCATCATTATTCATATAATTTCATCATTGCATGCATTTTCACCTACGAACCTGAATTTTCATACTTTTCATACATTTTCTGTATTAACTTAGAATGTTTTCCAAATTTTCTCCGAAGAGTCCCAGTTGGAGTAGAACTCTGTCCAGATGGGTCCCACTTCAATATGGGCTCTTCAGTATTTGATGTGTTGAATTGGAATGTGCAAAAAATGAGAATTGCAGGCCTCTGTCACGGAACCCACTTTCAAGCACACATTGTCATCCTGGGCCCTGCATTGCTAAATTGAAGTAAATTGAAGAATTCACCATGTGGATCCCACACACAAGTCATATGTAAATTAATCAAAGGAGGGGTCCACTCATAATGTCAGTTGAAGAGTCCTAACTACAGTAGAAAACTTCTCATAGGGCCCACTGTTCAAGTATATGAAATGTCTCACATGGCAGGGTCCACAGTAGTTGCAAATTTAAAATTATTGATAGATAATTCAAAAAGTACAATTCTGATTGGAACAAAAGAAAAAGAGTTTGAATCCTCCACATCTGATGTCTTTTCAAAAATGAAAGTTGTGCAGAGATAGAATCCATTGCAAATCAAATTCTAGAAGTTAATCCCGTTTTTCTCAGGACAACTCATCTTCAAATGGCCATAACTTTCAATCCGACCATCGGATTGATGAAATTTACCTACCGTTAGAAAGCTTATTCAGAGTAGCTATCCGTGGAGCCCAAGAACGTACAAATCAGAGCTATATTGACAAAGTTATGGGCCCAGAGATTTTCATATTCATTTTTAGACGGGATTGCAATTAAATCCACACCGTTGATACTCAATTGCTGCATATCCTTTGTGGGACCCCATCTGAAGATTAGCCAAGCCACCCAGAGGTTTCCAGAAGCTTCCACCTCATTCAAATTCAAAAAGAATAAGAGATGTACCTTATCAATAAAGATAAATCAAATTTGAAGAGAAGGTGTCCAGATTGAATGTATCTGATAGATAACTGGAGAAATAAAAGGAACCAAAAAGTAGCATACGAGACAACTCTCCCTCCCCTTGGATGTCCATAACTCTCTCTCTCTCCTCTCTCTTCTTTCTTTTCCATAATTAATAGAATTTAATAGTTATTTTTGGGTATTCTGGAGCCCTGTTCCAGAAATTAGGAATTTTTAGAAGAGAGATTTTTGAGAGACCATTGTACAAGGAGATGCTATCAATGAAATTACTTATGGAGTTCTTTTCAATGGCTGGCTAGATTTCTGGATTGGAACATACAGATGAAGCTAAGTAGATCTTTAATTTAATCTATGTGTTTTTTCTTTTACTTTCTTGTCTCTTTCAAAATACATGCTCTATTAGAATAATAGATCCGTCTTCATGCCTTAGGCAGCCTCTATTTTGATTTCTAATGAAAATAGTTTGATGATTTATACTTATTTTGATAGATTGTGCTTAGGGCTGAGATCCTTTGATAATTTATGCTTAATTTGATGAGTCATGCTTATGATTTTTCATTCTTTTATGAGGTGAAGGAGGTCTTGGGTTGTGACCTTATTATTAAAAATTGATTTTTGCAAAAGACAAATCTTCCTGATCCAAAACATTGATTTGTTTAAGATCTGAGTTATTTTTGGGACAAATAGTAGAATAATTGCATGGATGGATTAATTATCTTACTTAGTGGATTTTGGATGCTCTGATCTGTTTTATACATTTGATTAGTTTGTGTTTCTGAATTTTTTTCTAATTTCTTTTCTTGGATCTCAATTACTTATTAATCTTTGATAAAAAAAATAAATCAGATTTTGAATTTTAACTTAGTAGTTGTCGCGACCCCGGACCAGGTCCCCACAACAATGCGGGCCTAATCCGGGATCGGGACTAAGTGTTATATGATGTATGATTGATTTGGTGTGCATATGATTGAATTAATTAAAACCCAAACCAAACTCAACAAAACGTATACGAGTCCATCAAGAAGGATGCCACTCGTACACGCGATTTCCCACAGGTGTCCGCGGTGAGGATAACTCATCGACATGAATATTTCTTTTATGTGCGGAAGCGTGTAGCAAATCTATTTCATACATTCATGTCCAAGATACAAGATTAAGCATATTTCATACTAGTATCAAAATGAGCAATGATCATTAAAGCTATAACCCCAAAATAAAGTTAAGGTTTACAACAAAGCAGTTTAATTACATTGTTCCCAAAAATAGAGGCCAACAAAGGCCAATATGAATAAAGTATCAAGTTTTCCAAAAGAATGGTTAGACACAACCCAAAATGTGTTACGCAACTCAAGCACCCGAATGTCTAGATGACATCATCGGCGTGCTACTCAACTAATTGCTGCGGTTCGCCAACCGCAACCTCGAGCTCCTCCTCGGGGAGACCAACAACGGGACCTGAGTACCAAAAACAAGTGTCAAACACGACGGTTTGACAAACGGATGAAAAGACATAACAATATAGAAAATACCTTGAAAATCATTTAAACCTGTCAAAGCGTTAGTTTCATAAAACAAGAGAAACATTTGTTTAAATACATATGCAATATAAAACATGTAAGGTATCCAAGGAAACGGGAAACAGACAAGATGGCAACCACACATAGCTAAGTCCTTTATCACAGAAGTGACAAGAGCATATCGGGATGTTGTCTCAGTCACCGAAGTGAGGAGATGCAACATAAGTAACATATACATAATATAATACAATACGGGACGGGACCGCGGTAGCGAACCGGGTATCGGGACAAGACCACGGTAATAACCGGGTAGCGGGATCCAAGACTACAGCTGGCGGGACGGGAAAGGGTCTCCAAGTCGGTCGATCAAACCGGCAAGGAAAGCCAAGCTTAGTGGTGCCGACTCATAGGTCAAATCATGTAAAACAAGTCATGTACAAATCATATTTAATGCACTTTAATAAACGGGCGGGACGGGGTGCTTAAAAGCACTAATTTCATTTTCAAACGGGAAGTGCATATCGGGGCTAACAAAAGCTCTAGTTTCAATTTCGATGTTTTCGGGAATGATAAATCACATTTCTTGAAATTCGGGACAAGTATCGGGATTCGATATAAATCAAGTGAATAAGGACCCCGTATGTCTATTGTGATGATCACTTGGTACTCCTTGAGTTTAGAGACATTCCGGGCTCTTTATGCACCTTAGGGATTCAAACTCTAATCGAGTTTTAATTAAACAAAACATAAAAGGGATGGAATCCTAGGTACAATGTTAATCAAGTAGTACCTTACAACCTACTCATTCATCGAAGGGAAAACGGATTCGCGATATCCAAACAAACCAATTTCGCGTTTAGATAAAAGAAAGGATATCCCGTCGTTCCGTACCGTTCAAGATTGAACTAGGTTAAGCACCGATACAACCGGATTAACCGTGAGGAGATGTCGGTTCAACCATCCTCAAAAGAAGTTCAATGGGTCCACAAAAGGGTCACTACGTTACATTCAAGGTCCACCTAAACATAGGGCAAAAGTCCGTTTTTCTGCAGGGTTTTCAGTTGGGCCGGTCGACCTGGCCCATGGCCGGTCGACCGCGTACACAGTGGCTCGATCGACCGCCCATGGGCCAGGTCGACCGTGAGTTGTAAAATAAATAGGTGAATAGTGTTTTGGTCAGGCTCCAGAAAGCCTGACCTCTGTGTCGCCGGTCGACCGCGCCCTAGGCCGGTCGACCGCGTGCACTGCAGGACAGAAGATCCCGCAGTGCAGCAGGTCTGCTAACTGGGGGCCTATTCCAGTTCACCCGGTCGATCGCGCCATTGGCCGGTCGACCGCGTGAACTGCGTAACAGAACCCAGGTTCTGTTACAGCAGTTCAAGGGTCTTTCCCATTTTTCCTATCTTTTCTACAATATTTCCAAACCTGATTAGCAATCACATATATGACATAAACAAGCTTTCAAGACTCACAAATATGCATTTATTTCAAATCTAACAAGTCATTAATGCCTCAAAACATTAGGTGAAAACATAAATGCATTTCAACAAAACTCTTTCAAATGTAAAAATATCAAAACATCCACTTGCCTTAAGTCTTCAATCAATGAAAAACAAGCTCTTAGCACTCTTGCAAGACAAGGATACAAGCTCTACCAAAAACCCATAAAACAAACCCTAAAATGGGTCAAAACAATGAAGAAGAGGAGAGAGCTTTCAATATTGAAAATGTAGCTTCTCTAAGGCTAGAAGAACACTAATCTAGAAGATTGGGAAGAGATCTTACCAATAGAGGTTCCAAATGAGCAATGCGAGCTAGAAGAAGATCTTGGAGAGATGGGATTCCTTCAAAAATAGTGTCAATGGAGAGCCCTTGAAGTGGAGAAGAAGATCATGTAATCTTTTGAGATGATGGTGCAAGCTTGGGTGATGCTTGATGATGGAGAAGCAAGGAGAGAAAGGGAAACCCTAGGCTCAAGTAAAAGTTGCTGGAAAAGAGAGAATGAAGGAGGAGGGTTCCCTTTTATAAGCTACACAAGTGGGCTCCACCATCAAGTAACCTAGTTGGGCTGAAATAGTGGTTTTCGGGGCTCCAGATGAAATCGACGAAGAAGGAAGAAATGATCGTCGAAATATCTAGTTTCTAAAAAGTTTATGTTTCGCGGGTTTCGGGATTAACACTAATTTGGTACAGATTTGGAGTAAAAGTATTGTTTTGCCCTTGAAGCTAGAAAAGTCAAGTTTCGGGGTTTCGAACGAGAACGGGATCAACATGAAAGTTGAAGGCAATAATAAAACAAGTAAATCGGGATGAAAAACAAATCAAGAAACCAATATAAAACCTCAAGCACACAAAAAGCCATAAACAAGGAACCCCCAAAGGGCCCCACTAATACCAAAGTACTCAAAATCCCCAAAGCTATATCCAAGCTATTCTAAACCGACTAAACCAAAACCACAAAGCAAATCAAGACTAACACGCAACTAACTAAGCACTAATCGAGACCACTCGGGTCGGGGTCTTACAGTAGTGCTCTTTGTGGGATTCGACCTGTACTTGCCACTGTCTCAAAAACACAACTGTGCACTTGCAGTATTAAAAGATTGAATTTAAATTCACATCAGTAGGATCTGGGTTCTTAGAGTTGGTATTGAAGTGAGTTTTTCTAAGATCCTTTCTAACTACGGTTTCTTCAACTGAAGTGTTCCAAATGCAAGGCAGATCCTTTCTAACTACGGTTTCTTCAACCGAAGTGTTCCAAATCCAAGGCAAGTCAACAAATATGAATTTTTACGTTGTATGTGCTATTGAATGATTATAGTGTTGATTTCATCTTAGATGCCCATTTTCTAACTCATTAATGTAAATGGTGAATGTCGTAGAAATTGCATACTAGGTAGGTTTTTCATTTAATGCCATTAATGTGTAGTTTAATGGACGTATGGAGGCTTGATACACTCATTTTTATGATGCCCAAAGACCCATAGTTGAATGGGAGAAAATCTCCCCTCGAACCCAACATGGTTTGAGTTTTATGGCTTGAAATTCAGGGTTTTGCGGTGGCCCGAAGAGTTACCTCAAGTGACTAACCTTAAATGTCCTTTTTTGTGTCTGAAACCAGATTTCCGTATTAAGCCATAGGTTAATCGAAGGAAAATCTTTGGGTCCTGAAGTTTGCTTCGGTGGAAAAACCAAAGAGCACACATTTCTGATATCTAACTTGGACCAACTTGGTCCCAATGAGCCTAGGTTTCTCTTAGTTAGAGAACCAAAGGATTTTGTATTTCTAACATAATTCTGAGACCGTTTAGCCTTGTTAAATGATAATTATGTGCGAGACCAATGGTAACTGATATTTAAACACAACATCAACTTATGTGTTAAAAAAAAAAACATGTATGATACAAAGCGAATTCATGGGTGCGGTGACATGAAATTTTGGATGTCATTGACCATTATGAACATAAAGGACATAGTACTGAACCTTTAGGATTCTATGGGACCATAGTGTTGAATGGTATTTGTTTCGCCCAAAAGAGGAAAAGAGGGAAGTGAAGGCTCTGGTGAATAAACTTATTTTATTTCATTCTTTGAACATTACAGAAAGATTTGGAAATGACCCGCACGAATGTTTGCTCACACGAGAAGAGTCATCTCCACTTTTATTTACATGGGCTTTTCTTTGCTGCACCTTCTGAGTGCAGGCTGTTTACAATTTTTTATACATCCCCCTCGTCGGGCTTAGGAGATCAAAACAATGAAAATCTGAATTGAAGGGAGAGAAGAGAAATTTGTTGTCTTCGAGAGTTTGCTAGAGACGGAATTAGAGAAGTCTACAATTTAGCTAGTTCTGTCAGTCTTTGTAGTTCATCACCATTATTTAGGAAGAATGATTAATCAGAGAAGTCTTCTTCAAAATAGCGGAAACAATTTCTATCCTTCCTCCATGGCGAGAGGAACAAATGCTGAATTTCAGAGGCCGTTGCCAAAGTCCAGGGAGAAGCTTTCACTACTACCTGATTCTCACATTGCTGATGAAGGAGGAGAGAGTTTTGAAAATGGCAGAGTTTATGGGCTTCTTTGCGCTGGATCCCACCTCCGTTGCTGCTCTCCCAAGTCTTCCTTTTATAGCCTTTGAGCAGCCGTAACTGCTGGAGATCATGGAGGAGTAGAGGTAGTTTCAAAACTGTCTTCAATGGGAACGTGGTTGTTCCCTTTTTGCAGGTTCAGCGGCTACCAGGAGGAGTAACCGGATAGATCATGGGAGATCGTGGGCGTCAAGTAGTCGGGAGAGAAGAAGCTCGGCGGCCAGTGTACATGACGTCCGTCGGTCATTTATTAGTTGGAGACCAACAGCTGCTTCATTGTGTTGAGCGGCTGGTGTGTTGAGGATTGCAACTGCCGATTGGCCTTGTAGACAGTAATTGCTAGATAATATATTTGCTGTTGTCGAGCAGACTCCAGTAGTCAATAATGTCATCATTTTTTTTTTATGGAAAATGAGTATTTTGCCTTGGGGAATGTTATGTATGGGCAGATGAATTTTTGTGTGTCAACTGTATTGTGTTTCACGTGTTGATGACAACCAAGGACTTAGAATGGATTGTAAGACTCCTTGATATGTGTGTAATTGATTACGGATTTATGCATTCCTTTAATTGTGATCTACATGTCTTGGGCATATTTCCTTATTATTGGTATTTGTATTAATTATGAGAACTTAGATGGACTTAGGATCCCCATTGTGTATTATTGTTGGATTTAATTCCTCTAGCCATTTGATTACTATTATTAGGATCCGTTATGGAATTGTGGCTAGGTGGCTCTGATTGTAAGGCTTTGAGAGGAATACTCAAGATATTGACTCTGATGAACTTTGATAGATTGAAAGTAGTTACTCATTCGTTTGAAGAATCTTGTTCATACAAGAGAAGCATATCTCATCACTCAGTGTATTCTCAAAGTCAAACACCACTCAGCTCTTAACATCTGGTACGATTGGAGTATCTCAGTGGAAGAGCCATTCTTTTGCAACTGCAGATCGATTTTAAGGTGGATGTACACCACTGGGTACTTCAAATGAAATGTTTTTATGTTTATTACCTTGGGTACCATATTGATCGGGCTATTGTCCCGCTTGCACTCTCTACTGCAACTCGGTTCGAGAATGAGAGGGCTGCGAAAATATCCCAAGCTGGATTAGCTTACGTGGATGCTTATTGTTAGGATGTTGATGTTTATCTTATTCTCTTATTTGGTTATTTCGTTTATCTATATCTATTGCCTAGTTTATCTGCTTTTGATATTCCATATGATCACGTTATTATCACTCCCATTTGATGCAACATATCTATTGTTATTTGTCTTTATTTACGTGTCGGCTATTCGTAGTCTGGTGATCTACACTTCGCACCGATCCCGAGGTGAAGACGGAGGCGATTTGGAATGATCATCCTGATGAGTTCCACGAAGTAGTATACAGATGACATTGTCTGAGTTGTATTGACTACACACAAGAGAGCCAACACGATAACACTTGGGATAGTTCTTTTGTATACCTTTTGTTGGCCTAGTTTTTTATTCTATGTTTATCTTGGTTTTGGGAAATGATTAGCACATAGCGTATGCAAGCCAAAGTTTTTCCTTTTTTTATTGTTCTTAAAATTTGATTTATTGGTCATTTTAAATAAGTATACTCTAAAAAGTGAATCTTTGCAAAGATCTTCAATGTTAAATTAATTTAATAGTCTCTACCATATCCAATTAATAGTTTTTTTTAGGGAATAGTCATACATCCGTTGCGTTGATTGGCTGTATTAATTATTTATGTTCCAATTTCCTACTTATGTATTTAGTTAATATCTATGCCAAAAGCAGAGTCTTAAATGAACACCTAACATCCAAAGGCTCCACAGTCGACAACTTGCTTCGAAGAATGAGGAGGAAGCAAGCAGTGAGGAAAAGCAGGAGGGAAGCAACTGGAGTCATGAAGGTGAATCTCCTGTTTTAATATATGAGTATAGATACTATTACAATATATTAAGTTAAGAAGTTTTGGAACTGATTTTGAAAATCAGTTGCAATTTTGATGGGAAGTTATCCCCCTTTTCTTTTTTTCAAATACTCAACATTCTCTCCCCCTACCTATCTTATACAACTACTTTCTTTATCTAATGAAACCTCACGTCTACTCTCTACTTTTGAAGGTTCCACTTCTTCTTTTATAACAACTCTCTTTCTACCCCCACTTTTATTATCTTTCATCCCCAATTCTCATTCTATGCCACTTGGCACTCATAGTAGGCAAACATTTACTTATAACCTTTTTCCTTTCTTTAATTTTCTTTCTAAGATGCAAAGAATATATGAGTTAATTTTCTTTTATTTCAATTTGATTTTGTTTGTAATTCTTCAATCTTTTTATATACAAATATTTAGTTTGCAATAATTGGACCTACCTGTGCTCAGCAAGGATTACTGTGCTAGTTAAACTATTAAGCTAAAGGATTATTAGATTGGATGTTGACCATCGGTTCTGATTTTGAAAGTAAGTTACTACACTTTATTTCAAATATTCCATATTCTCCACCACTCTCCGACTCCTCCATTCTATTCTTATAAACTCACTTTCCTATAACTACTATTATATCTTATCATTTTATCTTGTATGACAACTCATGTAACTACTCAATATTTAAAAATTTTACTTGTACTCTTCTACAAAGATATAAGTTGAAAATGTTTGAATTCTTTAGCTTTATTGTCATTTATCGAAGAAATGACATGACCGTGAAAATTAAGGATAAGGGTTTTTTTTCTTATAATTTATTTATCATAATACCTAGCCTGCAATTCCTTTAATTAAATTTGAGAATTTTCCATTTAGATGAATTAACTCTTGTCATAAATTTTTGTTAATTAATTATTTTTATGATAACTTTTACATTTACATGCCCCGTGCTTAGAATGGGCATGTTTTGCTAGTTGTTCCTCAATGAAATAAAAAACCACGGCTAATTATATATTTTAATATTCACAAGAAAACATCTTGCGTTGGGCAATATGTAATGCCAACAAAAATAATCACCTGGTCTTTTAATAAATTTTATAATATAAATAAAAAAAATTTGATCCAAGGTGATTAGGTGACCACCATACCAAAAAGGTAATTTTAAGCGCCCTTGCACCAAATAAGTCATATTATCCGAAAATGTATTTTTTTAAAACATTTTTCACTAGGGTCGATAGAGACCTTCATTTTTAATGTTAAGGGTTGATTGAGACCCTGCGGTCCATCATAACATTCATAAAACTCTCATTTACTGTGTTTGTAGGGTATCAATTGACCTTTATTTATAATGTTAAGGGTCTTTATCGACCATGCGGTGTTCGCTTATAAATCCACAAAACTCATCCCTCATTTCCTATTTTTGAAAAAAAATGACCATGCTCGACTTGCTTCCTCGTCTGTAGGATATTCTCACATCTTGAAGACTATTAAAGCCACATGCATTTGTTTAGTGGAGAATATTAAAGTGCATATGCTATTGTTTGAGGCAGAAAAAAGTTCATCTATTTCAAAACACAAGTGTCTGAAAGTCTATTCGAAAGCGAAGTGAGTGGGGTTCTCTTGCTAATAATTTTGGCTGAAAGTAATTAGCCATTTTTCATCTCCACCATCTAGATTCATCAAAACCTTCATTGGCGATGGCTTTCATACCAATGACAGTGTTCAGTTAATATCAATATTTTAGACCTTAAATAAATGAACATAAACCAAATGGAAAAACTAGAGACAACTTCAAACACATATGTAACAAATATTGAGTTCAGCCTATTCAAATCGATGCCTAAAGTCATGGTGGATGAAAACCATGGCATTTTTGTTTGAGATCCATCTGAAAACCGCAAGCATGAAATCCCCCTATTTAGCTCTCTACTTGTTGTCTCCCAGGAAGGGTTTCAACAATTTTTAGGGCCCTTTTTCTTTCTTCCAGGTTATGCTATACATCAGGGGCAAATCACCCTTTTAGAATCTCATTCTCAAGTGGAGAGTAGGTGTGTGGCAAGAGGAAAGGCAATACCGCAAAAGGGATGGTAAGGGCACAACCCAGCCGATGGAGGACTGCTGGAACCACTGTGAATGCACTTGGCAGATAATGTGGAGTCGCAGTCGGCGTTAATAAAGAAGAAGGAAACAAATAAGAAAGAAAATCGAGCTTCTAAGCCCTAAAATATATGAAGGTCGAACGCAAAGTCAATTGAGACCCTTATCATTAAAAAAAAAGGTTGATAGGGACCCTAGCAGAGATTGTTAAAAAAAAAACGTTCTCCAACAATATGACTTATTTGATGTAAGGGCACTTAAAATTACCTTTTCAGTATGGTGGTCACCTAATCTGTTTTTTTGGGTAAAATCCTTTAGATTTTATATATTTGGATTATCCAAAATATAAATAGTACAATGTACATCTAGGATTAAATGTACTAGTCTATAAAGTAAGGCATGGGTGGATGCAAAGAAATTAACGTTTTTCTTTTTCTACTTATGCATTTAATTAATACTGTTGTTCCTTAATATAATATAGACCTATAGATGGTTACAACTTTCAATGTTCATTGGCAAAATATGCCCGTGCTTAGACATCTATTTCAAATTCTATTATACAACTTTTTTTCTTCTTCTATCTTTTTGGAATTTAGCAATACAGGGAGTTGTAAAACTTTCTTTTTTCTTTTTGATTTTTTTGTATCTATTCTTAAAAGTAGAGATAATATTTTTTTCAATCTCGATAACTTCCACCTTATATTTGTATTAATTCCTTATTTTACAAAAAAAAAAAAAAAAAAAAAAAAACTATTGTATTACTTTTTATTTGGAATATATTGAAACTAATAAATTTAATTACGACCAATTAATAAAACTAACTACTTTTCAATATTGTTGGCCCTTGGCAATACTACTGTGCCTTTCTTTTCTTTTTTTTTCCATATACATACTTGTCCTTCAACCATGGGTGGTCAAACTAATATAATAATAGGCTAATATCCCACTAATGAACCAGGGAAAGTACTTGCATGTCTTGTTATAAGGTAGGTTAGATTAAGAGCATTGCCATTGAGTTGAAGCAAGCAAACTTTATTCTCTCTAAACACGACTTAGGTCAAAATATAAAAACATATATAAAAAAGTTTGCCCCAGTAAGTGCTTAGGTTGTCCCAAGTTGTGTAGCTTGGTTGGTTGGGATATAGGTGTATTAATGGGATTGTGTGGGTTTAGATCCCATGTGTTATATATATATATAAAAAAAAAAAAACCCTTAGGTTACCCAAACTCAGCTGCTCGATTAACTTAATTAATCCATCTTTAGTTATAAGTTCACATATTAGCTTTACATGTTTAACCTCTCCCGTTACCATCTAAATATAAGCTTGGGTTAGAATATCACCTCAAATGGTAGAATCAAGTGTTGTGTAAGTATGGGTTGGTTGGTTCAGGAGTACGTACAACTCTCAATTTCAATTGTGTGTTATCTAAGTTTATGAATCCTATTATTAAACCCATATTCAATATTTTTATTAATTAGGGGGTGTTTGGAAACGAGATATTTTAAGAGATTTTACTATATTATCTACTAGTTTAGATTGTAATCTATTCACCTAAAAATGAGGTGTTTGGATAATTTAGAAAGTATCTTACAATATCTCACTTTCTTCCAAAAACCTTCATATTACATTATTCAAGGATGTACTGTATAAAATAATCTTTAAAAATCTTTTCTAAATATGAATGGAGAGTTTGAGTAAAAACCATTGGAGAGTTCCATTAATTATAATGGCCCACTATAAGTTTTAACATTTATGAGTCCCACTATTAGATTGGCCCCACAGTGCTTACAAATTTAATGTGGGGTCCTATAATTATACCACGACTACATAGTCGTTGCTAATTATCAATATTAGGTGGGTCCTACGAATGTCATGCCCGGGGCTTTCATTGTAATTACCAACATTAGGTGGGTTCCATACTACGAAAATTTGCCGGGTCCCATGATTACCAAGATTGAATTGTGTGATTGAAATTATCAGTTTGCCATCATTAAATGGATCCCACTATTTGGTAGCTCTCTTAGTGTTAATATGACGACCAACATCAAATCGGGTTCCACAATGATTTTTCATAAAAAAAACTAGATAGTGACATTTCTGATAATCACCATTAGATGTATTATAGTATAGTTGCCAACGTTTGGTGGACCCACCTTAATTAAACAACATTGCTTGGATCTCATGATTTAAATTTAATCTTATATTTTTTTTTACAAAATATGGGTCCTACCATGATTATTAACACATATGATTACTAATTAGTGGGTCCTGTGTTGGGTTAATTGATTATATTCTCTCCATTTCTTAATTGGTGCATCATCTTATTAGTTTTTTTATAAATTGCCAAACAGTTCAAAGGTATATTAAAATCTGTTAAGATTGCCAAACACCATAAGTGAAACACAGTATAATAATATCATACTATTTTGTTCTATGATAACGAAATCTTATAATATTTAAACTTGTTGATATTATATTATGCACTTATCCAAACACCCCCTTATCTTCTCGATATCAAGGTGACACAAGGTATACAAATGGGTTGGAACTGGGTGAAACCATGGTAAATTTGAACCCAAATTCACCTTTATGGATTTGGATCCACATATGACAAAAAACGCCATTTTCATAGTCAGTTTCGATATCATATTAAAAAAAAAAAAAAAATCCACATCCAAATCACACATTTAATCCAAAACATTAAGATGCACATTGCATTTAATGGTTTTGTTTGACCATAAACATTTATGCTGAGACTCGAACTTAGAACATCAAGAATTCCAAAGGAGCAACCAAACCACTACACCACAAAGCATGTTTTTATTAATAGTTATCAACAAAAAATTAAAATTAGTTAATGAGAAAGGGACCTGGTCCCACTTTGGAATATTCACTGAATTTTTCTATAAGGTATTTATAAAAATAACTTTATTTTTAGAATATTGACCCTATAAATACTGTTGTTATTATTTTTATACTTATGCATTGTACTTTAAGATAGATGATCAAACTTTTGAAACAACTATTTTATATAATTTCATATATAGTCATTAACTTTCCATGACAACCATTTTACAATAAAATTAAACTCAAAAGAATATATAATATATGGAATTGATCAACAAAAATAATACGTTTCATAATTAATAAAAAAATGATAATATTATTGAAAAAAAAAAACTTGCAATAACAACATAGAGTTAAAGAGGAGGCGGAAAACTTTTTCATGTAATATGTGAATGTAATGGTCTTGGATGGATCCATATCCTCTTGCAAGATTCCAAAACATTTATAATTTTATTTTTATTTATTTTTTCATAGATTTTCAACCACTAGGCATTTGGTAAAGAGTCCTCATTCCTCTTCCGATCCACTCCCCTCACTGGAACCATGAAAGGAGCGACGAGCAAGCCTATATATAAAAAAATGAGGACGCTTCTATCAATATCAATATAACCCTTTTCCTTGTTCTTCACCTTTCTCTCTACCAAATCACTTTCCTCTCCTTTCTCCTGTAAAACCCTAGAAAGACTCACGTGTAGCCGATCTTCTACATCTATTAATCCTCTGTCGATCTCGATCGGTCTCAATACGATCCAGTTTCGTCTCTCCATTTCTTTCGATCTGAGACATTGAAGAAATCAAAGAGAACCCAGCAATCTTCTGTTTTCTGATGAGGCTCCGTTTTTATTCCCTTTTGCGGAGATTCTAAGCATCTGTGGTTAGCAGGAGGCACGTGATTTTCTTTCCCTCTTTTTTTTTTTTTTTGTTCTGATCTCATGATTCAGTTTCAAAATTTTCTGCGGTTTAAAGGATTAAAGGATTTGTGGGGGTGCATTAGAACCTAGGGTTTGGTTCGAATTACAGTGTGATTGCAATTGCCTTTTTTTTTTTTTTTTTTTTGTTTCAGATTTTATTGTATGTATCTCCAAATCGGAGTTCATGTATACAATCGGGATGCTTGGATGATTTGAATTTAAATTGGTATTTTTTTCTTAAATCAGAATGGCCGTATTCGATAATTGGGCGCAAATCTCGATCGCCTGGTTCCCCGTTTGTAAATCAGAATGATTTAATAAGCAGTTTGGTGTGCTGGGAAACTGAGAATGCATGTGTCCATGGCAGATGATGGAGCCCTAGAAAGGATGAGGATGAATTACTCATCATCAAGTGGGTTGCGCTCAATGGGTGGAAGGCTGTTTGCTTCATGAATTGAATTTTTGGGGAAGGTGAATGGTTAAAGCATGCCAAATCCACAGGCTTTAGCTGAGTTTGTGTAGTATTGTATGCTTTTTGGATTGATGTTACTTTAGCCTCAACCCGAGAGTTACCAAATTAAGGTTTCAACGCATCCTGAGTTGTTGGACAGGAGGTTTAGGTGGCAGTTGCGACAATACGGCGGAGTGCTGGACATTATTTTCCATAGATGCTCTGTTTTTTTTTTTTTTTTTTTTTTTTTTTTTTTTTTTTTTTTTGAACATTAGATATGCGTTTCTGAGAGCCAATGCAATGCCCCACTTAAATTCGTCGGCCGACAACTGTAGCAATTGGAATATTACATTAGTCCTGAATCAAAGTTGGTTCTCTGCAAATATCTTTAGTCCTATTTACATGCCAATTTGTTTGGAAATAAGCAATGACTAAATATGGACATGTTGAGTCAATCTTTCCTTGCATTTTGCTACATGTCTTTGTATGTTTGCATTATACATCATGGCTCATGATCTATGTGACTCATGTTCATGAATATAAATGTCATCTGAGTGCAAGGAGAAGTTGAATATGCTAGCCGACACCTTACTTTCCAAGTATTATTACAACTTTATTAGTGAGTTGATGCAAGATAGACCTCAGGCCACATGTGTAGGGCCCAAGACAGTTTAGAATTTATTTCTCTAATTATTTGTTATTAGATTTCTAATTTTGTTGAATGAGTTGTAATTAGGCTTAGGTTTCCAATTTCATTATGATTATTATTTTATTTCCTAATTTAGATTATTAGGTTTTCTTAGCCACCGAGTTTTCTTTCTTATTTATATGCATTGTAAGAGAAGAAATTCTCAAAGAGTTGATTAATAAAAAATGGGTTTTCCCATTGAGGTGTGTCCTCGTTATTGTCTTTGCGGAGACTTCTTGAAGTGTCTGTGGGGACGTGCTTCGGAACCCTATTGTGCTTCGCCGCTCCACGCAAGCCCTAACCCTAGGGCCTGCATTATGAGAGAGACAGGACTTGCACGGAAAATAGATGTTGTCACTTGTCAACATCTATGTGCTAGTTGCTACCAAGATGATAGTACCGAATTAGAAAGAAAAAAAGGTGCGTGCATCAAGAAGTCTGGTGACATTGCTACACCAGGTAGAAATCTTTTATTTATTTAAAAGTGCCATGTTTAATTTAGTTTCTTATTTTTCATTTCTTTATTTTGACTGTAAATTAAAACTCTGGATGTGTACAAATTAGAGAGGGTGGTGGGGAGAGTTAAGGGAGTGGTAATGAAAGTTGCATTGGAAGTTATTTTGGAATTTTAGTTATCAACCTTGATCTTGTAGGCTACATTTGCACCTTTGTCATTGATGCAACGTAGACCTCATGGCCACATGTGTAGGGCCCACATAGATTTAGGATTTATTTTTATGTCAAGTGTTTCTTTAAATATTGTTATTAGGATTAGATTTCCTATATTATTTAGTTTCCTAGTTTTATTAGGTTTCTTAAGGCTTAAGTTTACTTTTACTATTTATATGGCATTGTAGAGAATTATTTTTGAGAATTGTTGATTAATGAAATTGGGTTTTCCCATTGAGGTGCGTCCTCGTTTATTATCTCTGCGGAGATTTATTGTGTCTTCGGACACGTGCTTCGGCACCCATTGTGCTTTTAGCACTGTTCCTGCAAGCCCTAACCCTAGGGCCTGCATCAACTGGTATCAGAGCGAACGATCCTCGATCGTCGGCGTGACTACCCTATCCCTCTTTCCGTTCATCATCCCAGCCCCATCCTGTTATCGAAACCCCCCTGCCAATTCCCTTAATCCTCATCACCACTCCCTGTCGAACCTGTTCTCTGCCCGAACCCTACCCGCTGCACAAAACCCATTCACAAAACCTTCCTGTCTGTCCTCGGGCAACCATCGACTGAAACCCAGCCCCTTCGTCAGTCCCTTGCGACAAACCTCCCCAACTTACCCCTTCCTTCCGGACCCCACTCGCTACCCAGAGCCCTCGCACCCTCTAGCAAAACCCAATAACATCAAATTCAAACCCTACTTGATTCGCCCCCTCACCAATCCCTCGCTCAACACCCCAACCAGAGGGGAAAAAAAAAAAAGAGAGCAGCAGAGAAGAAGAAGAAGAAGAATAGCAAAGAAAAGAAAGTACCGTTCACCAGCGCTAGCCATCGATCTCGGTAGAACTCCGCCGCACCACCTGCACCCTGCAGCAGCACCTCCGTCGCTGCATCTTCTCAGCCGAATCGTCACCCCTTCGTTCCGTTAAGCGCTCCAGCACCTCCGTATCAACCTGCAGCGAGGCCTCTTCGAAGCCGGAGTCCCCATCATCGCCCATTCCACCTCCGGAGACCCCACGACTGCCATCGCGCCTCTTTTCCACTACTGCCATCGCGCCTCTTTTCTTCTCTCCATTTTCTTCTCTCCATCTTCCGGCGATCCAGATCCCCGCCGTTAGTGCCCACCGTTGCCGTTTTCGCCATCGCCAGAGCCCCAGAGCCTTTTCCCAGCTCCATCTCTTCGAAAAGGGCAGAGGAACCCTTTTCCTCTTAGTGTAGCGACTTAAGTGTTATTGGGCCTGGGCTCTAGTCTGGATCCGTTCAGCCACTTATTACTGTACATCTTTTGCAAATCTGGATCAGGTGGATCCGACCCAATTACTAGTGAAGCCCAACTTGTTTTGGAGAGCACCGCTATATATAATTTTTTTTTTTTCCAGCTAGAGTGTAGACATCAGCACACTTGATCAACAGTAGATTTGACCCGTTCCACGGGTGAGATTTCTTCTTCCGATATCGGGCTCCTCTAGCATCAGATTTTCGATCCGTTTTTGTCAGCGTGATCGTGAAGAGCAGATCTACACCTTTGGTCAGTTTGATTTTAACTTTTAGATCGTTAAAATTTTCAGTCTTTGCATCAAGTTCATATGGAATTGTCAAACAAGAGGGAATTGCAACTTCTTGAAATCAATAGAAGGCTTATAGAAACCAACAACGAGCTTAAAGAAATCATCAACAGGGCTACAAGGATGACATATGCAATCAAATATGGGAAAAGATATTATGCAAATAAAGATTGCTTTGAGCAGTATATTACTTTGACACAAGAAAAATTGTCTGTCGAGGAATATGCTTATGAATTTGAAAGGCTACATTATTTATGTGAATTGGGAGATACAGTTGATTTCAATCACTTTCTCAAAGGTTTGGGACCAAGTATATTGAAGAATGTGGAGAAGGAATGTAACGATATGTATGAAGCATTTTGGGAAGCAATTTGTGTGGAGCGGATGCTTAAAAAGTCTCATCTAATGGAAGTTACTCCTCAAGAAGAAAAGTCGTCTTACGTAACAGACTGTGTTGAGGAACCAGTACCAGCAGATATGCAGACCGATTCGCCAGAGTTGGACAAAGAAGATTCCATATCTACAGTTGGCCTTGAAATTTCTCCTATGAGTACTAATAATTCCGAAGTGCAATTACCAAGTGATGAAGCAAAAGTTATTGCTATTCCCCACATTAATTCTCCCATTGATTTTGTCTTTCGGGATCAACTATGCCAACTGAGAGATGACCAGCGGATAGACAGAGCTTTTGATTTGATGGTGCATGTTCTACAAGTAAAGCACATCAACGCATATTTCAACCATCAAAAGCAATTAGGCATGGAGCTGTGCCAAGTAGTTATAGACCGATTGCCAAATCTAAAGTTTGTCATATTGATCTTTGATCCGAGTGGCCATTTTCCGAACTCGAGGTCGAGTTCTTTTTCAAGTGGGGGAGAATGATGCAACGTAGACCTCATTGCCACATGTGTAGGGCCCCCATAGATTTAGGATTTATTTTTATGTCAAGTGTTTCTTTAAATATTGTTATTGGGATTAGATTTCCTATATTATTTAGTTTCCTAGTTTTATTAGGTTTCTTAAGGCTTAAGTTTACTTTTACTATTTATATGGCATTGTAGAGAATTATTTTTGAGAATTGTTGATTAATGAAATTGGGTTTTCCATTTGAGGTGCGTCCTCGTTTATTATCTCTGCGGAGATTTATTGTGTCTTCGGACACGTGCTTCGGCACCCATTGTGCTTTTAGCACTGTTCCCGCAAGCCCTAACCCTAGGGCTTGCATCAGTCATTTTAGGAGCAGAGAGGTTCTTTTCCCACCTCTGCTCCCTCTCCCAGCCCTTTTCTACTGGTAGAATGTCTAAAATAAGGCAAGATCTTTCTCTGTATCAAAAATATTTTGAATACAAATATAGCCTTTTAGATAGTTCATTGCTGCACATGAAGTGTGTTGTACATCTTCTACCTTCACCTCTCATTGTTCCATTTGGTTTTATAAGCCCATTTTTTTTGGTTATGTGCAGTTCATTTCTCAAGATGGCTTCTCCGCAGCATGTTGAAATGGAGGCAGCCAAGTTACTGCAGAAACTTATTCAAGAGTCGAAGGATGAGCCTGCTAAGCTGGCAACAAAACTTTTTATGGTGTGAATGCTTTTGTTTCTTAATAACAGTATTTGTGCTCAGGTCCAGTTGGTTCCCATTTTTTAACCATTTTGAAGTGCAACAGATATGCCAGCACATGAAATCAAGTGGGAAGGAGCAGTCTTTGCCATATCAAGTAATATCGAGGTGAAAATTTTGAACCAAATTTGATTTGTATGACAATTCTTTTTCTCTATTTCATCCAGGACAAATATGGATATAAACTTGGAAATCCACATAATTTGTAGCTAGTGATGGTCCAAGTGCACCGTTGAACACAAACAACAATTCTGGCTCAGAATTATTAATGTTAATATATCCATATGCGAAATTCTACCTCTTCCCTGCAAATAAATTCATTAGAAAACAAATTAAACAAAAACTCGTACCAGGACTCCTCGGGTTGATGCAAGAGTCATGACTGACACCTCCCAAACACCACTCACCCATATTATAACAATCGTTGAATGAAAACCTAGGGAATAATGCGAACAGGTAACCTACTGCCAACCAGTCATCAAACACAACGAACTGTATTTCCCACCACGATCTTTAAACCCACCCCTTCACTAAAAACTTTGCCCTCACATTAGACCTTTCCCCAGCACCAATAATAATACCTCAACATCTCGACCTTCTATGCCTATGGACTCTTCTAGGGACCCAATCCCACTGATCCTCATGTTTCTTTGAAACAATGATTCTTGTCCACAAAGCCTCCTTTTTTCACCAGACCTTGACCATCATTTTGCTACCAACACCCTTTTTTTTTGTTGTTAAACTTCTCAAGCTGGAACCACCAGAAAGTTTGTTCCATCGCCATTCCACTCTTCTCTATCAAATCTACTTTCTTTCTTTCACTCCGCCCTTCCCACAAGAAGTTTTTCTGGATGTAATCCAACCTTCTAACTCAAATAGAAGGCAAAATTACTAAATTACCCATGTAACTTAAGAAGTTGCTTATTGAAAACATAAAAAGTAAACTAAATGAGCAATATGGCTGGACTTCCAAGACATCTTGGCTGTATTATGTAGGCATTAGGCCCTTTGGGCCCACCACGGTTCCCACTATGGCTCATGTTTGCTCATGCAAGGAAGCTGTACCCATCCGCTCGGTCAAACCTCCGGATGCACTTCAGCTATGGAAGATATTGGGTCTAGATAGTCCTCATCATCAAGTTTGTCCCCAAGTTGTTGAAAGTTCTAATCAGCATTTACTTGTAAACAGAACTGGTCATCTTAATCTGATCTTCTCCTTTTCAGGGCCATGGAAACTGTTATCACCGATCATGGTCTTGATATCAACAGTTTGAAGTTTTCTCGTCTTCCTGTGGCTGGTGGAGCTCAGGTGGGGGATTCTGGGCAAAAGAATAAGGATGCACCTGGCAATTCATCAGGTGCCATTGACATGCCTATTGATGGTGGGCCTGCTGGTACATGGAATGCTGCATCAAGTAGTAAGAATAAGGAAGATAACTTCGGAAGTTCAGGCCATAGCCTTGGGGTGTCAAAAGAGAGTGAAAAAGCATTGACTGAGAATGATGTTCCCAAGCAAGAGGCAGTGTCTTCAAGTGGGCAAGCTGCTGGGCCATGCATGTCTGCAACCATGGGAGACATTGTTAATCCAAGATCCATACCTGAAGCAAGCACCAATATTTTTGAGCAAGACAGTGAGGAACCCAGATCTGCAAACTTACAGGAAATAAATGATGCCATCAAACTGGATAAACATATGCGTCAAAAGGACAATAAAAAAGTTGGTGCCAAGAGAAAGAAGGCAGACTCATCTCCAGAGGTGCGTGCTGATGCCCTGCAGCAATTGGATTCATTAGGTGTTGGGTTGAACTCAAAGGAGAAGGCAATTATGAGAGGTGATATCCAAAGTCATTCTCCTGCTAAAAAAGTTGCTGCTGATGCTGTACAGCAGAAGCTTGGCATTTTAAAAGATGCAGTTCCACGAATTTCTGAGAAAGTTCTGGAAGCCCAATGGTCTGCATCCTTTCGAGGGCCAGATGCTTCAGCGTATCTAGCTACTGGAAAAGCCATAGAACATGGACCAGGCATCTCACGTGCAGTCAACAATTCATTTAGTATGACTCAGGTATTTTCTTTTCTTTGAGTTGTAGTGGTGAAAATTTGTTAAAAAGAAAGGCTGTGCAAAAGCTAAAGTGTTTATTATGAAAAGAGACTGCCACCAGAAAGCCAACTAATATCAATATGGCTATAGATTATATGATCACTTTATTACAACTGGCAATCTGATGGCTAGTGACAGATGCCAACCAGCTTTTCATACTAGTTGTATTACTAACTTGCACGAACTAGTACTGTAATCAGACACCAGTAGAAAGGTCTGATTTGGAGAACCCCATATCTGAATCTCGCATATGTATATGTAATTGAGTTCTATAAAGTTGGCGTTTTTATTCTGCTTGTGGCTATAAACTCAATGGCTCTATTACTGTACCTCCTGTTGGTCATGCAAATTTGATGTTGCATGTTTTGATATATGACAATTCTTACTATCTTCTGTTAGTTTATTTTAGTTACTCATTTCTTGTTCAAGTTTTCGAAGTTTGGATTTTTATGTAAATGATAACTTTGCCCTTACATCCATTAAACAAAAATATTATATTATAATTTACAAAAATACCATTATTTTATCTCAAGTCCCAATGGTTTCTTTCAATAACTCTCTCATGCACATGAAGCCTAATAATGTATTTTGGAAACTTTCATCAATACAACGATGCATCATGTATGAATTGGATAAATCATAAACGATTATAAGTACAGGCGTTGATTGTCATTATGATCGATTTGGATTTACTGAAATGAGCCCTGTATTGATAAAAATGGATTTATGTAGGGTTATTCTCTCCCGTTAGGTGCAATTGTTAATGTTACATGCTTTATAAAAAAACGACTCCAAGCTTTTGAAATTATGCATATAAGGATAAAAGAGATAGACAAAAGTATCATTTTGCTCTAAAAACCTATGGTGGATGGAACGCTACTAATTTTGAGGTCACGGAAAGTATTAAAATGAAAATGCAGGGGCCTATTTGCAAATGCTAAAACCTCAAGGGCCTATTTACAAATCTTAGAAACCATAGGGGGTATATTAAAAAATACTCTTTTTTTTTTGGTTGTTTGGGGTGGGGGAATGGGATGGATTTGGGGCGCCCTCCTTTCCTGTCCTCGGCGCCCCGCTAAACAGCCCCCCACCCACCAAAATCACGGTTATTGACACTAGATCATTCTTGGGATTACGGGATTTATTGTCTTAGGGTATTGATTCAATCAGGACCCAAACCCGGATGCGATCACATGTGCGTGTAGTCATTTCGTGTTTTCATCCCATCCACACGTTGTGTTTCCTACTTTGTTGGAAGTCTCCTTCTTAAGAATATTAAGATGTCGAAGAGCAAATTAGTTGAGTCTTCATCATTTTTGCCAAGAGTTGAAGAGGTAATGATGTTTTAGTGTCTTAGTAATCAATCTTATTGACTAGTGAACCAAGCGGGATTTATCCTTCCTTCCATGCGACTATAGCCTTTTTAATATGTAACTACACGGCCACAATGCACCAAGTTTTTAGTTGTTTTTCAGAAAGAGGGATTCCCCTTTATCTTGTTTATGCTGGTGAATCCTTCATCCCCCTCCTTCGTAGTGATTTTGAGAGGGTTGCATGTAGAAGAACACCAAAGTGTGATTTCAAGGACCCCTTCTGCGTCAGTTTTGGTATCAGAGAAGTAAGATCTTTGAGCATTTCCATTATAATCATCAAAGCTGTGTCTTAATTCTCATATGAACATTGTTTCTCTTTCTTCCACCCTGTTTACTTTTCTCCCTCTTCTTTTTTTCTTTCATGAAATCCAAGCTTCAACCACTTCCATTTGACCAAGTCTAAACCTGTCCCAACTTTTCAACTCTCAAATCCAAGCCCCTATGCAAACTGTTCAACTTATATTCTGTTGCTATAATTTACGCTCAGTTATCTCCCAAACTGATCTCAAGATTCATGTTTTCATATACCTAAAAACCCGTCCCTTTTAAGTAACTTATCTAGAAAACCCCTAAATCTATCAATAAACCCTGTATTCCTATTAAGAATGTATCAACAAAACCTGTCACTATCAAGAAACCATCAAAGAAAGTATCCCTCAGCCTCTTAACTCTCAAATCCAAGCCCCTAAGCAAACTGTTCGTATATGCAGTTGCTGTAACTTGCACTCAATTATATCCCAAACTACTCCCAAGATTTAAATACCTAAAAAACCATCCACTTTAAGTAACCTATCTAGAAAACCCGCACATCTATCAAGAAACCCTGCAGACCTATTAAGAATGTATCAACACTATCAAGAAACCATCAAAGAAACTTATCCCTTGAAAGCTCATTTGGATCTGTCCCAAGAAATTATGTCCAGATTTGAACCCCTAAACTCCCTTTAATCACTCCAGAATCCCCCAACCTGCTCCTAAATTTTGGTCCCAATCGATACTGAAATGTAACTCTATCATTAATTTGAACTCCAACTTGAAATATACCCTAATTGACACCCTAAATTTCCCCCCAAATTTCTTCCTACTTGCTGTGCAGAACCTACCACAAAATGACCCAGTCAAAATCACCAAATTTGATTATCTCAAAATCTTTCAATCGAAACCCCAACCCTTCACTTTAATTTCTATAAAGAAAACCTAGCTGCAAGGAAACCTAATTAAACCCTGCAACTTTGGCCCCCAATAAGTCCTATTCAAAAAGACCAGTTGAAATGTTTAAACCCTAAGCAGAATCGATCAACTCCAGCCTTTATATTCAGCCCACCTAATTCCAAATCAGCACCTTAAGCAATTCCTTGAACAGCCCATATTCTACCCCAATTCAACGTAGAAATCTGACAAATCCCGAACCGGATCTGGCCTCTCTCAAACTAACTGAACCCTCAAAATTTCAGTTCAATTTGGTAGCACCAAAATTTATCCTAATCCCACTATTTGGTCATCAATCTATAACTAGTTCGGCCTTCATTCGTTATCAACAACTGTCTTCCAAATCCCTCAGTTTGGTCAACAATGCTTCACCTTAAGCTGATCAATTTTACCCAACACAGCAACTAATGAGTCCTTCAGAGAAATCAAAGAGATGGGGTGATTCAAGATCAAGTGGTAATCATGTCACATTTGAAGTAGAAAAATATGTTTGGGAAGAGTGTGAGAACAACGTGATGGTTCTTATTCTATCTACAGTGGAAATGTGCTCCATATATGAATCAATGGAGTGTGTCTAAAGCATTGAAAATCATACTCGTTCAATGAGTTCACATTCTGGTCCTGATGAGGAAGTAAAGAAAATCCCATCTGACTGGCTAAAGAAGGTCCAGAAGTTACGCGTCATGTGTTGAAAAAGATTTAAGAGATGAAATTCATTCCTATATAACAATGGGAACTGCTGCAAGAGAGAGGATGGGGTATCAGTTACATTCAAGAAGTCAAAGATAAATGGGAAAAGTGATTCATCAATTGGAAGGTTGTTTGAAAAACCACTAGATAAAGAACCCAATTGATAATATAAAGTGACAGTTGCCCGCGGAGGAGGCAATGACAGATGAGTTGCCTGATGAAGGCAAAATTAAAGTTGGAGTTGGAGGACGACGAATATACTCTGGAGACTATTTATCAAACTCCTACAAATATCTTGGATGTAAGCCTAAGGACCTATTTGGTGATACAAAAAACGGACCTTGATGAAGGAAACATTAAAGCACAAACTTGCAAGAAGAAAAATCTTCTCTAGAGCATTTCTTACTGACTTGCGACTCAGACTGGACTCAGTAGGCCATGGGTTTAACATGGGTTAAAGTCAATATATGTAAAGTCGTAATTATAAGTTTAGGTCACGTAGTATCAAATTTTGGTCAGGAATCATCAGTTTGCACAGTTGGAACGAAATGTTTTTTCTGAACATTGATTTTATTTATTTCAAATTTTGATATTTTATATGTTTTTCTTTTTCATTTAAATTTTTGATGTTGTATCTTACAAGCTAAGGCAAAGTGAACCCACACGAGTTTGAGCACTTGGAATTCAGCCATGTTACTTGGTTTGTAAGTTGTTGAGTCGAGTCTATGCTCTAGAGCTTACAAATAGAATTTCTATAGAAAGTGTGAATGCCAGCCCTCCAGATCATTTTGACAAGCAAAAGGATTAGGCTGTTCTAGTGATTCTGACCCTCCAGAAGTACATATTAGGGGACCCCCATTTTAGGTTAGAAGGGCTGAAAAGAGCATCCAGTTACTGAAATTTTGGATTATAATATTTCTATTGATTTGGTTTATGAAGATCGAGGTTGGAAACCGAAGGAAGGATTAATGGCTGGACTACAGAAGCTTATCAATTCAACTGTTAGATTTGAACCATTAGATGATCCATTGGTACAATGGGGCTTCATAGCAGTCTTGAGCTGTTGATAGAAGCAGTGCCTATGTTCTACTATGATTCTGTTGGTGGTTGCATGCCTTGTCTTTGCAGTGACTGGAGAAAGATATCCATCTGTCAAATCGTAATTTGTAAAGTTGATATTTGCCTTGGGTGGACCCTAATTATGATATATTAAGCTAGAAGGTTTTGGATTCGATTTTGGCCGCCAGTTATTCAATTTTCAAAACTTCTCTCCCTACTCATGCATTTACCTACTTTATCTCATTATAATCAAAACCACTTGTAACCCCTCCCCACTTTTACTTTATTGCAAAAGCTCCATTTAAATCAAGTTCTGCATTTCCTTTTCTACTCAAATTCTCCTCTTTCTGCCACTGGCTCTTGAATTGCATAATAAGATACTCTCATAACCTTCCTATTCTTTAGTTTTTATCTTCTAAAATCTATGAACTTTTTAATGCATGAATATTTAAATTACAATGTTGGCCATATCCGTGCTGAGCACGGGTTATTGTGCTAGTGTAGCTTAAAGATGAGGTCTTCCAAGCGAGGGAGAATGTTGCAATTCAGGCATTGGAAGATGTCAATGAAGAGGAGGGAGAGAGAAAAGAAGAGGGATGAGCGGAGAAAGAAAAAAGGGGAAAAACAAGAAGTGGGGGGGGGTGTGTGTTTGGGGGTGTTCTTCGAAAAGTTTTCACAAATTTCTCAAAATCCATGAAGATTTAAGATACAAAACTAAACATCTTCATGGTTATCAATAATATCAGAATATTTAATGGTTCAGATCATTAATTGGGGCCCACTTAAGTACAGAAATTAGATCAATTGGTTTAGATTTTTGGACTTATTCAGAAATTACCTAAAATCTAAGAAGATTTAAGATATTAAACTTAATGGTCTAGGGGTTTATTAATTTAATAAACAAATTGAATGGTTTGAATTACAAATATGGGGCTGTAGGAATTGAGAAGATAAAAGTGGTTGATGGGATTTGATCCCGTGACCAATTGCATAACCAAATGCAATCATCATGTGAAGATGTACAGATGCCCTTCTGGAAGTGGGAAATTTGAAAGTGACTTAGTGAAAATTTTCATGTGAAAATGACCTTAGTTACACAAACACAATTTTCACACCTCATTTGCGTAAATGAGCGCAAACAAACATAATGATATGTAACCATTACACGTGAATCATTTACATATATAAATGACGACAAAGTGAATGACCTCTTATCAATTAGGAGTCCATGAGTTCTAATTAGTTAAGAGTCTTATTATTTGCAAAGAGTCGAAGGCATAATGGTTTTAAGTGCCTCTTGTAATATTGTTTACATTGGGAAAGTCTTAAGGTGGTTGTCTAGTGAATGAAGAGGGATTTATTCCTTGTTCCACGTGACAGTATTCCTCTTAAATATGTAAAATTTTTACCATAATGAAACAACTTTTAGTTGTTTATTTTTTCCAAGAAAAGGTTAATTTTCCTCTTTATCTTGGTGATTATGTGAATGCTCCACCCATAAGAATATCAAAGTGTGATGCCAAATTGCCAATTGCCAAGGACTCCTGCATCAGCTTATCGCTAGAATTTGAAAAGCTTTTGTTTTTATTGGAATACTATCGTGGGAAGCCTGCTAAAAATAAAATGATTTTTAAATAAGAAATTAAAAATTAAGAAAATTTTATTTTTGTTATAAACAAAATATCACGCAAGTGCCATGATATTAGATATTCTGACAATTTTTGACATATTGTGCCAATATTGGGATTGTATCGCATCACCATCATCACCATTTTCTCAAAAATAGATCATGCTATTTTAACTATATTGCTGATATTTGTGATATTCTGATCAATTATGTTGTTCCCCTTCTTTTTGTGAGATCAATTCACAGTGATTAGTTATTGGGCATCAATGAGCATGATCCTCATGGTTTTACAAATAAAGTTCTTTAGATATGTGTGAGCTTTAGAGTTATGATACCATAAAAAAAAGAACTAAATGCGGGAAGAGTAATGTGCGTAAATCAGTTCGAATTCATTGTCCCGCCATTTTAGAGACCTCTTAAATATATAGGCTTATGAAGATTATTCTAAGCCCACAGTCTTCAGATCTGCTATCCAATATGATAATATTCAAACTAAAGATATTTATCACATATGCTAAAGCTTCAGTTTCATATTTGACAATATATATTTTTTGATTGGTCATATTTTACAATATTCCACCACTACGTTATATTACTTCAGTACTGTTGGCACTTATACGTATGAAATGATGAGTGTTTCTTATTCATTCGGTCTTTATTCCGGCGAATGGTATGAGTCTCAGCTGTGGTTGATAAATTCAAAGGTTTTTTTTTTTTTTTTTTTTGTTAAATCTTTCTGTGCATCCATGGTAGTTTCTCCTGATTCTTCTAAGGAGTTTCTGTATTTTTGCAAAATTTCTGCTCGAGTTTTTGCATTTTCTTGGACTGTAGCTCTTAACAAGATTTTGATGTTTGATTATTTGAAAAGCCGAAATCGGTTCCGGAATTGCTTTGTAATGGATGCTTGTAATTTGTGTTTGCAGGGGTTGTAGTTGTAGGATATTATTCACTCATTGATCCATTTTGCCTTTGCTTCTTTAGTGTGTGGATAGTTAGTTTTGCAGGTTCTTTGGTTAATTGGGTAATGGCTAGGACATTACATCCTTTTTGGAGTCTTCGAGTATGGGTTTTAGTTGGGGGTCTATCTTATGTAGTTCTTTAGTTGCTTTTATGTGTGCGGATTTTAATTGACAGGGATAATCATACTTTCTAAATTAAGTGGATGATCTTGTTTTCAAGTGATATGGTGAACTCGGTTGATGGAGGAGTTCAATTGGATATTGGTTTCAGTTCTTTGGAGGCCTCAGGTTGCTTATATATAATATAATATAATATTATATTGTGTAGTGACTTGGATTTGTTTGCTTTGCTTGTCTTTGATTTTCCTTTTTCTGGCCGAATAAAATTTGTAGTTATCACGCACACGAAAAAGAAAAAGAAGAGTTTTTCTTTTGGGTCTTCGCATTGGCTTGCACTTGTATGCTCTGCAGTGTTCGATGCTTCTAGTTCTGCGGCCTGTATTTTTGGCCACATTTAAACATTACTGATCATGTATTTGTATTAATGTTTCATTTTAAAACTGATGGCTATGTAAGAACAGGGTGGTGGAACTCTAGGATCTGCAAGTAAGGAGAATATTTTAGGGAAGTGTGAGACAATTGATAACAGCGGTCAAGATTCCTTCGCTAAATCTAAGTCCGAGGCCCTTCAAAGAGATATCCGTGTTGATACAAGCACTCATATTGAATTGAATCCACGGAGAAGCATATCTCCTAATGACATGGGAAAAATTCTGTCGTCTCAGGCTTCTGCTTCTTCGGACAGGCCATTTAAGGAACATCAACTAAAACAGCTTAGAGCTCAGTGTCTTGTACACCTTGCTTTCAGGCATGCCAACACAACAAACATTTTTCCCTATATTATGAACTTTTCTGATTTAAATGCAGTCATGCAACTGGAGATAGTAGGAACTACGAAGTGAACCTTCTAATGCCTGCCACTAACTTGTTACATCATACATGCAGAAACCGTTTAGTGCCGAGGAAGCTGCATCTTGATATTGCACTTGGGGAAAGCTATCCAAAAGAAGGTATGTGCGGTCTCTGAATTCTGATATTGTCATTTTTATTACCTGCTGTCTTCCCTTGTGCCTAACTCAAACGTTCAAATTGACTGGAAGACTTGGTTAAGTTTTGTAAATAAAAATTTGGTATTTGGCAATCGTTTAAGGGTGTTGGCATCGCGCCATTTAGATATTCCCATGTTCCCACTAGATGAGATTGTGAAAAACATGTTTGATAAGTGTAAATCACTGTTCTGAATTTTTATATCATTGAAGGGCACCTCAAAATCTTAACCAGCTTGCATAAGAAAGGAAGAACGAAAAAAACTTGGTTTTTTTAAGAAACAACTTCCTGGCACAATTATTTCGCAGTTATCTCTTGCCTTCTAAGGAAGCCCATATAAAGACTCCAAATCCTGTCACACATCCTAAAGGTAGGTCCCATGTTTACAATCTCAAAGAAGGTGGCCCCACTTATTAATTCTAAAGGTGGGTAACATTCACAAAAGGTGGGCCCACATTATAATTCCTATATTGGTGGCATCACATTGTAAATCCTATGAATGTGGGACTCATGTTCTAATTTCTAAAAGTGGGCACCACGTTGTAATTTCTAAAGGTGGATCCCGTCTCCACTATCCACAATCACGGGAAAGGTGCGCACTTGTAATTCCTAAAGGTGGGTCATATGGTCACAATCGCAGAAGGTGGACCGACATTGTAAATCCTATGAATGTGGGCCCACATTGTGAATCCTATGAATGTGAGCCTCTTGTTCTAGTTTCTAAAGGTGGGTACCACGTAATTTCTAAAGGTGTGTCCCGTGTTCACAATCACAAAAAGTTGGCCCCACATTATAATTCCTATAAAGGTGGGCCCATATTGTAAATCTTATGATATATTGTAAATCTTATGATATACCCCATGTTTTAATTTCTTAAGGCGGGGCACTGCATTGTAATTTCTAAAGGTGGGTGGGTTCCGTGTCCACAATTACAAAAAATGTGGCTTAACTTTGTAATTGCTAAAGGTGGGTCACATGGTTACAATCACAAAAGGTGGACTTGCACTGTAAATTCTATAAATGTGGGCCCCATATTCTAATTTCTAAAAGTGTGTACCACGTAATTTCTAAAGTTGAGTTTCATATTCACATTCACAAAAAGGTGGCCCCACATTGTAAATCCCATGAATGCAGTGTTATGAAATTCGGTTTGGATGCCATTTTGGTTTGCCCTCCAAATGAAATGTTTCGGCCAATTCGGAGATTTTGGTAAAATATTTCGGAAAAAAAATTATATATATTAAAATGAAAAATAATATATGATCCATTTAATTTATTGTACTAAATCAATGCAATATGTCAATTTATATTTGATAGGCTATTTCATATTAGAGTGAAACTTGGCTAGCTTATTCATAATAAAATGTTTTTTTATTGGAATAAAATTTGATTAGCGCGATAAGGCCATATAGTTATTTAGATTTTA
This sequence comes from Camphora micrantha, assembly GCA_003546025.1. Classification (NCBI taxonomy): domain Eukaryota; kingdom Viridiplantae; phylum Streptophyta; class Magnoliopsida; order Laurales; family Lauraceae; genus Camphora; species Camphora micrantha. Next base: position 12,955,896 of record QPKB01000002.1, read on the forward strand.
ATAGATGGGCGGCCCCACATTGGAGCCCAATAATTTCTCTAAGCCAAAAGGCCAAAAAGGTAATATTACCTTTACGTTTAAGTTAAAAAGAAAATGTTTAGCCCCTTTAGTTTTCATTATTATTTTTTTTTAAATTTTAAAGGGAACTGAAATGTTGGGACGAATAATTGGACGAAATCATAAAATTCGAACTAAATCGGACGAATTGGAACGAATTCTGTGATGAATAATTATAGAACCGAATTCGTAACACTGCATGAATGTGAGACTCATGTTCTAATCTTTAAAAGGTGGGTACCACGTTCTAATTTCTACAGGAAAGGTCCCATGTACGATAATAATAGAGTGTCGTAAACAATAAACGGTGGGTCCCTCATTGTAAATCCTATGATCCTCTTGCTTCCATTTCTTCGAACAAAACCTTTATAATACTACCAAACAAGTTCCGTACAGTATAGTCTCAGCAGAATCGTTTAATATAATGCTACCAAACAAGTTCTGCACAGTATAGTCTCAGTACAACCCGATCTTAGCACTACCTGATCTTAGCACGTAATTGGGAAAAACACAAGAATGATGCCAAACGGGCCCTAATATTCCAAATGCATAATTAAGTACAAAGAAATCTGGGAAGTGATTAAGGATGGTTAATAGATTTTGAGGAAAGAACACCATAAAGATAAACATACCCTAAAGCATGAGAGAAAATGAAAATATCTCCTTTTGTTGCCCTTTTTTTCATGTATAGGGTGGGGGCCCTCATATCCATATCCAATGCCAACAACTTAAATACGAGGCCCCCCACCCTATCTCTCATAGTAAGGTGAGAGATGCTCTCATAGGAGCATCTCCCATATATATATAAACCTTGATTGAGTAAAGTGAGTAACTCTACTCAATTGAGTTTTCTTATTGATTGACGTAGTCCAGATTTGACATGATCGGACTGTCTAAGGATACCCACAAAGAATTGTAGAGAAATCCAGAAATTACAGAAATTAACAAAGAACCCAAATCAACCACAAACTAACCTTAGAGAGCCTACTCAGTCATGATGAACCCACACAATACCATGAAGAGAGGAAAAAAACTAGAGCAACTGTTGCTTTTGTAAAGTACCATTCACTGTTACTGTAGACTGCCTCACAGCCAAACCCTTATAAGTTACATGACTTTATATTGCAAAAGAAACAATGAAAACCCTAAGAAACTTTCTACAAGACTCATACAACTCTTATTTCCAACTAAGTCTATCATGACTCTCAATCATTATTAGATTGCTAAAAATAAACAAAAGAAGGAAAAATAAAGTTGTTTATGATTCCAGACAGCCAGCACATAATCTGTCTTGGGCCACACACGGCCCATTTTTTTTTTTTAAATAAAAAAAACCACAATCTTGAAGTACTCTTATGGGCGGCCCTTGGAATCAAAGTCTTTAATGGGCTGGGCTGGGTTTGACCCACCTACCAGCTGCTCAAAGATACAGGTCATTTGGTCCCTTTTTGAGTCGAACTTGCTGGAAATTTGCAAATGACCCCATGTATTTCCTGTTTTCTTTAAAATAGCCCATAATATTGAGTTTAAACTGATTTTGGGGACTGTTTAGTGCCCAATTCTTGATCAAAACTTGCCGGGACCCTTTCAGGCCTTCTTGTGATGCCTGAACTTCTGCACATTAAGCTTCAATGACTTGAAGCTGTTGGTCTAAAATCCATTCTGCATCATTGATTCAATTAGCATTTTGAGCTTTGACAGAGTGTGTCTCTGTGCATGTGCGCGTGTGAGGTGCGTGCGTGTTCACGTGCATGCGCCTGCATGCTTGGCAAAGAGCTCATTGAAATTAGATTTCTGTGAGGGTAGCTCATTTTTAATGCATGTTCATACTTCATACTGTCACCATTTTGATTTGCTAAACAGGTGGTACAGATGGAATTCATGGATCGAATGATCACAGCCGAGCTATACCATTAAAGGAGCCTTTTATCAATCAGGAAATCACCGGCATGTTTGCAAGATCGAGTGATACCCTGAAAAATGAAAAGGAGATGTCACTGACCAGAATATCGCCTGGTTCCTCATCGACGGCAAGTCTAGTTGAGACAGATGTCTCATCAAAAGACACAGAGATCACAAAGAAGATGAACAAAAAAGGTCCACAATCCAACAGGTCTGTAGGGTTGGAGGAAAAGAAACGACTGTCGGCTTTAAAGAGAAAACCTGATGTCGAAAAGCAGACACGGGAAAGTGGAGAATCACAAACTCTGATGATGGATTCTGACTCGCCAATGAATAGTGGAAGAACTTCATCCGAGTGTCAAAATGACAAAAAAGATACTTTTCATGACACTTTCAGGGAAACATTAGGGCCTATTGACCGTGAATGTGTAGCTGGCAGAGTGGATGGCCCTTATATACAGTCACTAGCTGCTAAAGACAACGATGGAGTTAGTGGATTTTGCAAGGGTGAATCTCCCATGGTGCAACCAACTGCTTCTGCAGATACTTACCCCTCTTCTCTGTTAGTAAAGGAGAAGATTATGCCCATCACACCTGTTGCTGGGAAGGATATAAAGTTTGCTAATTTCAATGATGTGGGTCCTGCTGAGAGCTATCCAGGTACTTAAACTTAATTATCTCTAATAGCTTCAGTGATTCTTGTGTTAGTGTTACTAGCCCAGGTTGTCAGATTAAAAAGCAGTGTAGCACTTATGGGTTGAGGACTTTCAACTTTAATGGTGTATTGTAACATTCGGGAATTCTGTTTCAGTAGCAGGCAGATCCACAGAGCAAGAAGAGGAGAACAAATCAGATTCCAATGACATGCCAGTTTCTGCTCCAAAGTACACCACCTCAGAGAAGTGGATCATGGACCATTGTGAAAGAAAAGTTCTTGAAGAGCAAAATTGGGCATTAATGCAGAGAAGGACAGAAGAAAGAATCGCAGTATGTTTTGATAAGTTAAAGGTGAGAATTTAACATAACATAATCGAGTTAAGCATTGCTTGACCTGAGAATATTCACAGTATCTCCAGGCCTTGAGTTTTTACTTCTGGAGCCCCTGGTTTGGTTGTCCACGTCTTTAATCTGACAGGACTAGGGTTTAAAATAACGGCCGTTACCGTTATGTTTTTTTACTGGTAATATTGGTGAAAAAATGCCAAAATAACGGCCGTTATGGCCGATATTCTGAAAATAACGGCCCAACCGATTTATCGGCCGATATTTTCACATGGGTTTTTCAACTTTCTTTCCCCCTTTTTTTTTTTTTTTTCACTTCTTCCTCCCTCAAAGAGAAGTGATGCAGAATTTAAAAAAAAACAAATGAAAAAAGAAAAAGAAGTCACAGGCATATGGTTGCAGAAAAGGAAAAAAAAATTGAGAGACAGAGAGAGGACGAGGAGAAGGAAGGTACCTGGAGGCCAGAAGTTGCCTCCCACCGCTGCTAACCGCCCCCCCACCCCTGCACATCGTTGCCCGGAAGTTGCCGCCCGCAAGCCGTGCCCTCCACTGCTACCCCATTGCATATCGTCACCCGGAAGTCGCTCCTGCAAGCCACGCCTGCCGCCCCTTCTCCTTCTCCTCCTCTCCTCTTTTTGCCTCTTCCTCTTCTCCTCTCCTCTCTTTCCCTCTCCTCTGTTTCGAATTTGATCCCGCGTTTTGCCCTTTTAGGGTTTGTCAATCAAGTACGTGTGAGGCTTAGCCTCACAAGGTCCTATAAGACTATTAGTTTAGGCCTTTTAGTTTGTGGGTCCCCATCTCCTTTTATTTTGCCAATACCCAATAGGCTTTTTAATAAAAGGCTCCATGTAATTTTTTTTAATTATTAAATAGGCTCAAAGTTACTTTTTTTTTTTTTAAATTATAACTCATAATCCATTTGAAAAAGTCCAAATTAATTCTTTTTTATACACTTACAAAAACTTAAACCACTAAAAGGGTGCTCCTCTTTTATAATGGCCCCTTAACAAATTTTATTACAATAAGATTTAGGCCCTACTATCACATTTTTTTTTTTTTTTGAATGGCAAGCCCTACCAACAGATCGATCACACTTACAAGACATGTGAATAAAATATTAAAATATTCAATTGAGTATCTCAAATTTTTTATATTAAACTGACACAATCTAATAAGGCGTACTTATGAAAAAAATCTAAACCACTAAAAATAAATTCCCTCTTCTCAAATGGGGTCTTCCAAAAATTTACTCCATTAGAAAAAAATAAGCACAGTTCAGTACCACACATGCACTGTTACTGGTAGGTTATCGTCTTTAAATGTTTAACACCAATGGTTTACTCAAAATTATGGTTGCATTATGTAAACTTTGTGATATTTCAGCTTAGTTTAGTATATACAGGTAAATCTATTTTATTTTGAATGTACATTACAAGTTTCATATAAGGCAGTGATACAGGATGCTATAAGTTAGGGGGACCGTTATTTTGCTTTAAAGTGTGTACTAATGGGAAAAAACGTTGTTTTCTATCATTTTATCATATTTAGGATTTTTTGGATTTTTTTTTTCGGACTTTTTTTGGGGGTCAAATAAAAATTTTCTCACCGCAATGCGACGTGATGACCATGACCGCGATTGCGATTTTGAACCATGGACAGGACCCATAGTCGATTGACTATGCCAAGACAGGACACATATTCTTTTACTCATGTCCTGCAAACAGCTTGTTGAGAATGTAAGTGATGCTGTTCTCTTCAATCTTAAAAATGCTGATTATTGGATGGTTAGGGCCCATTTGGCATCATTCTTGTGTTAGAGAAGATTTCTATTTTTATGCCATGCCTTCCTAAGGGCGTGTTTGCAAGGAATTGAATTCTAGGAATTTACGGTAACATGAGTTCGAAAAGAGGATTGCTACAGGTGAGGTGGAGGATATAAAGGTGGAGATGTAGAATACATCATGACTTTCGTAGGATTTGTTTGATTTATTCTGTTATGGCTTGGTATTCATTTCGAGCTCCTGCATAATTCATTTTCCATTAAAGGAGAGATTATCTGATGGCTATTTAGGGCCTGTTTGTTTTGTTGAAATGAATTCCTAGAAATTCTAAGAAATGTATTTCTAGAAGTGGTTAAAAATGAAGAAACAAAGGTGAAGATCCATAAATGGCCATCAAATATTTTCCGTTATGATGAAAAAATGAATTTGAGGAGAGTTGGAAAATGGATACTCAAATATTACATATATTAAACCCTTGGAAAGTGAGGGTCTCCTCTGACCTTGTATCCTTCACCCCTCACCTTGTCAATAATCCTTTGTTGGAACCCATTTAACCTTGAATTCCTAGAATTCAATTCCGTGAAAGCAAACGAGTCCTTATGGATCTTCACTTTTGTTTCTTCAATTTTTACCACATACATGAATGCGTTGTTTAAAATTCCTAGGAATACATTTTCATCCAAACAAATAGGCCCCACATACAGAAGTTATATCTCTTCTGCACATTCCCACTGAAGTACACATATTGGAAATCGCACCAAACAAAATATGTATTGAATAATGAAAGCTCTCTCTCCCAATGGATGGATTTCATGTTATATGAACAGCTGGACATCCCCTTTCCTAGTAGGACTCTACTATTCTAAACATTAAAGGAGACTAGTTAATGATACTGAGACTTCTAAAACAAACCAGGTCAAACTAATTTTCTAAGTTAAAAGACTTCAATAAATTAATTAGCCTAATTAAGACTCTTAATCAACTTAAAAATTAGCAGAGTAAATTGGCTGGACCCATTGGGCTGTGGGCTGTGCCCAGTGGGCTTGGTTGACCATGGATCATGGTTATGGCATGGATAAAAAACCCTAGAGACCTAATAAGCAACTTCCCTGCTACAATTAGGACTCATATTAACACTTTCCTTATCAAAGCAACCCATAATTTCTAATGAAAAACAAAGAAAAATCAGAAATCAGAAATTTCTAACTTTTGGACACCTCTACATCTTCTTGCAATTGAGACTGTGGGGCCCATGTGGCCCATCGGATGATGAAAGCAACCATAAGGTTGGCAAGGGAACTCCTGAGCGATCAAATTGGTATGTGTTTTATATGGGTTGGGCACAGGTTGACTCACTAACCGAAGCCGGCCTGTTTGATAATTTTACATGTAAAATAAAGTGTAGTAAAGCATCAAATCAAGAGAGAATAAAATATAATGGGGTTATGATGGTATTTTATTTTTAGTTGTTTGGTATGGAATCTTTTTGACTTTTTGTATAGAAAAGTGGAGCTTTTTTCTCTTTTAGTGGAGAAATGAGGTTGCTTTTTGACCTTTTTTTGAAAAAGATGGAGGGAATTTTGAATTAAAGTGTTATTGATGTGATCCCTTGTCTGAAAAATGAAGGCTTTACTTGACTTTTACTAATCTAGTAAAGTGCCAAACAGGCCTATGCATCAGTCTCCTATTGAGTTCTGAGTTTTCTGAGAATTTGCAAAAACAGCCCTGTTCTTCTCTTCTGCAAAACAGTCCCTAGATTCTCTTTTTTATTCAAAATTAGCACTGTTTGGGCCCTGATCCTTCTTCAATTCTTGATTGAACCCTTGTGGGGCCCTCTTACGATGCGCAATTTGCTCCATGGAGGCTTTGGCCGCTTCAATCACATTTCTACTCAAGTGGACTCAAATATTTGCTTACATGAAAGCGACAATTACCATTGGTTTAAAAAAGTGATTAAACTGATAATTAATAATCATTTATAATAGTTATGATTTTTCATTCAGTCGATCCAACTTTCCGGGGATCCAAACCTTCCGTGTAACATGTAGTTTGTGTGTTCATCACCAAATAAAATCTTGCACAGTTTGTTTGTCCTTCAAATAAAATTTGCTTCATTCTGGATGATATTCACACCATTGGGTTGGACAATCGCAAGTTCATTGCGTATATTAAATGCTTCCTACCAAATGGTCAGCATTATTATGTTTGTTAAATCAAGGATGACAGTTTGAAATTTGAATGTATGATCTGGATGTGCAGTGGCCTCATTGTTTGAAAGAATTGAAACTGTTTTATTTATTTATTTATTTTTATCGGTAAAATTACTCGAACCCCCATGACCTCAAGGTTGCAAAGTGAGCACCTTACACTGCCCCGAGCTCCTGTAAAAAAGAATTGAGCTTTCCTAAAGATAGTTATGTGTTGTGGAATTAATCACTTACCTTTTATGACCTGCCCAATCTAGGAAAACAATAACCCGCACACCAGTCATCCAGACCGTCCCAAAGGCGGGACCCACCTTTGAATACATGCGATGCGCACCACTTAATTGATGAGGACCAAGAAAATTAATTATTTAAATCTTTGTATGCTTGTGATTGAGCCTACAGGACCCTGACACATTTGTAGATGGGTCAAAGGATCAATGGGGCCTCAAACAGTCGCCAAATATGATATAAAATTACATGTCAGGAGCTGTTTTGCTATAACAGTGAATGGCAAGGAGGTATTTGCAAATATTAGAAATTCAGAACAGAAACTGGGCAGAATGTGATCTGTTTTTGGGCCTAATGGGCCAAATCAAACCCAAACCTGCTAAAAGTATGCACCCCTAGGGTCACCCAAGAATCTTCTTGAAAGTTATGGGGTCCCCTTTCTCTAAAAGAAAGCGGCCCAGGTTAGACCCACGTGCATGAACATCCAAGGTGTCCGCGACGTCCAAATTGCTGTAATTTTTTATTCTTTTAATTATTGTTAGCAATTGAGTCAGGTTCAGGAGTTGGATTGGGATGGATCGGAAAGGAAGTGTTGACAATGTAGTAGTCTTTTTAGAAAGTTTATTAGGGTTTCTTATGTGTTTGTGAATTATATAGAGGATTGTAATTTTAGACAGCCATATTTCTGGTTACAGTGAATGCATTAAAAATAAATGCAGTTGTTTTGCTCTTTTCTTGCCTCTCTGTTGGTGTCGCATGAATGCAAAGGTGTTTGAGAAGGCTTTAAGGTCAGTTTGAGGTTAATTTGATTTAGTTCCTTGCCCTTGTTTTGGTTTAATTGGGCCCTTGACAGTATGGTTTTATCCAACTGGGATTGCATCAGTATGACTTGAGCTCACTTGACCTTATCGATGATGTCAACTTTTTGTAATCGTTCCTCTATTAATTTTGGGGGAGAAACATCTATTATTCAATTCAGATAGATGCTTCTTGTAGGTTGCTAGTTGGTTTACTTACTTTTTGTCTCTCCTAGAAGTCGATCTGTTCAGAATTAACATTAGCTCATATATTCAAGGACGGAAGGAGGGGAGTGAGGGCACTTGCCTCCACTCAATTTTCCTTTCATCTCAGATAATCAGGAGAAAATATAGGAGCGTATTTAGGCATTTTTATTTTATGCCATTTTGCCCCTCCTCAACTATCTTTACTCTTTGAGAACTTTAGAGAATAACAAGGGTATTCTTGTCTTAATAAGGGTATTATTGACCTTTTTCTTTTCCTAAAGGATATAATGTTATGATTATCTCTCTCTGTAATATCATCATTCTCATCTCATCCATTGCCAATGTCCCATCCCACATCCAACCATGTTTAGAGAGTATTTAATGAAGCTCTTGAGTGGAGCCCACTTAATAAAATTAAAAAGGCTCGGAATGTGGATCCTTTTGGGCCGATGCTATTGAGTGGGGCATACTTTGGAAAAACATAAACCCCATAAAATAAATGCTCTAATTCTCTATGAAAAACATAACTCAATATGATATGGGCCCAACTCAAATTGATCTATATGAAATAAATTAAATTTGTTTATTAGAATTTATGGAATATTTTTTTTTTTAAAGTTAACAATCTTGAGCTGGGTCATTTGAGTGAAATCTGATTAGGTCTATACACTATATGAGGAGGTTGTTTTTCAACTATTTAGATGTTTTATAAGTGGGCCTATTGTCGAGGAACTCCTCTGTCATATATTTTTTTCCTCTTTTTTCTTTTTTTTTTCTTTTCTCTTCTTACCATCTCTAATGTGTAGATGGCATCCAAGGATGTTGAAATCCAACTAGCTCTTGATTTAACAACCTTAATGTCTAATACTATTTTTATAGTAATTTGTCTCTCTTTTTTTTTTAATGAGATCCAATCCAATAGTGGATAAGGGATCGATGGGCATTAAAACTTGGCATGGGGCCAAATCAATGTGAGGATATAAGTATGAAAGGACCTAAATTGATCAAAGGTTGGCTCAAGTAGACCCCATAGAGTTGGATTTTACATGTGATATACTTGTAACAGTAATTTTTTTCTTTAAGTGAATTTTATATAGATAATAAGGGAAGGGGTCATTTCTTGACTGATTTAGATTTTTCATAAGTGGGCCTACTAATATTATTGGTCATTGAACTTTGCCCACACTAAAAGAAAATCCTAGCTCCGTCCCTTTATATGTTTGACTGATCGACCTACATGAGTACGGTTCTATGTAGCCTGTAGCACTTTTATTGGAAATCGTAGCAAGCAATGAAATACTAAAAAAAATAAAATCAGCAGGATATTCATTAAGAATACCTATTTTTAGTATTCTTTTATGGATTATTGTTGTTTTTATTATTTTGATTAGCTCAACATTCCATTATTTTGGAACCCATATAGTTGAACTACATGTTACAGGAAAATGTGAGTTCATCTGGAGATATTTCAGCCAAAACAAAAAGTGTCATTGAACTGAAAAAGCTTCAGCTGCTTAAGCTGCAACGCCGTTTGCGGAGGTATTTTAACATTCTGATATTTGTGTCTACATTGCATCTTATGTTTCTCATAATCTTATTGACAGGTAGATTTGATTATTATTTGCATCTTCTGTAAGCTGTGACCAGTGTAGCTTTTGCTGTGTTTTTCTTTTCTTTTCTGCAATTGACTGTGCATTGCATGCAGTGATTTTCTTAATGATTTCTTCAAACCCATCACATCTAACATGGAGCGTTTGAAGTCAATCAAGAAACATAGACATGGAAGGAGGATCAAGCAGCTTGAAAAATTTGAACAGAAAATGAAGGAGGAGCGTCAAAAGCGAATTTCTGAGAGGCAGAAAGAGTTCTTCAGCGAAATTGAAGCTCACAAGTAAGTATAGTTATTGGAAATTTTAGCTTTTATTATAGTTATTTATCTATGTTGCTGACATGATGTTTAAAATGTCCGCTTATATTACCTCAATACAATTCATTCAGCTGATTTTGTCTTTGCTTTAGTACTGAAAAATCATGCTTTTGTTGAAGATATGCTTTTCTGTTGGTTTTTTCTTTTTCTTTTTTAATTTCTAGGTTGGTGTTGGTTTGATTTAAAGGTTCCAAGTTTGGTTGTTTTGCTTATGGATGATCAAAATTCAAAGCCATTTAAGGGTTGACATTGACAATATTAGACAAATACCTCTCACTCCAAAGTCCGAATCATTGTAGCCAATGTTTTATCTTTTAGGGCTTGTTTGGATGCACTAGAAAACATAAGAAAATAATATATTAGAGAAATACATTAAAGAATTTAATCTTGGTTTTCTAAAGTTAAAAAAAACTTGTGTGTTTGGCTAACAAAAAAAACATAGGAAGAATAAATTCTTTTCTTCCAAAAAGTACTATACTTTTTTCCCACAGCTCCCCCCTCTAGAAAATTTTATATAATATAAAAATCTTTCAAAATGTAATCTTTACATATTAGGACCTTGATGATGATGATGATGATGATGATGATGATAATGGTGGTGGGCGGTGGTGGTGACGATGATGGTGGTGATGATTATGATGGCAATCGTGGTAATGTGATGATAATGGTGATGGTTATGACAGTGATGATGATGCTTAGCGGTGGTGGTTCGGATGATGATGCTTACGAGTAGCGGTGGGGATGAGTGGAGATGATGGCGGTTGTGGTGGTGGTGGTTGTCACAATGGTGATGGCAGTGATGATGATCATGGTGGTGGGCATAGTGATGTGATATATGATGACCAGGGTGATGATGTTGATGCTGAGTTGTGATGATGGTGGTGGTGGTGGTGATGATGGCCACGATGGGGCGGTGGTGTTGGTGGTGGTAGTGATGATGACGGGTGAGATGATGATGATGATGACTACAACAATGGCGGCAGCAGCGGCGTTGATGATGGGGTGGTTGTCATGTTGATGATGATGGTGGTGGTGGTGGTGAAATTTCCCTTAATGATGGAAGAAAGTGGGAAAGTAAATGAGTAGTTTGATTTGGAAGGTGGAGCCCATTAATTGATTTGAAGTGACAAAATACACCAAAATAAAGTGTGTTATAGGTGATTAATCTAATAATGAACCCTACTCTAATAAAGAACACTAAAATGTTATCTTGAGCCTTTTTTTTACATATATTATAAATTGCAGCATCTACCAAGCAACTCAATTTAAAATTTGTTGCATTCTTTAGAAATCCAAATGGCAACAATATTGCAATATTTGAATATTATGATATTCTATTCTGTACTATTTTAATATAGCAATATGTAAATCTGTAACTATATTATTCTATAGACATTCAAAGAGGTCATGCCCTTATTAATTTTTTGAAACTTTACCTCTTTAACCTCTTCAATTGTTCCATCCTCCTTTTCATGTGCTTCAACTGTCGAGCATAATTCATCATTATTGTAATTCATCCTCTTTCAGAGTTCTGATCATTTCTTCATTGTAATTACTTTTGGTTTATCTGTATCAGTCTTATATCTTGTTTTAAAAATTGGAATCATATCGTAAATCGTTCAAGGGGATGAATAGAATCGTATCGTGAACCATATCACGAATCCTAAGATTTTTTTATTTTCTTGTAAAAGGAAAATTAATAAAAAAGAAAAAAATAAAAAAAACTTAAAAATAAAAAGTAGTTATTCATAATTTCATTCATAGCAGGTTAAAAACAGTTATGAATAAGACTAATACAATTTATATGAAGAAAATCATTGATATATTTTCATATAACAAATGATGTGTAAATAGTTAAATAAAGGATATGTCTTGTGTTCGACACCTCCCTTCGTTGGCCACCTCCCATAATTTTCCCCGATGCATGTGGATAGGAGGGTTTGCATGTGCCCCTAGGGATTAGTTCTTGGCCTGTCCAGAATTGGGCATCCCTTAGGCTCAGGGCCAAAAGGATCTTGGGCTGGGCTAGGTGGGAGATGCCCTGGGTTATCAAAAAATAAAAAAAGTTAAATCTGTTTAAGATATCAATATTCCATGGGAAAATCAATAAGTTGCAATAGTTTGTTTTGTTATATTAAGTTTAAATAAAACCCAAATCACCAGTCTTACACGTTATGATATCTTCTAGAGTTAAAAAGGTGTTCATGAAGATTTTTTTTTTTGAAAATGGTTATAAGATAAAGCCCCACTTGTACAGTTTACTGCTCTTTCATTATTCATCTCTAGATCCTGCCCAAAACCCAAAATCTCTGAAGAGGTTTCACTAATCATAAATAACCTTTTTACAAAAACTCTAAAAGAAAGAAAGAAAGACTGAAAGGTATAATATTATTAATATTAACCTCATGACTCTGACTATTCTCACCCAGCCGAATTGTTTGAATCACAAGATTTGATGAAATATGTATTGAATCGTATGAGACACGCTTGGATCCTAAGATTCACCTATAAATGGGATTTGTTGCGTAGATACGAATAGTTCTCCGTAAGATTCAATACGAATTGTAGGATATCGACAACAATGTGTGAAGCTAATTGACCTCTCCAGATACAACTTCACATGTAGCAAAGCTTACAGATGTGCCAAACCACATTGAAGATGTCAAATAGGTGTATCCCTGCCCCACCATTTAACTGTGTAGATGGAAAAGTGGGTCTGCTCATCAGGTGGACTCTACTTGTTTGTCGAATATGGATAATAACTTTCCAACCACTTATTAGTTATTTACTTGTGTTGGCTTTCCAGTGAGTGATATACCTGAGTCTTGTGCCACACATGTACTGAACAGAAGCCATATTCTTGATGGAATGTCAAGGACAGTGCTTGCATGTGTCCTTGTGGATGTGCTTGATCATCGCGCATTTTTGGATTTAGTAACCATCAAGATTTAGGGTGCACCGCGGTACCGTTTTCCTACCACCCCAGAGAGGAAGTCTGGATCCTCTCCATTGAGGAAAACACGCCAATAAAGGCAGTTTCCTCCCTTGTTTCCTCGCTGCACTATACGAATAAGGAAGGCGCCGGACCTCCTTTCCGCTGAATCCGGCGTTGCACAGACGCCTTCTTAGTATAAATGCCATGACTTGTTTCTGTGCATTGACTTTCAGGGAGAGACTGGAAGACTTCTTTAAGATCAAGAGAGAGCGCTGCAAGGGTTTTCATAAATATGTAAAGGAGTTCCACAAAAGGAAAGAGCGGATACATCGTGAGAAGATTGACAGGATCCAGCGTGAGAAAATTTTGCTACTGAAAAGCAATGACGTAGAGGGATATCTTCGAATGGTTCAGGTAATGTACCAGTTTTATATTCTGAAATTTTTGATAGGATGAATTTTGTCCTCTATGTTGATTTTTTGAACTGTACAGGACACAAAATCAGATCGTGTCAAGCAGCTTCTTAAGGAGACTGAAAAGTATCTTCAGAAGCTGAGTTCGAAGCTAAAAGAGGCAAAGGATACGGCAAGAAGTTTTGAAATGGAAATGGATGATGGGCGAGGTATAAATGTTGAGAAAAATGAGATTTCTGTTGACACCGAAGATGAAAGTGACCAAGCACAGGCAAGCATTGCTTTTTTCAAATTTTTAGTCTTTGATCTTTTTTGGGCTTATCCATATTATATATATATATATATTTCCTTTTCCATCATTACTTGGAAAGAAATAAGAAGTACTATTTCTATTATTATTATATTTTGGCTTATCCATCTTATATATAAATTTCTTTTTGCAGCATTACCTCGAAAGCAATGAGAAGTACTATCTGTTGGCTCATAGGTATTGATGTCATATCCCTTAAGATTGATTAAAGAAAACTTCTATCTCTTCTATATCCTGAGCTTTATTATTATTTTTTAATAAAATGTAAAATATAAATAAAAGAACCAAAAATAGCTAAAACCAAGGTTTTTGAAGTTGGACTCAGTGAAAATCAGTCATCCTCTAGTCTTGTAGACTTGGCCAAGTTGAATCAAGTCGTGTGCAATGCCCAATTAAAATCTAAATGATGTTAAGAGATATAAAACATTCTAGAAAACGGATGAAAAAAGAATACCCAATAAAGAAAATAGAATACCCAATAAGTGAAGAATTGGATTGCTTTCCTTTTTTAACTGTATTTTGAATGAACTTACCTAGTTGCCCAGATTTGATTGCCATATGGATGATGTGGATGATATGATTACAAGCCTTGGATCTTGCAAAAAAATGTCTTTTAATGTCCAAAACTTTCCCAGAACATGGGTATTATGTATTATGTACGTCCCACACCTACAATACAAAAAAGGAGAAAAGTGTTCCGACCCTTCGCAAGGCCTACCTCTTCTATACGAAAGCATGCATGCAGTTAGCTGAGGTGGGTGTTTCATTATTATTTCTTTCGTTGATATGGTATTTGAAATAATTGGAGATGAATTTGTAAATCTAAGTGGTGATTAGATACGCAGGTGGTTAATATGTAGAGATGGATATATAATCTCGTATCCTTGGTTAGAGATAATCCCTATATTTCCCTTTTTCTTATTGCATTTAATTCATGCAATAATTAATGGAAGGGATCAAACTTTTCAACCCAAAATATTGACCTCGAGGACTTGAGGAGGTTCCTATACCTCTCTAAGCGGACAATGCACCACTGATTCCAACTGTTAGGTAACAAATCGTAACATTTGGTATTGGAGCATCTCACCCAGTTTTATTAAATGAGGTGTTTCATGGATTTAGTGCTTTCATTGTTTCCTGCTTTTGTTTCTCAATCTTGCAACTGCAACCCAGATTTCATCCAAGTCCATTCTTTGTATAGTTTTGGCATGGTTATGACTCCCTGGCTACTTGGGGCTGTGAATATTATAGCTGTATATATGTTTTGCTAATGACTGTTATTTCTACTTTGAGTTGAATTGTTATGGCTTTAATATTGTGGTAATATTGTGGAATTTATGTCATGAATACTGTTCTTTGCAGTGTAAAAGAGAGCATTAATGAGCAGCCAGCTTCTCTTCAGGGCGGAAAACTAAGAGAGTGAGTTGAAGCCTGATAGTATTTTGTTTTATGGACCAGCTCTTCTTTCCCCTTGCCAGGGATGGACCCATTTATTTATTCTCTTTGATGGACCCCTTTATTCATTCTTTTTTTTTTCTTTGGTCACATAACCTTTATTTTATTTCTTGTAGAACACCATGCTCCCCTATATTTCCTCATTTAGATTTGTGCTTATAATTCTTTGATGTTGACATTATTTTTGGTTTTTTTTTCCAAGTTTTATGATCTCTTTCTGACTTGATTTACAGGTACCAAATGAATGGTCTTCGGTGGTTGGTTTCATTATACAATAACCACCTGAATGGGATTCTAGCTGATGAAATGGGCCTTGGTAAAACTGTTCAGGTGTGATTTGTTGAGGGACATGATTTTATTTCTTGGTATTGATGACCAACTTTGTCACACTGGACTCTTTCATAAGGCTCAGCCGAGTCCATCCATGTGACTCATTAAGGAATGAGTCTGAGGTGTCTTTGCTGAGGCAATTTTTAATTCCTGATATGGGAGTTTTTTAGTGTTCTTAACAGGTAGTAGATTTACATGTGAATATCCTTCTGAAAGGCAGTATTTTTGCAGGTTATTTCTCTTATATGCTATTTGATGGAAATGAAAAATTCCAGGGGACCATATCTAGTGGTAGTTCCATCCTCTGTTCTGCCGGGATGGGAGTCTGAAATTAGCTTCTGGGCTCCCAGCATAAATAGCATTACATATGCTGGCCACCCAGAAGCAAGGCGTAGGCTATTCAGGTAATGTCATGACTGAAATTTCTTTGTTCCTTTTCAGTTGCGAGGTTTGCTATTCTTCCATGCGTGTATACTCCATGTTACTGTATGCGCCATGGTGACACACTTCTGCACCACAGTAGATCTTTCTTGGTAAATCCATTTTTCACCTGTAGAAGGAACTGACATGCTTTTGGATCAGGAGATCTAACATGGTAGGTGTCAACTGATGTGTATGCTTGGATGTTGCATACTTGTGCCACATCCTTAAGCATTCCTGTGGAAGTGGACTTTAAAACTGCCTCATGTGATACTATAAAATCCTTTTTATTTCTTAATCCTTTCAATTTCAACAGAAAGAAAACGAATGACTTAAGTTTTCATTCTAATGCAGAGAAAGAATTGCTCCACAGAAGTTCAATGTCCTTCTGACAACATATGAATACTTAATGAACAAAAATGATAGGCCAAAACTGAGCAAGATTCACTGGCATTACATTATTATTGATGAAGGTCATCGCATAAAGAATGCATCTTGCAAGTTGAATGCAGACTTGAAGCACTTTCAGAGTTCCCATCGGTTGCTGTTGACTGGAACACCTCTCCAGGTGAATGGAAATCTTCTTCTAATGCTATTGTTTGCTGTGTCTGCTTTTGTAGCATTCATTGACTGTGATAATTGTGTTATATATATGTACATCTATACATGTGTGGAAATGTGGTTGTTTGTTTAAATGTGTATCAATATCCATCTATTCATACGTGAATATCTATGAAAAGATTAATAGTGTTGACCTTGCTGCAAATTGTGATAATTTGAAGCAATTCCCTTTAGGGGACCCACTTTTCAAGAAGGTAAGCCACTGAAGTCAGTAAACCTTTAGCTGTGATAGCTGGTAGGCTTGAATATTTCTAGAGTGATCAATCATTACTGGAATGAAGTTAATCAATATAAAAGGTGAACTGGTTAATTTCAGTTGTGAATAAATTCTGATTCAGGAGATCTTTGGGCACATCACTATGCATGGGATTTGGTTTTCATCGAACCGTCTCTCCACAATAAGTGTTCCCATATAATATATGTTACTTCATGAGGAATGAACATAGGATCTTCATATCGACCTTGCAAACGAGCTCTGGGACTTGACTCTCTCAAGTCTCAAGCCTTCACCACAAAGATCCCATTATCTCCTATTCAAGGAGGGGCTATAAAAGCTGCTATGTTTCTCAATCCATTTATGAGTACCTTCTACATGTGACATATATAAACTCTCACCCAAGTCTGTGAGGCTGTAATTAGAGATCTAGTGGGCCATCAACCTTACGAATTAATGTATTTCATACTTGCCTTCCTCTTTTCGAAGCATTTTTTAGACGCAGAAGATCACTGGTTACCTTCCAACAATTTTGATAATCCAGCTGGCTTAAGCTTTGTTTATATGATGTGATGACTTAACATTTCAGATCTCCCTCTCCTGCCATATTTACTGGAGCCAAATTAGAAAATTAGATCATCTAGCCTCTACTTTCTCCTTATTGTGAGCAGAGCACTGGTGCTCATGCATACACATCGATCTCTATCTCTAGTGCCCACCCACGTGCACCTGATGCGGTAACAGTCAAGTTGCTTTTGCATCTTTTATTGCAATTCTGTGGTTTCTCTAACTCTTGCAGCTTACATAGGGATGCAAACGGCTTGAGTCCCCGCCGGGACTGGGTATTAACTGGACCCGGAACCATCTTCAAAATGGACTCGGCTCCGAACCTGTTGCACGGTTCAGGATCCGGTTCTGGCTCAAGTATGGATTTCATAGCGGTGAATATGCATGTCTATACTGCACTGTAGAACAGGTTTTTTCTATACTGCACTGTAGAACAGGTTTTCTCCTACATTTCTTCACATACACACCCAAACTCAACAATCAAACTTCCTCTTGCAAAACTGCCAAATGCACTTTAATGGCAGAAATAACATCAGAAAAAGAAGAGAGCTAGTATCAAAAGGGCGTAGTCCTCCACAATCCACATAAATCCATGCTTCAACTAGCCACAGTCCTCCACTTCTAGGGCTTTTGCATCACTGCAGTCCACACCAGATTCAACTCACCTGAGAGAAAACACTTTGCTGATAGGAGAGAAGAAGAGACGGCAAGAATAAAATACCACCCTCATTTGAAATGACAAAAATATCCCTATCTCCTGAGTAACAAACATAAGAGGTTGGGGTCCAAAAGTAACCCATAGGCTATGGTTACATGTCTTAGATCCCAAGGCCTATCAAGCTTCCGCTTTCTGTCTTATTTTATTATATTATATTATCCGCCTCTCATTATTTTTATTACTTTTCCTTGGTATATTACATGGTCTTTCAAAGGAGCAGAGAACCATTGATAGCAATGTCAGAGGACTGGTGCTCAGACAACAGGGCCATGGTCCTACTAACACGTCATTTAAAAAAAATAAAAAAATCAACCATCCCATTGTGTTTTTAGTCATTGCTTTTAAATGGAGACAGATCAGTTAGAAGGCTCGGTTATAAGGCTAGGTCGCAATGGGTCTACATACAGGTCCTCGGGTTGGAACTGGACCCGATTGCTAACCGGGTCCTAAAATGGGTTCTGAATCTGGATCCTATTCCTTATCGGAACGAAAACAAGGTTCCAAACCTGGTTATTTCAGGACTGGAGGCATTGGGTAACTGGAGAATCAGGTTCCTGTTTGCAACCCTAAGCTAACTGAGGCTTTGCTGTCGTGTTGCGTTTACATATTTCCATTGCAAGTATCTTTTAGTGTGGTTGCTCAAACACTTGCATACTGTTGATATCCTTAAATTATCTTCAATCGACATTGCCATCATTTTAAGTCTTTGACATTTATTTATCTAGTTTCCTTTATGCCAGTTTTTGCATAAACTTCATTTTATTTTTATATCTTTGTTTTTTCTTTGTTTGAATTTTCACTCCTTGGATAGTTGTTATAACCCAGCTGTTTATCCTATAGAACAATCTTGAGGAGTTGTGGGCATTGCTTAACTTCTTATTGCCAAACATTTTCAACTCATCGGAGGATTTCTCTCAGTGGTTCAACAAACCATTTGAGAGTAGTGGTGATAATTCACCTGATGAAGTAAGTTCTGATACCATATTAATGTAGCCCACATGTTGCATCTCTCTTTACAGTTTGAAGAAGTAAGATTTTTTGTTGTTAATTACTATTGCTGCTCATGATCTATTATAGGCTTTGCTATCTGAGGAGGAGAACCTTTTGATTATAAACCGTCTTCATCAGGTCCTTCGACCCTTTGTTCTTCGTAGACTGAAACACAAGGTCTGGCAAATTATAATTCCTTAACTTCTGTCGAGAATATATTTGTTTGCAATTTACTTCTGGGATGTCATTGTGCATGAATAATTAATATCATGTCTTCTTACTGTCCATTTCTCCTGTAGGTTGCAAATGAATTGCCCGAGAAGATTGAGAGACTTGTTAGATGTGAGGCCTCTGCTTATCAGAAGTTGTTGATGAAGAGGGTGGAGGATAATCTTGGTTCCCTTGGATTTTCAAAGGTATATTCCATATTTTATTTTTGTTTTTCCTTTTGGGGAATTTTAGGCACTTGCTGAAGCATATGTTTATCTTTCTTGGCTTCCCATTTCGTTACATGTGGGCCCATCAGTCTAATGATTAAGGCTGTTGGTACTTGGTCCAGTCTGGCCACCATGAAATTTACAGAAAATTTTCCAGCTTGAAAAGACCCTAGCACCTTGATCTTTAACCCTCTTTTTGGACCGTTGGTGCATTAGCTTTTCTGAACTGTCTGTTTCTATGCAATTGATTGACGGGTTAGCATCCTTCATCCACCATGTGTCTGTTTGACCTATGGCCTAATTCAGACAATAGGCTTACATGTATAGAAATAAGTGGCAGGATGTGCTATATATTTTTATGCTGGAGATTCTTTTTTCCGTTTTGGTTTTCCATTACGAAATTTTAATCGCAATTCCAGGTTACTGTAAATCATTTATTCAAATTCTAATCACTAACTATCTAGAATCTCATTGCACTGATTAGGGCCGTACGGTGCACAACTCAGTGATGGAGTTACGCAATATCTGCAATCATCCATATATTAGCCAACTACATGCAGATGAAGTATGCTTTGTTTCCATTTGCTCAGAATGAATGAAGTTCAAGCTTATGCGTGATTTGTTTTTGACTGTTGGCTTATTCTAATACTACTCTATTTGTAGGTTAACAACTTAATACCTAAACATTATCTGCCACCAATTGTCAGACTCTGTGGAAAGTTAGAAATGCTAGATCGTTTACTACCAAAGCTGAAGGCAACTGATCATAGGGTATGCAATGATCCTTTTGAATCTTTTAAATTATGCCTCTGTTGTACACAGGCCTATCTTGATTGGGTTGCTGAAATATTATTTTTTCTGGTCATGCTGTCTGTTTTGGATGCAATGCATTAAATGATGATGTTATATTTTCTGACTCTTGGTTATTTGATATGATTTAAAATTTTTATTGAATTTGTTTTTTGAGTGATACATAAAGATTTTATTGCTAAGTAGAATGTTAGAGGGGTGTATCATATAAGAAAACGTGCACTTGACCCATCAATTGGATTGCACTTGAAAAGTGAAATTATGCTTAAGGAGGTCATAAGTTAACAAACGTAGATTTCCTGTGACACATGTGAATTTGTAGCCTTGTTTACAGAGAGGTCCATCAATTTGGAAGTGCAGACTGTGGATGCAGGTCTTTCATGTTAGTCATACCTCTACAAACATTTCATTTTTCCTTAAGCTTAATGGTTGTTTTTTCATTTCCTTTTGCCTATGCAATCACATTGGCAGAATTGCCTTCCACAACTTCATTACTTGAGGAACGTTCCCATATAGCATCACTTCTGAACATATGTGATTTCACTCTATTGGTTCACCCAAACCAGCTAGCTTGAAGTACTCCATCACCGTGTCTCCATTATGACCTTTGATGAGTACCCCACAGCCTGAAGAATCTGGATTACCAAGGGAGATCTGTATACAGTCAACTTCTATTTCCAGGTTGTGGAAGCCTCAATTTCAGAGTGGGGCTTGAATTACAGAGGTCCAATCATTTTTAAAAACGGAGCTGCTAATGCCTCAGATGTCAGAACTTATGCCTTAGAACTGTTGATCCATGTTTCAATCTTTTTTGCCAACAAGTGGGCTTAGAAAGGAACCTTTGAAGATTCAATTGTTTCTTTTGTCCCATTTTTCGCAAGTGATTGCTCAGAGGGCCAATTTCCTTATAAATCGATCCCTGATTTACGAGAACTCATGACCCCGACTGTCCAGGAAGTTCTGGGAAAAAAAAAAAAAGCCTCGTTATCCACAAATGAGACGAAATTTTAACTAGTGTATTTCCAGTTATTGATTTGAACTTATAGTGAAGCAGTAGGTGGTAAGACAAGCAAATGAAACAAAGATTTGGCAGGAACTATCGTGGATTTTGTACAATCAAGTTATGGAAAAAGGATGCAGATTTTGTTGGTCATTGTTGCCTGATAGAATGTGTTCACCTTTGGTGGGGCTAAGGATTTCCACACCATGAGAAGAGACGTAGCACAGTTGGAAGATGCTTATTGTTGCATCCATGTGGCTGCTGGTTTGAATCATGTTATTAATAGAAGGGGTATTTCTACATCACACTCCTGGCAAAAGGAGGAAGACTTGGCTGGATGGATGCAATGAGAAGAATTAATTTTTGTTCAGATATATTGATGCAGGACAATATGAAATCCAGCAACCTGAAATGATTGGACCTCTGTAATTCAATTTAAATCATAAACCACACCATATACACACAATCTGATGTGGAAAATTAAATAGTGAATTATGTGACATTTCAAGGCGTCATTACAAGTCCCACAATAAAGGTCCCTCAAGTGACAAGAGGGAGGGATCTTAATGGAAAATAATGACTTCCACTTACTTAGGGAATACCCAATTCACGTAGATTATTTGTTCCCTTTGCAAGGATATGAATCAAAGTCTGGGATCAAATGGGTTGCAATTGTTCAATGTATTATTTGGGAGTTTAGGCAATATGAGATCAAGAAAATAACTTCTCACAGCAATAATAAAGTTCAAATTAACTTTCAGATTCAGTGAATTTAATTAGTTTCAAGTTTGTGAAGTGGAAACAATGGAAAATTAATAAAATAGTTGGGGGATCAGGTTTGGCCAATGGATATGAGGGCCCGATTGGTTTAGCTGGGCCAATTTGAGCCCAATGTAAGTTTGAATGGGGCTGGATAGGGGTTTGGCCACTAGCTTTTGAAGATCTATGGCTGGAGGCTTGGGCCATGATGGTTGTAGTTGGGCCAAATGGGTGGATCTGATGGTTTGACTGTCAGATGATGGATCTCAAGGCTGGTTAATAATGGAGATAGTGTAGATCTAGAGTTATTGGTGGCTGATGGTTGATGGGTGGTGGAGATGGTCTATATCTAGGGTTTGAATGAAAGAAACTAGAACAAGATAAGAAGAATACCGGACATGGCCTCTCGCCAAAATCCAATCCAGGAGACATTACTGAAGTTCTCAAGAGCACTATTATGGAGATTGGAGACTCATGGAGAAACTAGGGTTTTTTTTTTTTTTTTTTCACAAGATATCATAACATAAAGAGAACAATACAAATCTCTCATATATAAAACCCTAAAGGCATGACATCATCTCATAAAAAACAAATAAGTAAAATAAAAATAAAAGAAACGAGAGAAAGGGGCTGAGCATGGATTCCCTGAGCACCAGTCCCAAGGCCTTTTCAACTTAGGTTGTGGGCCTTCCTTTGGGGCCCTCCATGTTATCTCTTTTAAATCTTCTTTGTTTTCCCTTGGGCCCCTCTGGATTTCATTTAACTCTTTTAATTCCTCCTAGTGGCACTTCCCTGAGTGGGACCTTCAATATGATTGCTCACATGGGGCCTTTAATCCATCAAATGCTTGATCCAAAGAGATCTAATTGTTGGATGTTGTCAGGATGATAATCCAGGGGTAGATTTTCAATTCCTAGGCGATCAAAGTTCGGATGCACATCATCCATCGACAGATTAGCTTGATTTTCAATCTTACGCCTCCATCACTGGTAGATCTTGAAAGAATTAGGGGAATTATGGTTGATATCCCCATGATATATATATATATATATATATATATTGAGAACTGAAAAAACTATGGCTTTAAAACCTTTAAACAACTTAATGAATGTAGTGCAAAATCTTCGTTCTTTTGATCGAGTGTGATATTTATATCATTTAACTCTCTTATTAGGCTACCTATTAATCGGATCTCATATTCCATAAGCTTTGTTTTACAGTTGAGTTTCAAAGCAAAACTTATACCCACCCACCTTTTGAAGCTTCCTTGACTAATGCCCATTTCAATAGGGAGATGGGAGTACTTTCTTGGAAAGCTGAACACCAAAAGTGGTTAGGAATCCATAAATCCTCTTAGACGGGTTGGTGCAGATCAAGTTAGATCTATGGGCGACAGTGGATGTGGTCACATCAATTTGCTGGCTGATGTGTTTAAGGATCAAGTTGAAGGCACTAGGAGGACCTGCAAGGCTAGAATTAAAAGTTGAATGGTTGAGATCGAAGATTGGGTCCATGAATAGTTAAAATAAAGTAAATGCTCTAAAAGAATACTGTTTATTGGGTCTCAATTGATTGGATCTTATTGGGCCTAGATCTGTGGAACACCAACGTCCTTAGGGTCACCCAAGGGTCCCCTAGCTTTTGCTGGATTCCATTTAAAACAATTCTGGGCCAGGTGGGCTACATAGCTTCAAATGTCTAAACAGTTCTGGATGTCCAGCAGATTTTCGTTTCGATTATTTTGATCTTATTTAATTTATCTTCAGTAGTTTTATGTAATTAGGAGGCCTAAATATTAGGATTTCATGTATTTAGAAATTAGGACTAATGATTGAGAAATTTTTCTAAAGGCCCGTTTGGGAACTCTGGAAACAAGCTCTTATTTTATGATTTCAAGGTTATTTACATATTAGATAGTTTGATTAAACCTCTTATTGTATTTCTCATTTTATTAGAAATAGAGCTTTGGCCTCTTAAAGGTACAAGTCAGTGGGGCTGACTTTTTTTAGTAGAGCTATTTTAGCTAAAGCAGGAGGAAGTGGAAGCTTAAAAATTACAGGTGTTTTAGATGAAAATGCCCTCACAACGTTTTTTTACCCCAAATCCTTCCCAAATGCCTCTCCATTTCCCTCAGGTACTCTCTCTCTCTCTCTCTCTCTCTCTCTCTCTCTCTCTCTCTCTCTCTCTCTCTCTCTCTCTTTCATTTCCTATGCCCTAATCCTGAAAACCAATTCTGTTTGCCCTTGCCCTGCACAATGTGGAAATGACGAACCCTAAATTTGGACTGATTGGGTGACAGGACAAAACTGATAAGATGCTGGTTCACTGATAAAAAAGGAAACCCTGATCAGTTGCTGGTCAAGTACTGGTCGAATGGAATGTGAGTGCTGGGAAGAGGCTGCTGTAAAGATCAGGCGAGGGTAGTAGTTGTTATGAAGCTGGTTTAGACGTAGTTTAGGGCTGGTTTAAGTTCAATTAGGGATTATCAAGCAGGTCTATGTGAGACTGTATCAGCTTGAAGTGGGATTGCTATGGGGAACTGTATATTTGCTGCCTGAGTCATATGGGTGCTGGTCATGGGAAAATAGGATGGCAAGGTGTGTGGAGTTGCAGGTTGGTTTAGGTAGGATGTTGATCTTGACTGATTTTGAATGTTTGGATTGAGGCTAAGGTAAGGGTTAACAGTTAGCTGACTTCACATAAATGGGACAAGGCTTGTACGTTAATGATTCTGATAGAGGCTACAGTTGTTACAACAGCCAAAAGGCATGCTGCTTGGACTTTTTTTTTTGTTCTCTTTTCTTTTGTTTTTGTTTTTTTTTTTTTTTTTTTTTTTTTTTTTTTTTTTTTTTTTTTTTGTTTTTTTTTTTTTTTTTTTTTTTTTTTTTTTTGTTTTTTTTTGTTTGGGGGGGTGTGTGTGGGGGGTTGGTTTGAAATTTTAGGCCGATTCTGAATGTGCTGTGCTGGTCTTGTGGTATGAGGTTGATTTGGATTGGGTAGAGAGTATGCCGTAAAAGGACTGTTTGGGGCTGAGTTTATGAATCCAAAATGGATTAGGCCTCATTGATGATAATTTTACTTGACCAACCTTGTGCGCTTTTGTTATGAAATTATCTGGTTTTTAGTTTACCTTTAATTGTTATGAAATTGGAATTTGTGAATGTTGGAGATAGTCTATAATGGTTTTAGTATGAATAGATTATAAGATGAAGATGAGGCATCAGGCAAGCCTTTTTCCTAGTTGAAATCAAACTTATTGGAAAATGACACAGAAATGCCCCTCTAATAGGCTCTTATTTGTATGCTTATCAAATACTTTATTGTGAAATAAGAGCTTTTCTTTATAATTTTATCAAACAAACTAATTGAAAATGAAAACTTAGAAGTCGAAGCTTTTGCTTTAGAGCTTAAGTTTTCTTTGGGCTTCGATAAACGTTGTAAGGTTTTAATACTGGTGACTGCACAATACCTTCTACAGAAAATTTCAAAGTTCAATAGAATGCATATCTCCCTATTCCTATCCATTGGATTGATTGTTTCTCCATCGGATT
The DNA here is from genome assembly GCA_003546025.1 of Camphora micrantha. Taxonomy (NCBI): domain Eukaryota; kingdom Viridiplantae; phylum Streptophyta; class Magnoliopsida; order Laurales; family Lauraceae; genus Camphora; species Camphora micrantha. Next base: position 12,981,534 of record QPKB01000002.1, read on the forward strand.
GAGGATTTTCAACGACTAAACTTGCATATGATAGGTATGCATTCTGCTCACGCGAGGACATTCCCCACGTATCAATTGCATATCATATACTGATATGTAAATTTCATGTGTAAAATGTATGTACAATGATATAACAAAAGAAAGTTCCTACCATTTCCATATCCTTTATCTGGGCATCACATCTCTTTGGGGACAATGCATCATCGTTGATCGATACTTCTTTTTCTTTTTGGACTGGTAACCTTGAACTCATCAAAGAAAGAATAGTATAAAGAGATGGTATAAGAGACTTATTCCATAAATAATAATAAAACATCAATAAAACAAAAAATATAGACTAAAGGACCCACAAATAGCTCTACTCTATCAACTCCTTGCTTGGCCAACAAATCCACAACATTATTCTCAGAGCGACCAACATAACAAAACACCACCTGGAAGGAAAACACTAGGGGGATCTAATCTCATTGAGAATCAGAATATATTGAAAGTTCCAAGAACCTGTCTTTGGGTTTATAACCCAAGCAATAGCATTAGAAGAACCACTTTCAACAAGTGATGATTAAGTCATGTTTTGGTTTCAAGCCTAACGATCCATGCATATGTAGGCCTGTCAATGGGCCGGGCCGGGCCTGGGCTTAGGTTGTCCAATCCCGTCCCGAAAATAGGACGGGCCTGCTAGGTGTTGTCCAATCCTGGCCCTAAATTGAACGGGCCTATATCAAATCCCGTTCCGTACGGGCTCGGGTTGGGACAGGGCCGGGCTTGGGCTTAGCCCGATCCTAGACAGAAGCAAAACATTCTTTAATTATTCCTGCTGTCACCAGACACCCAGTGTGAATCGAACTTTAAACCCTCCTCCTTTTTTTTGGACTTGGGACCAGCAATGCAATGCAACAAGCAACATGGCGGAGTTAAAAAGTTTTTTTTTTTTTTTTTTTGGCCGGTGACAGTAGAAATCAGAAAATCAATAGAAATAAATGAGTATCCTATAGGCTATATGGGTCAAGAAATGAATGAGTATCATATATGAGTCAAGTTAATGTAATGTAGGATCAGTTAAAAACAACTTTTTTTTTTTTTTTTTTTTTTATGGTGAAAGTAAAAAATCAATAAAATGAATGAGAATGAGTATCCTATTTTCCTATATGGGTCAAGTAATTTAAAAAAGAAATGAACAGAAATGTATTGTCCAAACCCAGCCCACTGGGCTCAAATTTTTTTAAAAGCCTTGTATTTTAGATCTTGGGACGGGCCGGGCCTGAATGGGCCGGGCATCCTTTGCCCAGTCCCAGTCCCATTTTGGCCGGGCTTTAAAATGTATTGTCCAAACCCAGCCCACTGGGTTCAAATTTCTTTTAAAAGCCCTGTATTTTAAGGCTTGGGCCGGGCCGGGCCGGGCTTTTTACCCGTTTCATCCCGTCTCATTGACAGGCCTATGCATATGGGTGCTAAAGAAGGATTTAAAAGTCGGAGTCCGATGTGCAACTAGGCCACCCTTGAGTCAAGCGGACACAGTTGAGTTGGACTTTATTTCATTCAAACCCAAATGAAAAGTTTAAAATGTAAAGAAAATCATCAAAGGTATAAAAATGAAAATAGTTTCCTATAATTATAGATTTTAATGGCTCATTGCTATTAATAATATATGTAGTTATAGGTGGTCGCATTTGGTTATGTTCATTTTTTATGAGTGAGTGTGTTGGCGCTGACGTGCTACTACAAACATATAAAGACTTGGCCTTTTTTTGGCTATATTTGACAATCAAACTCACAACTCACTCACACACATGTTAAACAGGCTCAAGGCAGGCCCAAGGCCCACATAAAGATCCAATCCAGCAACTTATATATCACGTGGATTATTGTTAGGGTCAATGTTAACACAGCTGTACATAATATAAATTAGTTACCTTCCTAACTTAGAATAGATAGTTGTTTTCTTAAAATAGAACAGAGATTGATGTAATAACCTAAATTAGAGCATTGATTAAGGATGTAATAACTCTATATAAGGTGGAATGATCTCCAATAAGAGGGCTCTCGATATTGGATTGACAACGACGGATTTCTAAGTTCTTTGATCATCAGATTGTCATGGTATCAGAGCATGGTTCAAGGAAATCTGTTCTTCTGTCTTACAAAGCATTAAGATCATAGTAGAATACATATATCGTGCAAGGAAAACAGATCAGGGATCTGTCTCAGCCCCTGATCCACCCTGCGGCATCCTCATCTTCAAGTGGCCCACCACGGATCATCACAACCTTTCCAGAAATCCATACAGCTTTGGTCGCCTGTTTTTTCTAAGACTCTTGGTGATTTTTTCAGAATTTTTCGACACCTCCAGGTTGGTGTTTCTCTCCTTCTCAAAGTTTTCAAGAAACTTCATATTGTTTTCATCAAGGCTGTCCAGATTCTTGGATTTTTAGTAGAATCAGATCGTTCTGGTTCCAGTAGAAGACAGAACAGAGGAACTATTCAGATCTGTCCTCTGATCTTTGGCCAGCACCAATTGTGGGGCCCACAGAGTGGATTTTGAGTCACTTTCAAGGTCGTCTGGGGGTCTTTTTGCACAATTTTTTGTCTGTTTTTTGGTTTTCTCTTCCGGTTTGTTTGGAAATTGATTTCTACCCACTGGAAAGGGTTTCCTACAGTTTCTCTTGACTATTGCTGGTCCTTATCGCTGTTCAATTCATTTTTTTTGGCTCATATCGATTGAGATGGAAAAATCTGAAGTTACCTTGATCCGATTCACGGGGAAGAACTACCCTGCTTGGTCTTTTCAGTTCCAAATATACCTGGAAGCTAAGGAATTGTGGGGTTATATTTCTGGAGCTGACCCTAAACCTACAGAAGATGAGAAAAAGATATCCTCCTGGCATACTAAAGATGCAAAAATCAAATCATGGATCCTGGGATCAGTGGAGCCCCATCTAATAATGAATCTCAAACCTTATCCAACCTCTAAAGCCATGTGGGAGTATCTGAAGAAAGTTTATCATCAAGATAACTCAGCACGTCAATTTCATCTTGAATGTGCAATTGCTGAATATGCACAAGGGACCTTGTCGATACAAGACTACTATTCGGGATTCCGTATGCTCTGGTCGGAATACGATAGTATTAAATATGCGGATGTGGCTAACAATGTTTTGACAGTTATTCACGATCTTCAGGCCTCTAGTCAACGGGATCAGTTTTTGATGAAACTGCGAATGAATATGACAATGTCTGATCTGCTTTGATGAATCGGATGCCATTACCTTCGTTGGATGTATGCTTGAATGAACTCCTACGTGAAGAACAACGTATTGCGACATCAGCTCATATAGCTCAACAAAAGACTGAGACATATTCAGTCGCGTTCTCGGCTAATAAGGCTTCTCAGCCTCCTCCTCGAGACTTGAGTCAAACGCAGTGTTACAGTTGTCAAAAGTTTGGGCACATTGCAACTCAATGCAAACAGAAGGTCTGCAGTTATTGCAAAAAGTCGGGACATATCATTTTTGAACGTCGCCGCCGCCCACTACGTCCATCACCGCAGTCTCGGACACCCCAGTATCAGACTCCGCATGCGTATGTTGCTTCTTCGGTTATGCCCGCTACTACATCGGCACCCTCACAGCCTGAGCCCTCATCCTCTCTCACTCCTGAATTGGTCCAACAAATGATTGTCAATGCCCTTTCTGCTTTTGGTCTCCCAGGTACATCCCCTCCATTTTCTACTTGGTTTCTTGATTTCGGGGCGTCTAATCATATGACGCCTTCCCGTGCACCACTCTCCAATGTGCAAAGATACAATGGCCATCTTCAAATACAAACTGCTAACGGGGGCCATGTTCCCATTACTGCTGTTGGTGACATCCCTGGTCCCATTCCATTGAAAAACGTTTATTTGTGTCCCAATTTAACTTCCAACCTTGTGTCAGTTGGACAGCTTGTTGAAAATAATTGTAACGTCTCTTTTTCTTCTTCTGGTTGTGTTGTGCAGGACCAAATGTCAGGGAAGGAGATCGCGAGGGGGCCTAAGTGTGGACGCTTGTTTCCGCTGGATTTATCTAAGACTTCTAGGAATAAACTTGACAATGCTGTGTTTTGTTTTTCCATTAGCGATAACTGTCGTTTGTGGCATAATAGACTTGGACACCCTAACTCAAAAGCTTTGTCCCTTATGTTAAATTCTGGTTTATTAAATAAAACTCCTGGTTTATCTTCTTGTGTGCCTTTTGATTGTGCTACTTGTAAAATGGGAAAGAGCAAAACTCTTCCTTTTCCTATTTCCACTTCACACAGCACTCAGTGTTTTGATTTAATTCATAGCGATGTATGGGGCATTGCTCCAGCTCATTCTCACGCTCACTATAAATACTTTGTGACTTTTATTGATGATTTCAGTCGGTTCACATGGGTTTACTTTCTACATTCAAAATCTGATGTTTTTACTGTTTTTAAAATTTTTTTGGCTTATGTTGAGAATCAATTTTCCACTTGCATTAAAATCTTGCGCTCTGATTCGGGCGGGGAATGTGTCCTCTGATTTTTAACAGTTCTTACAACACAAAGGCATTATTTCTCAAAGAACTTGTTCTTATACTCCACAACAGAATGGAGTCGCTGAAAGGAAAAATAGACATCTACTTGATGTCACTCGTTCCCTTCTTCTTGAATCATCGGTTCCTACCCGTTTTTGGGTTGAGGCATTGGCTACTGCAGCTTATCTTATAAATCGTATGCCATCAACCTCTATTGAAAATCAGAGCCCATATTACCGACTGTACAAGACATCACCATCCTATGATGATCTACATGTTTTTGGCTCAGTTTGCTTTGTGCATTTGCCTCCTCCTGAAAGGACCAAACTAACTGCTTAATCAGCTCAGTGTGTTTTTTTAGGATATGCACCCTTCCAGAAAGGGTTCCTTTGCTATGATCCCCGCATTCGTCGCATCCGTATCTCTAGGAATGTCGTGTTTTTTGAGAACCAGTATTTTTTTCAAAACCACCTTGATCCTCCGAACTCCTCATTCGTTTCCTTACCTGGTTTTTCTGACACCGCATCTGTTGTTCGATTTAATCCTAACTTTGTGTATATCACAGACGGAATAAAGAAGCGCCTACAGGCAATCCCCCTCCTGATCTTCCTCCTGCATCCGGTCCACCTCCGGCACTTGGTCCATCTGAACCTCCTTCATTGCGCCGCTCCACTCGCATTTCGGTTCCACCAGACCGCTATGGGTTCTCTCATACTTCCCTCATGGCCACTTTGTCGTCATCTTCCATTCCTCAATCTTATTCTCAGGCTGTGCAGCACCAATGTTGGGACAAGGCTATGCAAGAAGAATTGGAGGCTTTGGAACAGAACCATACGTGGGATGTTGTCCCGTCTCCTGTGGGTGTCAAACCCATTGGCTGTAAGTGGATTTTTTCTCTCAAGTTAAAGTCAGATGGCACCTTAGATCGATATAAGGCACGTCTTGTCGCTCTTGGAAATCGGCAGGAATATGGCATTGATTATGACGAAACTTTTGCTCCGGTCGCCAAGATGACCACCGTCCGCACAATTCTTGTTGTTGCTGCTTCTCAGTCTTGGCCTCTATATCAAATGGATGTCAAAAATGCATTTCTACATGGTGATCTCAAAGAAGACGTTTATATGCGTTTGCCTCAGGGGTACTCATCTGGGAATGGTATGGTTGCCAAACTCCGTCGCTCCCTATATGGTCTGAAACAAGCTCCTCGAGCATGGTTTGAGAAATTTCAAGATGCTCTTCTCCGCTTGGATTTTCATCCCAGCCCGTATGATCCTTCTATGTTTTTACATCAGGCTCCGTCCGGGATCACTGTCCTACTTGTCTATGTTGATGACATCGTCATTACTGGTCCTAATGCCAAAATGATTCAGGAGCTCCAAGCTTCTCTTAGTGAGACTTTTCATATGAAGGATCTCGGCCCCTTAAACTATTTCCTTGGTCTTGAAGTTCATCAATCACCTAAATGTATAGTCCTAAACCAGCACAAAGACATTGTTGATCTCATTGACTTAGCTGGTCTTACTGCTTCCGCTCTAGTCGATACACCGGTTGAACTGAATGTCAAACTCAGTCAAGAGGATGGTGACCTTCTGACAGATCCTACTGCATATCGCCAGTTAGTTGGTAGCCTGATCTACCTCACGATCACTCGTCCTGATATCTCTTATGCGGTCAACCTAATGAGTCAGTTCATGACTGCTCCTCGTCACCTTCATATGGCTGCTGTTCGTCGCATCATTCGGTACCTTATTCGCACACCGACTCGCGGGTTGTTTTTTCCATCAGACAATCCTATCTCTCTCACAGCTTATTCGGATGCTGATTGGGTCGGTTGTCCGGATACTCGCCGCTCGACAACTGGATGGTGCATGTTTTTGGGTAATAGTCTGATTTCCTGGAAATGCAAGAAACATGAAAGAGTTTCCAAATCCTCTACCGAGGCTGAGTACCGGGCCATGTCTGCTGCGTGCTCCGAAATTCTTTGGCTTCGCGGGTTACTTTCCGACATTGGGTTCCTAGCGGCAGGTGCTACACCACTCTATGCGGATAATACGGATTACTGCAAATTCGATTTTTCATGAACGCACTAAACACATCGAGGTTGATTGCCACTTCATACGTGATGCATTTAAGCGGGATATCATTAGCCTTCCGCATGTCTCAGCCGAGCTTCAAATTGCTGATATTCTTACTAAAGCTCTTCCACGACCACGCCATCAGTTCTTGGTTGGCAAATTGATGCTTGTTGATTCTCTCGCATCAATTTGAGGGGGGGTGTTAAACAGGCTCAAGGCAGGCCCAAGGCCCACATAAAGATCCAATCCAGCAACTTATATATCATGTGGATTATTGTTAGGGTCAATGTTAACACAGCTGTACATAATATAAATTAGTTACCTTCCTAACTGAGAATAGATAGTTGTTTTCTTAAAATAGAACAGAGATTGATGTAATAACCTAAATTAGAGCATTGATTAAGGATGTAATAACTCTATATAAGGTGGAATGATCTCCAATAAGAGGGCTCTCGATATTGGATTGACAACGACGGATTTCTAAGTTCTTTGATCATCAGATTGTCAACACATGCCCATGTCCCTACCCAACTACAATCCGGGACAAAGACTTGGCCATTTATGTGTATCATGAGGGCACTTAACTTGCTAGGTGCTAACTCTGAGTCTTATAAAACCATTGTGATGAATGAGTGTATATGTTGGGATCCTTTTCCAACTCAAGCTAATGTTGGCTTCATTTCTTTTTTTTTTCCCCCTTTTTCTTAATATTTTTTTTTAGCTAGGTTGGCCCATTGGCCAGGAGTGATACTACCCACTTGAAGACCCAGGGATCGATCCCTGGGCATTTGTTTGATATCAAGGTGCCGACACCACTCAACCATCAGTGTGTTGGCAATGATGCTTCATTTCAGCTCTTACTCAAAATGCATGCTTTGGAGCAGGAGAGTAATTTTTTTTTAGAAATGAGTAGTTTCCAACTCTGAAGCTTCTGCAACTCCTGGAGTTGCAAACAACGGATGTGAGGCCCACCTGGATGTAGTCAATTAACTAAGATGAGGGATTTGGAGGCAAGGATTAAATAACCTGGACTCAGTCCCCTTCTAGTTTGGTTGAATTCGAAACGACTTGGCCAAGTTGCACCAGGTTTCTTCTCAAGTCCTAAAAAAATCCTAAAAATATGAAAAAATAGATAAAATGCCCCACCTATGTAAATTTTTGTGGTTTGTAACACAATCGATTATTGAAGTTGAATCAGATTATTCCTATGTAGAGGGATCTCCTTCCATGATCAAATTCATTCATCTTACATAGACACCTTTCTAACGTGAGTGATACAATTGTTGAATTGATGATATGTGAAATATTGTTATGTTTTTTGCGCATAATCTATTCATTACTTTAGGTCATTCTATAGAGTAAAATTTGGTGCAAGTTTTATATAAATGGGTCCATCTAATAGAGTAAATCAGGTTTGATCATTCAAAGTAGCCCCAGACAGGGTAAGTCAGGTTTTAGTTGGTTTAGAACAACTTTTTATTTAAAGAGGTTCTCATGTCAGGTACAAGGTTTGATCGCCCAGGTTCTACCGACTTGGCTGAGTCGTGTGCGACTTGCCGAGTCGCATGGGTCTAGGCTATGTAATTGGGCCGAGTCCCATGGGACCTGACTTGGTTGAGTTTTTAATCATTGTCAGTAGGTGCAATCACAGTTTGTGGATTGGCCCCACAATCCACATGGACATATTCTAATTATCATAACCACTTGATTAAGCCATTCCAGAATAAAAAAACCGCTTGATCAATGACCCCAATGTTTATATAACCATTAAACTTTGAGTCCTTAATCAGATGGCTACAGTAATTAGATTTTTACTATGTGGGGCCCATCTATCAATCCATGATGAGACCTATCAAATGTATCCGGGTGTGCTCCACATCCAAGCCTCACAACTCTTTAAGAGCCATGGACAATAGAACTGAATATTACTCTGTTAAAAACATTTTATACGTTTTCTGTGCCTTCCGTACTTGGCACTGTCCAGAATAGGATGTCCCCTTCTTTTCCTACTTCCGTTATGGCACAGACTTCATTTACAAGTTTCTTTTATTTAGTAGCCTATTTCTTTTAGGGGCCTTGGTTGTTTGCTTGTTTAAGAAAGTTAATTGTTCGTATCTGAGTGTTCTTGTTCAAGTTGGTTATGCTATGGACTCATAGAATTTCAGTTGAAAAGAAATTGTTCAGAGTTGATATTTTTGCCAAACAAAACTAGTATTGGAGATTCTTTGAATTAACAAAATAAATAGTTTTAGAAGTGCCTTTGGAGGTTGGGCGTGAAACCGATTGGAGCTTGGTATGTGCAGTCCTATTCATGATTAGATTCAAGCATATGACATGTGCTTTCCAGCCTTGTCCAAGGCTAGATCTAAATGTTCCTGGATTAGATCTCTCCTGCTTTTTTTGCTGCTAGTGATTCGATGTTAAGCTATTTTGTTGAGGTGAATTTTATGGTGATAAGTGTCATTCTTTTGTGATTCAATGTGGAAGATCGGAGGATTTACCTTGCAACATATTGGGGTTCTACAATAGTTTGAAGTTTTTATTTAAAACAGTCCTAACTGTAAATCTAATCCTTTGAGGGACTGCTATATTAGTGTTTTGGGGATGACATACACGTGACTGTTTTGTTTTTCTATGCAAGTTAAGGTTAACATCAAGACGCTCTTGCATCAGCTATTCTGAGAAACTTTTCTGTTACTTCTCTAGATGAAAGCTAAAGAAAAAAAAAAAAAAAAATCCCATTCCAGATGCTGCTGCGGCTTTGTTGAAGGAAATTCATGGATATGGTCTTTGACTAAATCCCATTTCTCTTCCATGGATGCCGAATATTTTTCCCTCTATTGTACATTTCTACTTCGAAGATCCAACAAATTGCTCAGCTAGTAATGCAGATACAGAAATTTTATTGCTATACATTCTAGAATCTTACTTCTGTTGATTATATTAGAAGTATGGTGCTATTCTATTTGGCAAAATATTAATTTGCATGCAAGGATTTGCCAAAGGATTATTGTCTAAGTTAGCAGCAGCTCAATTTAGAATTTGGAATGCCATTTATTTTAGTTCTTAACTTTGTTTTGTTTTGTTTTGTTTTGAAATTTTTTTTTTTTGGGTACTTCTGTATTAGCCATGCCTGTGTCCCTTCTATATACTTTGAGGAGTAACTAGTTTGATCTAAAACTTATCATCATGCAGGTACTCCTTTTTTCTACAATGACTAGACTTCTCGATATAATGGAGGAATATCTCACCTGGAAAGCTTACAAGTATCTCCGCTTGGACGGACACACTTCAGGAAATGAACGTGGTGCCCTTATTGAGGAATTCAATCGTCCAGGGTCTCAAGCTTTTATTTTTCTTCTAAGGTTTGTTCTGCTGGTTTTCTGTTGATACTTAATATGGGAAAAGAATGTTTCCACTAATAGCTCATGGTTAGGCACCTCCCTCTCCACAGATATAATCAGGGATTGGTCTCGGTTGTGTTGGTGATGAACTTGGGTAGTGAGTGTGTGTGGTGGATGCATGAGAAATTACATAAGCCAAAAATAAAAAATAAAAAAGAAATGTTTTTACAATTTATCTGGACAGTAAATATAACTGCATTTGGGTGTACTTAGGTCTGGAAGTTTTTGTGGATGGATTGTTATCCATTTGATATGCACTTGGGTTGTATGAAATCTGAAACGACTTTGAGTGCAATATTGTTTATTCCCATTTCCGCCCTGAACCATGATTAATGCCAATTATCACTATTGATTTGGTGTGAAGTTGGACCTTCTTTGCTATTGTGTTTTGTTTTATGTCACCTCAAGTGCATGAACAGATAACCATCCATTCAGCCAAACTACAATCAGAATATAATTTGGGTTCATCGAAAAACTGTATACATCAGTTGAGGTTGGATTGTACTAAAGTCTAGGCATGTCTTCTTAGTTTACGGGCTGGAGGTGTTGGAGTGAATCTCCAAGCTGCTGACACAGTAATCATCTTTGACACTGACTGGAATCCTCAGGTAATGTCTAAGAGTTTGTGTTGCTTTTAGGGATTATTAGTCATTTAGCATGAAATTTAAGCTCATTTAGATTGTTGTTTTGATATTCATCCAGGTTGACCTGCAAGCACAAGCAAGGGCTCATAGGCTTGGGCAAAAGAAAGATGTGCTTGTTTTGCGATTAGAGACAGTGAGTATAATGCTCTAATATTTCCATGCTGGTCCTTGTCTCTACAATATTGTGAATGATCCATAGCCATTGCGGGGAAACCAAAACTCGACACACACCCACACCCTCACCCCCCGCCCACCACACAACACAAGACACAGACACATTAAAAAAATGCAGAAGCACCCACCTGGGTGACGGTTCACTGGGGAATAGTCATGTTGGGTAAAATACCATGGGAATACTCTCGTTAGCATTAAAAAAAATTGCAGAAGTTTTGCCAAAGAAACGAAAAGACAAAATAAGTACTCACAAAGAGCTTCAATCACAGAGGTGGCTCCCATATACAAGAGACTTATCAAGTCTGGAGTTAGCCTAAGAGTCAGCTACAACATTAGATTAGCCTGTCTCAACTTGCAGCATTAAGAGAAGCACAAAGAGCCCAAATCTCCAAGATGATAAAGTGTATATTCAGTGGATAAAGACCATTCAAAGAAACTTTGGAGACAACATTCAGAGAATTTTTCTCCATGAAATGAACTTCAGAAAGGAAAGCAGAAAAGGTCCTCAATGCTTCTTTTGACCCATAGTTCTGCATTCGAATTTTTTATACAAATTGGGCTAGCAAAAACTGAGATGCAATCCCCTTTTCTGTTTTTTAAAGCAACCCCATCATTGGCTGGACCTGATTTACCTCTAGCCGCCACATCCACATTGAATTTGAAAGGCTCCAGTGGAGGGGGCTTCCTAATAGTCACCTCCTGCACTGTCCAATGATCCCTTCTCAAGCAATCATCCAAGCAAAGAAGTTCACCAACTTGAAATTGTTGAACTCTTGGGTCCAGCTATCAACAATGACCAAAACTGCATCAATGAATGATTCCCAACCTTTTTCTTAAGCATTAAGTACTCATCATTGCACTCCTTCCATGACACCCAAAGAATAGCAAGATAGTAAGCCTCCATAGAACTAATCTTTTAGGAGAGAGGAAAGAATGCATTTGTGTTACCAAAGACACGTCCACCAATTTCCAGCAGCACCATTTGACCCGAAAATTATCTATTAAAAAAACTCTGTTTATATTATGTCTCCAATAAGTTGGTGTAATACAGGGACACTTGTAAATCCTAAAATACCTCTAATTCCTAATGTAAATGGACTCCTAATTCCTTATGGTTCCATACATAGAAAACAAATGTGGAGCCATTTACATTAGATTCCCAATAATTGTCATAATTACAAATAAACCCAATAACTCATAATTATAAATAAACCCTTGTTTCTCAACACTAGGGACTGCTCTTGCAGAATTCAGGACCAACAAGTTTTCTGTTTCTGCACTTCGCAGAATTTGGACAAAAATTAGGATTTTCAGAATTGAGTTAAGGCTTAGGTTTTGGCAAGATTTTGGGCTCATATAAGGGAATTTTGTGGGAAAACTTAGGGCCTGTTTGGGAACAAAGGGGAAAAGTAAAAAAATAAGTTAAAATGAATTCAGCAGTCTCATTTTTCCCAAACATGTGTCCAAACCCAAGGTGAAGTAGCTCCATCTGCCGCCGTAACATTATATCCCGGGAAAGTTTGATAAAATTTCTAAAATACCACTTCTGTCCCTCAAAACCCACCTCCATTCTTTATTGATACCTTCTTTTATCAATCCTTCTCCTTCATCTCCATCATGATGAGAGAGGAATGGGCTGGTGACGAGGAGGCCGTGCTCAATTGGTGCTCAGTGATCATTTGCCTCTCATCTTCTTCTGCAATCTCTCTCTCTCTCTATATATATATATATATGTATATATATATATATATATATATCAAACCCTCTTCCTTCCTTTGACTCCATCAGGACAAGAGAGGAACTAGCTGGCACTGGGGAGGCCTTAAAAGAAATCCAGAGGTTACGTTTGGCAAGGCAAATCCTTCCAAAACTTTCATCGGTTTTCCATAGTCATGAAAATCCGTGATTGGAAATTGTAATTCCCCTCTCGAAATCCATTGGGAGGGACCCACTTAATGATAATCCAACACTGTTCAAAATGAATATCATCCGCTCCATTGATATGTCCCCAAATTCCATTTCAATATAGGTGGGTCCCACTTTCGGATTGAGTGCATGATGGAAATGTGATTAACTCCATGTCAGGAACTAACAAACCGGCCAGGGACTCCATCGTGGGGCCCACTTAGAGATAACCTGGACAATTCAAGATGAATCCCATACCCTCCAGAAATATATGCTAAAATTTAATATCAATAGGAGTGGGGCCCACAGTCTGATTGAGCACTTGATTGGTTGTCTATGCGATATTGTACGGAAAATGCAGTTTTGAAAAATAAAATAAAAAAAACGACTTTACTGCAACCATCCAAACATCATTTTCATTTAACCAAAAAGTCTACTTTCAACCACCAGTAATTCCCAATTATGTGACATTTAACTTCCTCCTACTATATAAGTAAATTTACTAAACAGCCCCTTAGGTTTGTGGCTGGGATATGGGTTGGGTGTTAGGACTGATTTGGAACAAAGAATTGAAGGATTTGACTGTGTTTTGTGGGTTAGATTGGGGTATTTTTTTGAAGTAACAAAAAATGAAGGATTATTGAAAAACTGAAATCATGGAAGAAGAACAACAAAGAGAAGGAAGAGGAGAATTGTTGAGACGGACATGTCAAATTATGAACTTTTAGTTAATCTAATCAGGGAATCTAATAGCAAAATTAAGGATTTCTAAATACGTAGAACTGAAAAGGCCGGACCTGAAATGATGTGATAAGTCTTTGATTTATTCAGATGTGTCAATTTCTTTCATATTCTAAAGGAGAACCTCACCAACACACACAATGGGACCCTTTGTGATCAATCCAACCACTGCACACTCATTAAACCCATATGACTTGGCATCACACCCTAATTTGACACTAATCCAAAAAATAATCACCGTTGTATTGTATTTGAAATAGTGTAAGTTATCGGCCCCTAAATCAATAGTTGTGATGATCTGATTGAGGTGATTTTTGCCCAAAATCATTTCCACAATGAGACTTTTCCATCATAATACCGTCCTATGATTGGCATGCATCCAAGTAGGTCCCACAGGGGACTTAGAATTTTGTCTCTCAAGCAAGCCATGAGAGATGTCCTTAGGAGCGAGCCTTTTCTGATGTTCTTTTCTCTAAAACTTGATAGCCATCCGCAACACTGGCCTGTGTCCATATTTATAATAATAAAAAAAAGAGGTTGAGCCAGACTTTGACCTTATGTAGTTTCCATCATCATCCTCCTCAAGTGAGCCTTACCTCATCCATCTAGTACTGGCTTCACAACTCTTATTGATTAGCTCGTGTTTTCAAGACATTGAGAGGGAAATTCATGTGTTAGAAGTTTCTAATAGCAATGTTTGTTGTTGCCTATGGAATTCCTTATTTGATTAGAGGAATTAAAAAAATCCATCCTTTTGAACTGTCATTTTTGACCTTTCAAATTCTCCAAGTTCCTGCATCTAGTGTATGGTGTACCGTTAGGGTATACGGAAGGATTTATTATTTGAAGAATTTATAATTGTCCCTTAACAAGATTTCTCTATAGTCCTGCAAACGAACACCGCGTAAAAGTTTTCTCATGTTTGCACCATTTCCTTGTTTATGTGATTATTGCTGGGAAAGTTCATCTCGTCTTCATGGACCCTTCCCTAAATAAACCCTAAATAAATATTTATTTTCCTGGTAGGGTAATGAGACACATGACCTTTGCATGTATTTGGGTGCTCTAATTATGATTTCATGATAGTACCAGCTGTGTAGAGCACAAAAACCCCCTATTTTTAATTCCAGCCATTGATACATGGAAACGAAGGGCACTTACTCTTGGTCTGCTCCAAAATTAAGTTTTCCTTTGTGCCACATTTCTTTTATATTACAGCCATTGATGAAAGTTGTTCATTTAGCCATTCCTGTGATAGTCGATAAATGTACAAAATTTCAACTTTTTCTGAGTTCCTTCGCAACCTCCCTCTCATCCCAAAGAACAGATCCAATACTTAATGGCTTTAATGGATCTCTGATTGAAACTTGAAAACCCTGTCTGCTGTTTCTTGTTTTTACTGGGCTCTTTTTTCCCAATACTGATGTGCCCTGAAGTTCTACCTTTGAAGTGATCATGATATGTAATTTCTGTTGGATAGAGTGGGTTTAATTTAGTTATGATTTAGTGCTGTCGTACAAACGGTCCATGCATGAAATCCATCATTACTTGATTGTTCTATTTGTCTGCATGTGTACTACAGGAATTACTTGATGAGTTTTTTCTCATGTAGATGATGACATGATCATTTGTATTCAGGAAGTCTTTGTTTGCTAATCAGTCTTAGATACTTTTAATAGGTTCACACTGTGGAGGAACAAGTTAGAGCTGCAGCGGAGCACAAACTTGGAGTGGCGAATCAGAGTATCACTGCAGGATTTTTTGATAACAATACTAGGTTTGTGGGGATTTTGTTCATTTGAAGATCATGTGTTTGGGATTTTGTATCACTCGACCAAAGCGACGAGTTGTGCACCTCACTGATGCTGTAGTTTGCCGGCAGGTTCAATTCTGTGCAACGATGTGTGTGGTAGTGGAAATCAATGTTTGTGAGGTCCAGACTGTTGATTGGCAGAATCCATCAATGGATGTTCCAAAGCCCTCCCAGCTTGGGCCGTTTTTGTATTCTCTTCGTAATTGCCATTCGATAGAACACAGATGTAGGTTTAAGACAGATCTTGATATCTGGGAGATTTTTGGGCTTTTGCCTATCCATGGTGGGGCCCTGTAGATTAATGGTCTGGATCACGTTTGACTTATGTACATTTAATTGGTTGCCTCAACAAACATCAGAGTTGGTGAGATGTACTGCTTTAATTATCTACTTGAACATCTGTTAGGGTTTTCTGAAGAATTCTTGCTTTATTTCTATTACAGCGCTGAAGATCGAAGGGAATATTTGGAGTCCCTTCTTAGGGAGTGTAAGAAAGAAGAAACTGCATCAGTTTTAGGTGATGATGCTCTCAATGACCTCATTGCTCGCAGGTAAATTTGATCTAGAAATTCCACTGTTTGGTTTGATGTTGTTGGAGGTACTAAGTTTGATGTTGCACTTAGAGCTGGCAAACGGGTCGGACAGAGCCATTTATTAAATGGGTCAGATTTCCATAACACGCGCCCATTATGGCTCAACCCAACTTGTCTCATGGTAACCCGCAGAGCCGTTGCGGGCATCCTTTTAATGAGTCAACCCACCCAACCATTTACCCCGACCTAACCATTATTGACAAGTAAGCTTAGCTTGAGCCTAATTTCATGTTAACTATTATTGGAGGTCCATTACCTAGCTTTCTATTGGGCAAAAGTGGGGTCAAGGTCAATTTACCTTTTAATTTCTCATGCATGAACCAATTCGTGCAAATCTAGCCTATTTATGAATGCATTTAACCAATTCGTGCTGACTCTAGTCATTTAATATATATGTATTTTGGATGGAAAATTTAAAAGGTTAATTGTTAGTTACGCGGGCTGATCCTAGTTTGAAAAGTCTGACCTGTTGTATATTATGTGGGTCGGGTTTGGTTTTGCCAGCTCTACGCATAAAGTTGGAGCTGCATGAGTGTAATTCTTGAGTCTTGACCTTATACCTGATAAAATAAAATTTGGGTATGTCTAAATTAAGGAAATGGCTGGGTCGATTCTGGTCAAACTTGGTTTTAGCTCGAGTTGACTCCAACTATTCTGATCTAATTTTACCAAGCTTGAGAATTCACCTACTCTTTTTTTTATTTTTGCTGATGGGGAACCGACCGACCTCCCTCATGGTTGATCATGGATAAAACCCTAGATACACAATGTCACCCACTAGCACTGTGTATTAGGTAAGACCCCAAACATTTGAAGTGAAGGTCTCATTGATGGCCTCCTAAGAACTTGAACAATTTAAGTGTGCGCGAACAATTTAAGTCTGGGCGAACAATTTAAGTGTGGGTAACTTTTTTTTTTTTTTTTAAGGTAACAGATGCAAATTGTAGTCATCCAAGTGGTTATATCACTACAAAAATGATAAAAAGGGCTTTTAATTCAAATGACAATTATTATTTTTGGAGTTGGCTTTTTGAATCCTGCAAGGCTAGAAAAACTCCATGGAATCAAACGCTTTGTAATGTTAACATTCTATATTTATCACTTGCCTTGGCCTAATGGCGGTGAAGAATGTAGAGATTTATCAAAGCCTACGGGGCCCTTGTGTAAGTGTTCTAAGAGTTGTGTAAAACGATAGAAGAACTAATGGGGGAAAGATACAATGGAGATAGCAAGAAGAAACAACAATTACAATAAGAGATATAACAAAGGAGTCTAGCTCTCCACTGAATTAACATTAATCAAAATGAAACAAACATCATTTTCCCAACCATAGGGCTCTTACAAATTATATAGCACTCTTCCTCCATGAATACATGCTTAATCCCAAAGATAACTACATTCAAGACCACAACTTACTAGGCAGTCAACTAACACTCCCAAAATAAGACACAACTTACTAAGAACTTGTTACTAGGCAAAATAAATACTAGGAGTTCCAAGAAACTCATAATAATGCCAACCACTTTTCAAAGTCACATTAATTGGCCTAAAGCCTTGGGTATCCAATGTTGCCACTTGGTCTTCCAATGTTGCTACATAAGAGCCCACATGACAATGAAAGTGACATGGCCTCTTTCTTCCTACATCAAGAACCAACCTACAAAACTAATATGATGATGAAGAACATGCCTACAAAACTAATATGATGAAGATCCCAAAGTTGGCATTCATCAAAATATTGTATGTTTGACAAGAGATGAATGGGCATAGTTGCCTGGGGACTTAATTCAAGTAACAATAGTTAGTTTTGGAATCAGCTGTTGGAATCCAAGCAAGCAGACTATCTGCCCCTCGACATTTAGGTCACATTTGGTAAGCAAATCCTCAGGGAAAAGATTTTCTCTTTCCACAAAATCGTGGAAACAGTTGTAAGTCCCCGCTTTTGGGGGAAACCGATCTTTTTCAGCTATATATGCATTGAGCATGCACCGATATCGATTTGAAATCCCCAGTCAAATAAATCCTCACCAAGGAAGCCCTGTTTGAGGGGCAGTGAGGAATCCTCAAATCTGCGGATTCCTCACATGTTACCAAACATGCCCTTCATATATTCACTTGCCTTGGCTTGAAGGTGGTGAGTAGTGTAGAGATTTATCAGAGCTTAAAGGAACCTTGTATAGTGTAAATGCTCCACAAGAAGAACAGATCTACACAACTAATATGATGAACCTAATATTGATAGTTTGGCAAGAGATGAATCGGCAGAGTTCCCAAGGGCCTGTTTGTTTGCATTAGGGGAGGAATAGAGGAGGAGTAGGATGTCACATTAGGATAAAGTTAAAGAGGAGTGGGTTGAAATAAATGAGTATATGAATTACTTTTTATGTGTTTGGATGGTTGGTGTAAAGTAAAAGGATTTAAATTTGCATTTGGTTGGATAAAGAAAATGGAGAATGAGTTACTCCTCCCCACTTTATTACGGTATCTCCGAGTAACAATGGAAGAGAAAGGGTTGTGTCGGAGTAGAAAGGGTTGTGTCGGAGTAGCTGCCAGCTGGGCATACATTTACTGTCCAGGTCAATGCAAACAGACACCTCATGGGTTAAAGAATCCAACCGTTGAGATTTATTTCAACCCTCCTCCACTTTTGCAAACAAACAGGCCCTGAGGGTTTAATTCAAATTACATTAGTTACTTTTGGAATCAGCTACTAGCATACAATCCATTGAATCAAACAACTTCGTAAATGTCTCAACATTGAATATTTGTCACTTGCCTTGGTCTAGACGTGGTGAATCGAGATTTATTTGAGCCTACAGGACCCTTGTTCAAATGTTTTAACATCAGGGAAAAAGTATACAAGAACAAATCATTCGACTAATATGATGAAGGTCCAAATAGGTTGATGCATCCACTTGCATTCGATCAAATATTGTACATTCAAACAATGCTATCAAACAGTCCAAGTAATCAAACACTTTATATTGCCCCTTGACATTCTGAAGATGTCACTTGCCTTGGCCTAAAGGTGATGAATATCATGGAGATTTATCAGAACATAAAGGACCTTTGTATAAGTGTTCTAACAGGAATATAAAAACCATATGAGAAGAACAAATCTACACAACTAATATAATGAAGATCTAAATAGCTTGATACGTCCACCTGCTTTCAATCAGATATTGTATGTTTGACCAGTGATGAACAGGCATATTTGTCTAGGGGCTTAATTTTCAAATTACAATACTTACTCTCAGAATCAGCTGTTGAAATCGAATGCTAGCAAACAGTCCAAGTAATCAAACACTTTTTATTGCCCCTTGACATTCAGAAGATGTCACTTGCCTTGGCCTATAAAGGTGATGAATATCATGGAGATTTATCAGAACTTAAAAGACCCTCATATAAGTGTTCTAACAGTAGTATAAAAACCATATAAGAAGAACAATTCTACACAACTAATATAACGAAGATCTAAATAGCTTGATATGTCCCCTTGCTTTCAACCAGATATTGTATGTTTGACAACTGATGAACAGGCAGAGCTGCCTAGGGGGCTTAATTCAACTAACAATAGTTGCTTTTGGAATCAGCTGTTGAAATCCTGCAATTCTCGCAAACAATTCACGTAATCAAGAAGGCTTTTTTTTTTACTGCCCCTTGACATTCAATAGGTGTCACTTGCCTTTGCTTAAGTTGGTGATTAGCATGGAGATTTTTAAGAGTTTAAAGGACCCTCGTATAGTGTGAAAACTCTATGAAAAGAACAGATCTATACAAATAAAGATCCAAATAGCTTGACAGATCCACTTGCATTCAACCAAATATTATATGCTTGACAAGAGATGAATTGGCAGAGTTGCCTAAGGGTTTAATTCAAATAACAAATTACTTTTGGAATCAGCTTCTAGCAAACAGTCCGCAGAATCAAACATTTTGTGATGCCTCTTGACATTCAGTGTGTCACTTAGCCTAAATGTGGTGAATAGTACTATAGAGATTCATCAGAGGCTACAGGACCCTTGTATAAGTGTTCTAAGTTCTAACTGTTTTGAAAAGAACTCTACAGGAAAAACTGACCTCCCCAACTAAAACGCTGCAGATCCAATTAACTAGATACATCCACTTGCTTTTGACCAAATAGTGTACATTAGGCAAGAGTTGCCTAAAGGCTAAACTAAACCTACACAAGTATTTGGTTTATGCAATAAAGCAAAATCCGTATGACAGTGGCTTGCTGAAACCACTGAATAAACAAATCATTGTAAATTAATTGTACTGCCTTCAGTGGGATGCACCTCTCTAACTTTTTACAGCAGTGGAAAAAAGGAATATGACCTTTCAGGAACAGTCCACAATAACTGGTGCATTTTTAGATTTCATATCCAGATGTCTGTTTTCTTTTCAAGTTCATTCTAGAGGTAATGAAAATGCAGAAAGAATACCAGCATCAACGAAGCATTGACATTTGACAGGCCTCACGGTTATCTTTGATTGTAGTTTCAAGGAGAACATGGATAAGTTTGCACCTAGCTTTCACACAGAGAGTATCTAACATCCTAAAATTCAGACAGTTCAACCATCTGAGTTCTAAACCAATCAAAGGAAAGGTATTCATAAGAAGCCTAATAAAAATAGGAAAGCATACGGTTGCATGATGAGATTTGTACCAGCTGGATATTGTACAAATCCCTTAAGATTATACTCTACTCTCTAGGAGTTTATTGCAGCTCACAACGTAAGGTGGGTCCCATGTGAATCCCATTCCAATCAGCTGAATGTATACCTTATCTGTGTCATAACAGATCCTGGAG
Source organism: Camphora micrantha (assembly GCA_003546025.1). Lineage (NCBI taxonomy): Eukaryota > Viridiplantae > Streptophyta > Magnoliopsida > Laurales > Lauraceae > Camphora > Camphora micrantha. The sequence goes on from QPKB01000002.1 coordinate 13,002,232, forward strand.
GTTGAGGGTTCGAAACTGCACTACCACACTGGGGCCATAGGAGATTTACTCGGTTTCCCCTGGGTCTGTAGGGATTAGTCCGGCCCAAAGGGCTGGGACACCCTCCGTGATCAGAAAAATAAAATAAAATAACAGATCGCGTTACTTGTTCGAGGATTGAAAGTATCCTTCTCACATACTGTTTGTGATGCTGTAGGGTTCCAATCATTATTATTATTATTATTATTATTATGTCTGCTTATGATAATTTTTTCCACTTTTTTGCTGCATATTACGCCAGTTAATCTAATTTAGCATGCTTTCCTTTTGCAGTGGTTCAGAGATTGATATTTTTGAATCCATCGACAAACATAGGCATGAAAAGGAGATGGTCAGTGTTTTTGGATACAATGCTTTTGTGGATTCTCTAACCTAAAAGCTATTATGGTATTCTGATGAGGATTCTTTGTCCAATTCTAGGCATTGTGGCAGAATATACAGGGACAAAGCCAGGACGCTTCTCTGCCTGTACCACCCATGCCTCCTCGTCTTGTAACAGATGAAGACTTGAAGGCTTTCTATCAAGCTATGCAGATATATGAAGAATCGAATGCGGGGGTAAAGCGGAAAACCGAATACCTAGGGGATTTGGATACCCAACAATATGGAAGGGGTAAACGAGCTAGAGAGGTCAGTGGATATGATATTGAGTTTTATCTTGCTTTATAGGAGGAAGAGTGTTGTTTGTTTTTGTTTGAATGGTAATGTTTCATCTGGAACCCACCTTTTCAGTATTCTAAGCTAAGTTGCATGAGCAGGGTATCTGTCTGAATCTGATACTGGTGAAAGTGTCCTATTCGGAAAATCCCATAACTCATGATTTGTTGGTTTATAATGTTCAGATAGATTTAAATAAATGTTTATTTTTATATAAATAATATGCAAAAATAGCAACTATAATTTTTTTTATAAGCCAATAAAAAAATCTTACTTTAACGATCAAGTAATAAATATTTTTACTGTTTTAGTTAGATTTCAAAAGAAAAAAAGCATATAATAATATTTCATTGACAACAAACCATTGCTTAAAATAGTAAAAAGAAGAATCTGACATGATGTCATGTCCAAGGCATGTCTGAGTTTTTTGTTTTTTTGGTGTCAAAAGGCATGTCTGAGATGCATACTTGCTCATTTCAAAAAATTCATGCCATCATCAATTCTAAGCCGTTAATCTACTATACCCAGTACATCTTCTATTGAGAAATATTACTGAATGGCGAGTTGCATATGGACAGCTCAAGCCAGTGGTCAACTTTTTATGCAGGAAAAATGGGGCCTTTAGGATAACAGATATTGAGGTAGATTTCCTTGGTTGCTTTCATTCATGATCCAGTTGTTTGAATGGCTTGGATTGACACAATATGGTCCTGATATTTACAGTTTGTAATGTCAAGAAAATTGTTTTGTTGGGCAGTGCATACTCTCTCTCTCTCTCTCTCTCTCTCTCTCTAAAGTAATAGTAGTTGACAATATGGTCGATATTAATACTGTATAATGTCCGCTTCACTCTTCTGTAGGTACGATCTTATGAGGATCAGTGGACTGAAGAGGAATTTGAAAAGCTTTGTCAGGCTGATTCCCCTGAATCCTCTGAAATTAAAGAAACACCAAAGGATTCATGTCCCAAAAAAGAAGCTGGTGGTCCTGGGATTGGGGCCACAAATGTTCTGCCGCTGCCATCTAAAGAGCTGCCACTGGTACCGTGCAAAGAGCCACTGCCGTCATCTAGTGAAACAGTGCCACCATCCAAAGGGCTGACACCATCACAATCCAAAGAACCAATGCCTCAGTCAAAAGAGATTCCTTCGCCCTCTAAAGAGCTTCCACCACCGTCGCCCTCTAAAGAGCTTCCACCACCTTCGCCCTCTAAAGAGCTTCCACCACCATCTAAAGAATCCCTACAGCTTTCTAAACAGGCGCCACCACAGTTGAAAGAATCCCAACAACCATCCAAAGAGTCGACACTGCCAACAAAGGAAACACCTCTGCCATCCAGTGAGCCACCTGTTCCCGCTAAACGAGGGCGGGGTAGGCCAAAGAGAACAGCAACAGATGTCGCTCCATCTCCAAGGATTCCTTCTATGCCATCTGGCACAGTCCGCAAACAAGAAATGGACCATCAAAGAGAAACCTTACAATGTTCTTCCACCACACTAGGCCCTGATTCTTCCATTCACATCAAGGGATCAACTGTAAACCCACAACATCCATTAGCGGTTGGAACCATTCCCGGTCCACTAACCACTTCCAGTTCTGCCTTGCTCACTCAAGTCACAGGACAAAACCAAAAGATTCAAAGTGGATCCAGCAAACCTCGAAAGCGTGCAAAGAAACAGAACTCTGATTCACCTGCTATTGGTCCTGAAGTTAACTCAATTCCAATGGTTCCGATGCAAGTAGATATGGCAGCAGACAGAAATGCAACATTTTCTTTTGCCCAACAAATGGGAAGGTTAATTAGGCCATCTGGAACTTCAAATGCAACCCCTGTTAACTTTGAGCTTAACCAGATTTCACGGATCCCAAATGTCGTTTTCTTGGTTCCCGTCCTAACCCCGACTACTTCCATTGCTCCAGTTTCTGAGGCTCAAGCTGCTACCTTTGAAACCCAATCCACATCAAGTGCACTGAGAGATTCAAGGAAACATGATAGTGCCAATGTTTGTGTCAATAGAGCTGGACAGCAGCTAAATATCAGCCAATCATCAACTGTTGCATCTTCATTGGCGCCGGATTTGTTAGAGAGGAGAACTCTTCGAGCAGGGAATTCTGACATGACATCAGATGAGAAGCAGAAACACACTGAGAAACCACAATTATCTTCTGTTCATACCTCACAGAAGGCTGGACTTGGTATTGATGCCTCCAAGACAGAGCCTCCCAGTTCTGTGTGCGAATCTGTTAAAGCTGCCACATTCAATGCACCGGATAAGAGCTCCCAAGAAGTGAAGTATGAAACAGCAATTGTTCCAGTTACACTGCTGCAAAAGAAATCTCCTCCAGAGGAAAGTAAGACATCTGTCTCGGTTAAAAGGGGTTCTAGAAGGAAAGGTTCTGCTTCCACTGCAGACGCTAGGAGAAAAAACACAAGAAGTGTATCTGCAGCTGCATCAGACTCTGGCCATTCTGTCATGGAGTCAAAGAACCTCAGCTATAGTAAGAGCAGCGGTGATGTCAATGTAACAACAGATAAGGAAGGAAATGGTGGAAAGAAAACTGGAACTGTTACATCTGTGCAAGCTTGTAAGTCAGGAGACAGAGGACACAATATTCATCACTCTGATACAACATCCAGTGAGAAACCAAACTCATCAATGAGTACACCATGTTTGAACTCAATCCTATCAGGAGCTAATATTGTGGGGGTTTTAAGTAATGAATGCTCCATGGGGAGTAAAGATGGCAGTTCTCATATTACTCACAAAAATAGTAAAATTTCAGCTGAAAGTGCGGGAGTCCATCATTCACCAAAACAGCATTTGAAGTCTGTAACTCCGGTGTCTTTGAAAGCAACATCACTGACTACCAATCCAGCTAGTCAAAAACAGGAAAGAAAATCTGCAGAAGAAAGCACTACAGGAAGATCACATGAAATAAATGAATCCTGTTCCTCTGCGGGCGGCAATCCTGCATTCAAAGCATTTGGTAACAAGTCTTCTTTAGTGGCCAGTGAGGGAACTATAGGTGCTGCTGAGAAAGTAGTCTCATCTGATGGGGTAATGACGGAATCAAACAATTCTCATCCAGTTGTCTCGAATGCACTGTCAGACGTCTCAGACAGAACTGATGCGATTCCAGATACAACCAAAACTGATGTTGTAAGCAACATTGAAGGCATGTTTGGTGGTCAATTTGCTGAAGTTCAGAATGTCAAAGCAGCTGACTCAAATTCTCCCAACACCTCCATGGTTTCTGAGACTTCCAAGAAAGATGATGATGTTGCTGGTCTTAGTCAATGTTATGGACTGAGTAGTCCCACTGTCATGCTAGTTCCTGTATTGAGCCAATCCACCGAGCCTGTCCAGCACATAGCCAATCCTGCTCATACCAGTGGTACAGTTATTGCCAGTGGTGCACCTGAGAATCCAGATAAAGATTCATGTGTTGATGTGAATTCCAAAAGAAAAAATGTGCCATGCATTTCTCCAGGGACAGTATGCTTAATTGAAGGTCCAGATTTCCCTCACAGTGGCTTGAATGTGCCTGTTTCTTATCAGGAAACAAAATTAGACCAGCATGCTTTTGAAGGTACCATTCCTGTTGATATTGGTAAAGAAGCTTCTGATCCCGTGGTTCCCACAGATTCCAACATTCTCTGCATTTCTTCTACAATAATCACTTCTGGCCAGAGTATCCAAGATGAGATTTTATCAGAAACTACATGCATTGGGAATGAAAATATGAACTCTCCTGTACCAGAAGGTATTCAGTCAGTTGCAGCTGAATCTTCCAATGCAGATCCTTTGTTGGAAGATTGTTGTGAGCCTCAAGTTGCAGCAGTTGATAATGAAATCTGCATAGCACATTGCATCAATGAAGCCTCCATCTCCAAACAACAAGCATCTGTTGAGATAGTTGAAGATGATTGTTCTGATGGAGTTCCAAATATGCGCAAAGTTGATAAAGTTGATCCAACTTGCATTAATCAGGATCATGTTGAAGAAATCGAAGCACCAACAGGAAATTCAGACCCATCTTCATCTCCTTCCTTAGGAGAAGACAATGAGAAAATGGATGGTTTTTCAAAGGGTTCTATTGTGGGTACTGAGTCTAATGATGTGATAAACATTTCTCAGGTGTGTGCTGGAGACAAGGATGCACCAGCAGGAAGTTCAGATCTGTCTTCATCTCCTTCCTCCAGAGAAGTCAATGAGAAAACTGATGGTGTTCCGAAGGATTCTACTGTGGGTACTGTGTCTAATGATGTGATAAACGTTTCTCAGGTTTGTCCTGGAGACAAGGATGCACTGGCAGGGAATACAGATCTTTCATTATCTCCTTCCTCGAGAGAAGACAATGTGAAAATTGATGGTGTTTCAAAGGGTTCTGTTGTGGGTACTGTGTCTAATGATGTGATAAACATATCTCAGTTTTCTGCTGGAGACCAGGATGCACCAGCAGGAAATTCAGTTCTGTCATCAACTTCTGCCTCGAGAGAAGACTCTGAGAAAATCGATGGTGTTTCAAATGATTCTATTATGGGTATTGAGTCTAATGATGGGATAAACACTTCTCTGGTTTGTGCTGGAGACATGGATGCGTCAGCAGCAAATTTAGATCCATCTTCATCTCCTTCCTCAAGAGAAGACAATGAAGGAGTCAATGATAGTGTTTCGAAGGGTTCTACTGTGGCTACTGAATCTAATGATGTGATGAACATTTCTCAGGTTTGTGCTGGTGACATGGATCTTTCAGCAGGAAAGTCAGATACAACTTCATCGCTTTCCTCAAGAGAAGACAATGAGAAAATCGATGGTGTTTCAACAGGTTCTACTGTGGATACTGTGTCTAATGATGTGATAAACATTTCTCAGGATTGTGCCGGAGACAAGGATTCATCAGCAGGAAATTCAGATTCGTATTCATCTCCTTCCTTGAGAGAACACTATGAGAAACTCGACGGTGCTTCAAAAGATTCTATTGTTGGCACTGTGTCTAATGACGTCATAAGCATTTCTCAGGTTTGTGCTGGAGACATGGATGCATCGGCAGGAAATTTCGATCCGTATTCATCTCATTCCTCAAGAGAAGACAATGAAAAGATCGATGATGGTGTTTTGAAGGGTTCTATTGTGGGTACTGAGTCTGATGATAAAATGAACATTTCCCAGGTTCGTGCTGGAGACAGAGATGCTTCAGCGGGGAGTTCAGGTCCATCTTCATCTCCTCCCTTGAAAGAAGACAATGAGAAAATGGATGGTGTTTCAGAGGGTTCTGTTGTGGGCACTGAGCCTAATGATGTGATGATAAACATATCTCAGGTTTCTGCTGGAGACATGGATGCGTCGGCAGGGAATTCAGATCCATCTTCATCTCCTCCCTTGAGAGACGATAATGAAATAGATGCTTCAGCAGGGAGTTCAGGTCCATCTTCATCTCCTCCCTTGAAAGAAGACAATGAGAAAATGGATGGTGTTTCAGAGGATTCTGTTGTGGGCACTGAGCCTAATGATGTGATGATAAACATATCTCAGGTTTCTGCTGGAGACATGGATGCGTCGGCAGGGAATTCAGATCCATCTTCATCTCCTCCCTTGAGAGACGATAATGAGAAAATGAATGGTGTTTCAAAGGGTTCTGTTGTAGGTGCTGAGTCTAATGATGTGATGATGAACATTTCTCCAGTTTGTGCTGGAGACATGGATGCATCGGCAGGGAATTCAGATCCATCTTCGCCTCCTCCCTCGAGAGAGGACAATGAGAAAATGGATGGTCTTTCAAAGGGTTCTACATTAGGTGTTGAGTATGATGATGTGATGATGAATATTTCTCCGATTTGTATTGGAGACATGGACGTGTCAGCAGGAAATTCAGATCCATCTTCATCTCCTCCCTCAAGAGAGGACAATGAGAAAATGGATGATCTTTCAAAGGGTTCTACATTAGGTGGTGAGTCTAATGATGCGATGATGAAGATTTCTCCGGTTTGTACTGGAGACATGGATGCGTTGGCAGGGAATTCTGATCCATCTTCATCTCCTCCCTTGGTAGAAGACAATGAGAAAATGGATGGTGTTTCCAAGGGTTCTATTGTGGGTGCTGAGTCTAATGAGGTGATGATAAACATTTCTCAGGTTTGTGCTGGAGATACGGTTGCATCGGCAGGGAATTCAGATCCATCTTCGTCTCCTCCCTTGAGAGAAGACAATGAGAAAATGGATGGTTTTTCAAAGGTTTCAATTGTGGGTGCCGAGTCTAATGATGTGATGATTAACATTTCTCAGGTTTGTGCTGGAGACACGGTTGTGTTGGCAGGGAATTCAGATCCATCTTCATCTCCTCCCTTGAGAGAAGACAATGAGAAAATGGATGGTATTTCAAAGGTTTCTACTGTGGTTGCTGAGTCTAATGATGTGATGATCAACATTTCTCAGGTTCGTGCTGGAGACAAGGATGGATCTATGCCTTCATGCTCCTCTTTGGGAGAAGATAAAAGGATGGATGAGATGTCCAAGAAGGATTCAGTGGAGGTGGAGGACACTCCTAAATCCGATGACATGGACAATCCTGGTGACTGTGCACAAGAAAAAAGGGAACTGCAGTCAGTAAATGTAGATTCTTCATCTCCGTCGAAGGTAGAGGAAGGTGAGAAGGCTATCATTGAACATTGATCATGCAGTTGGCTGCTGGGCCAGGGAGCGGAAAGGTTGAAAGTTCGTCTTTAGGGACTGAAGCTTCTGAAATTGCATTGTTTGCATGGTTTCTAAATCTGTATGCCCCCATACATAGAAAAAGGCGCATTGTCTGAACAAAATGGATGACGATTGAACCCGGAAGATTCATGGCTGCTGATTATATTCCAGGTATGGCCCCCCATTGGAGGACCCACCAAACGTTACAACAATCTAGAATCAGATGTGATTGAATTCATGTAAAGCCCATTTGATGAAACTGAATAATGACTTTGATATCTGTAGTTATATCTAACTTGAGAGCATGGTCAATTCAAATTTCCTCGCAATTTGCCAGGTGCAACTGTTTCTATTATCCTTTCGCAGGCCTCTTCTCAATTCTAATCCCTTGTACTCGCCTAACCACAATGGTTCTGGCTCAGATTTGGTCAGGTTGATTGACTCTAAATCAGACACGGATGAGTCTCGAGGCCATTAAAATTAATGGCAATCAGTATGATTAAATGAGAATGATGGTATTGCAAGACATTGACCAATATGATTTCTTTCCATATCATCAGGTAGCATGGTTTATAGATATGTAAGAAGGTTGGGTTTGAGGGTTCCATGGTGGGCACAGACCTGGACCTGCTTAGATGTATGTATCTTGTCCCAGGGTCGACTCTCATGGACACTATGGGACCTGTTCCAGGCTCTGGCCCCACTTAATGTTTGTATAAATCAAAATTAAGTACGCGTAAGAGCTGCAACTCAAAAGAGTGACATCTTACCTGCAAAAAAGCTAATGCTCCTAGCAGCTGTGCTACTACTTTGTCAATATTAGTTTAGTAGGCGCCATTTGGAAACTTAAGAGCTAATTAGATTGAGGTTTAACATAAAAGCTCTAATTTATAAGTTCTAATCTACAATTAGTGTGTTTGGTAAAATTATAAAAAAAGATAATTGGGGTCCACCTTAAGAGGTCATTTGTTCCCACATATTTACTTACGCAAATGTAGGTGATGAGTAACTGTTGCACATCACGTGTTTCTTTGCATAATTTACTCACCAAGTATGAAAAAGACATGATAAAATGTGTGAAAAAGGGTGTGCCAAAAGAGGGCTGACATTTTACCACCTAAATAGGTGTGAAACAGAACCACACCTGCGCAAAAACAAAAAGGCACTGCTATAGTGCTCTTTTTCACCCATGTTGGTACCTACGTCGTGATCTAAACCATTGATCATGTTTAGAAGATAAAAAAACAGTCATGGTGTCGAATCTCAACCGTTGGATCATCATGAATTGTGAGAAATTTATGAAAAAAAACGAACTACTAGACTTACATTTTTGTGGCTTTTGTAGACTCCATTTTCAGTCCGAACGGTTAATCCTCTTCTGAAGGCCAAACACGACTATGGTGTCAAATGTTAGGTCTTGATTAATCATGGAACTTTAGAAAAATGTCAAAAACATAGCCCCATCTATCAGATCTACATTTTTTTTTTTTTGGCTTTTGTGAGTCTCATTTTCACAATCCCAACTGTAAATCCTCTTCTGGAAGGCCAAACACGGCTATGTGTCCAAAGTTGGGTCTTGATTAATCATGAAACTTTAGAAAAATGTCAAAAGCGTGGAACCATTGAATGCATACACTGAGGCTACGTGAGTTTTTTAAGGTTTGCAAATGTTTTAATCCGTTTATCTACTTTAGAATGAGAATTGTGTGTGCAACTTCAATCATCTTCACCAAATGGGTGTCCTTGAATCAAAGACAATAAATAGTGATCATTTGCACAGATTGAAATCCTATTGGGATATTATTGCTCTACTCCCATACACTAAGGTAACAACCACCCTTACTTCCCTCCCTTTGTCTTTCTTCCCCATCTCATACTCTCTCATGTATTGTAATGGAAAAAAAAAAATACATGTCCTGAAGAAGAGTTTATTAAGGTGTTTGTACTGTGGCATTTGCTTTCATGTGTATCTAGGCTTAGGTATTAGGCTCCACAACCGAGCGGGCAAAATTTTGGTTAGCTTCGAGACAGACCTGTGCTGAGTAATGGGCAGCAAAAAATCTATTTGGACAAACTTTTTGGACAGAATTTTGGACAAACCCTATGGTATGCCTTGAATATCCCCTATGATATTCAAGACATACCATAAGATTTGTCCAAAATTCTGTCCAACAAGCTTGTCCAAGTAGCATTACTTAATGGGCAGTCCTGATCTGAATTGGTTAGAAGTCTTCTAATCAAAAGGGGTGGCAATGCCCCCCAAAAAATTTAAATCATTTGATATTTTTTCACCACGTGGACCATATTAAATGGTCTATACTTCCTAGCTGTCAAATATATGGCTGTACTGTGTGCCATTACTACTTAACCATTTTGATTATTTTTCCTTTTTGTCTTTTTTTCCCCTTTGATCTTTATTTTACTGTTAAATTTGACTACGTGGTCGCTACACTGCTGCTCATCACGTGGCCTCTCCCTTCCTCGACTGTCTCCAATTTTTTGTCCACGGAGTGAGAGGATTGATGTGACTTCTCTCTCCTCTCATGAAACAAGGAAAAGACAAAAGTAACATTAATTTACTTTTGAGAAAACCACTGGAAAGGTCCTAAATGGTAGGACTACGTCCCACTGGAAGTTTTAGAGGCCGGAGGGGTTCTTCTCCGGACGGATGCGGATCCACATTTTCATGACTTGGGGCGGTCGCCGGTCAAATTTTCAAATCCTCTTCAAATATCATTCGGCCTTGGCCCACGCCCCCATCAGAGAAATCCTCACCCTACCTTCCCTCTTCCACATCTCTCTCGCCTCTCTCTTTCTTATTCTCTTTGGCTAGGGTTTGTGCAGTTTTCTCTCTTCTTTTCCTTCCTCTCTTTGTATATTAGGGCTTATGTTTTAGTTTTCTTTTTTCTTTTGAGGTGATGATTTCAGTGCCATTTATTCTATTAAAACTGAAAAAAGAGTGATTGAGAAGAATATGTTTTCTCTGTCTCTCTTTCTCCAATAAATGGAGGAAATTAGAGAAATCAAAGTGTGGAGATAGCTGGCGACTTGATTGTTGACTCGATCACATTTATGCTTTGTGGTTTTATTTGTCGACTCAAGAAGTTTATCGTCGATTCCTTTCAGACTATCAGGTACATTAGAAACAGCTCTAAAAATGTGCTTTGCACTAAATGTTAACAAGTCTTTTGCATGAAGGTCACAATAGATATTTTATTTTTCCTTTCTGTAGGAAACATGCAGTAATTTCATTTTCAATACAGAGTGACCCACCACATCCGCCGTTGGATGTAATGATTTGGGGCGTTTTGTTTTCATGGGTGTTCTGTCTTCAAGTCAAAGCAATGATGTTGTGTACAAAAGATGGTGAAGGGACATTGGCTCGTAGTGGAGGGTGTTTGTGTGGAGAAGGCCTACGATTGCTCTTTTCTTTCCGTTATGATGAATCCTGGAGAGGAGCGTGGTGTTTTATTGTGGTCAAAGTATCAAAGATAAGGTGAGAGAAAAGGAGATAGCTCTTTTGGAATTTAAGTGATCTCCACATCCCCTACGTATTTTGTTTTACCACTATTATTTTGTATTGTGTTTTTGATCTTGTATTTACTACCATATCTTCTCCGTTCATTATCAGTTTTAAATCCTAATCCATTATAACAATGATTCAGAGGTTATTCTGAAGCCCTGATAAAGAAGGATGATTGTATTGGGTTAGAAGCCAATGCAAGACTTTTATCACAAGTGACTTTAGAGCACTCCCAGTTGGCTCAGGATAAACTAGAATGACGAATCAGAATTTATGTAGCTAATCTCAATGAAGCTGGGACTAGGCTTTGATGATGATAATGATGGTGATAAAACTATAACAATGATTTAACTCGCTGGCCTTGAGTTTACAAGTGTGCCCCAATAAACTCAAGCCCAACCATTGAGCACTAATGTTGAAAAGAACGTAGTTAATAACCCATCATCCGTAATAAACTCAAGCATAACTGTTCATATTTTTTATATGTCCTGGTTTCGAATAGATTTAGAATTGTTGTGAGCAAGTCTTATCTAATTGTCTTGATCTATGTTTAAGCTTTAATTACTTATTTCTTCTTCTCTTTTTTCATTTTGGAAACTTTATTCTTGGCTTGTAATATGATGTTTATGATTATGCTGATAATGTCTGTCTATCTATAAATTATAAATGCAGGTGCTCTCATTTGAATTCATATGATTAAGGAACTGTTTAGAGCTTAATGAAATAATAACGAGGTACTAATTTTTACATGATAATGTGTATTACTTCTTTTGAGTTTCTTTATTATTGTTGTAGTTTGCTTGTCAAATAGTGTGCTAATGTCTTGAGGATTCGCGATTTGGGTGTTGTGGCTTAAAAGTTTATTTACAAATCATGTGTTGGTAGTACGATCGCTTAAAATTTTTTTTGTTTTCAGTATACTTTTCTTATATTGTAAATTTTGGAGAAATGAGTAGTCATCATTTCAAATAAGAAATATATTGAGTTGATATAGTTAAATATTTTGCATCTATTTACATGGAATACATTTTTTTCTTTTTTGTTATTATTGATGTGAAAATTTCTAGCAAAATTTTAGCCTCACCTAAATGAAAATCCTGGGTCCGCCTCGGTAACAACAACCCTTACTTCCCTTTCTTAGTTTTTCTTCCCCATCTCATACTCTCTCATGTATTGTAATGAAAAAAAGAAAGTACATGTCCTGAAGAAGCGGTTATTAAGGTATTTGTACTGTGGCATTTGCTTTCATCATGTGTATGTATTTATTGGCTGCAGCCTAGATTTTATCGTAGTGGGCAAAGGCAGGGTAAAAAAGCCCAAATGAGAAAAGATGCATAAAATTTATAAAAAAAAATAAAAGAAGAAAAAACAGAAAAGATGAAGAAAGAAAGAAGTTGGCGCAGGGATTGGACAAAATAGTGTTCCCCTGTTTCCACTCAAAAGATGTAGAGATTTGGAGAAATGGCTGCAATTGCTAGAGATGTTAGAAATTTAGGCCAGAGAGAGCAGGTCAAAGAGTTAAAGAGATTTGGTGCCCATTGGGATGGATCTAGGCTTAGGTATTAGGCCTCATAACTGATCGGGCTACATTTTGATAAGCTTCAAGGCAGACCTGCGCTGAATCATGGGTAGTCCTTTATCTGAATTGGTTAGAACTCTTCTAATTATAAGGGGTGGCAATGCCCCCCAAAAACTTCAAATTATTTGATATTTTTTTCACCATGTGGACCGTAATAAATGATCTATACTTGCTAGCTGTCGATGATATGAATATGGCTGTACTGTGGGCCATTACTACTTAACCCTTTTGATTACTTTTCCTCTCTTTTTTTCCCTTCTTATCTATATTTTACTGCTAAATTTGATTACGGGTCGCTACACTGCTGACCAGTGAAACTAATACGCACAGTTGGGGGCCATCTTTTTGAAGTTTCTCTACCACATACCAGTGAAGCTTTTCCATCTATCCTCGTTTTGATGGGCTAAACCATATTTGGTGATTTGTTAAATATATTATGTCCGTTCATTAATCTATGCCCTGATGAAAGTCTACAACACTACATAGATCGAATGCCCCTGTAAAGAAGAGTCCTCCAACTTCCATGATGTATACGTTTGATTCCACTTTTTCTACCTTCCATCCTTTTATCTCACTTCCCTTGCCTTTTCTCTTTTTCACTCTAGTAAGTACAAGCACTACTCCATTTCTGACATCATCTGTGCCTCATTCAATACCCTTTAACTTTCTCCCATGTGAAGTCCATTTTTGTACCCTCCATGAAGTTTCCTTTGAAAGTTGGTTGACTTTTGTTTTGGTTGCTACTCCATTTTTGAAAATTTCTTTCTGAAATTATCTATGCATTTGCTAAAAACCAAGTAAGTTGTCCATGTTACTTTAGTTTAGGCTATTTGATTTCTCCTTCTGATTGATTTTTAAGATGGATAATCAGTAATGTAACTTAGGGGGCGTCTCCAGTGCAGCGACTCTGCATCATAATACCGTGCATCTTCTGGCTCCTCGTATGAGCGGATGCCACGTTGAACTTTGGTTGTTGCAATGAAAAACGGATTTCAACAGTATTTATTGTTTTTTTTGAAAATTAATTATTTTCCAAATTACCTCTTAGTATTTTTATGGCTTTCCCACATAGAGCTCAGTTAATACTTTTATGGCTTTCCCACAGAGAGCTCAGTTGAAAAAAGAAAATGATAATATTAAAAAAAAAAAAAATTACAGCAAATTGGGGCTATTACCATATAATACTTTTATAAAATAAAATAATGGGCCCAATCTTCTCATGAACTGCTCCATGAATATATATATATATATAGGGGAATATTCATGTGCATCTATCCCTCACCATAGGGTGAGGGGCACTTTCCCTTTTTGCACATGAAGACAAGGAAGCGTACCTCACCCTATGAACTTGAAAATTAACTTTTGTACTTGAAAAATTCCCATTTATGGAAGTGTCCCTCACCATATGGTGAGGGATAGATGCACATGAATATTCCCCATATATATATATATGTTAGTATATTTCAATTGAGGCCTACTGTATTAGATGTATGATGTGGATGCATACGTGCATAGCCTAGGATAATGGCATTGATAATAAATTTTGTAGTTTTAGAAAACAATGGGCCCTAGTAGTTCATTTTTTTAAATGGTCTCATATAGTAGTGGGCCCATTAATTTGTGAAAACTTCAAGAATTATTATTGGCGCCAATCTCTTATGTCATACATCTGAATTAACAACATCATGGATCCAACTCAGGGCCTGTCAAAATCATTTTAAATTAAATTTTGATTTTCTGGAGTTTGATTTCAAAAGAGCACACATTTGTGAAGTGGGTCCACATCAAATTGTACAATGATGCCTTTTTCCTAACTAAGGCCCACATCAGAATGATTTTAAGAATGAAATTGATTTTTGTGTAGTTTAATCTCAAAAGAACACAGTTTTAAGGTGGGCCACATCAAATTGGTTTTGTGCAATTATTATATATGATGCGAAGTGGATTTGATTGATAAATCAAACTCAATTCGTTCAAATGATTTTGACTGTTTGAATTTCATTTGACCCCTCTTAAAACCCTCTCCCCCACGTCCCCCTTTCTCCCTCTTAAACTCATAACGTAAATATAAGATGAACAATTAGAGCTTAAATAAAGTTAAGACTCAATTTTTAGAAGTCTTCAATGTAATCCTTCCCTCTTCATCTGACTCTTCACTCTTCCTCTCCTCTCCTCTGTCTCTGCAATCAACTGCATGTTCCTCTCCTCTTCGTCTCTCTTTGTCTCTCTCTCCTCTTCATCATCTCCTCAATCACTTTTTCTTCAAAGGTCCATCAAAAGGAATAGTGATCCTCTCCGATCTCTTGATTGAGATCCTCATTTACGTCACCACTGTCACTGGAATCTCCTTCTCTCTCATCCAGTCATCAGTCGCATTAGACAGAGTCAACCTACAAGCGGTGGCCTCTCCGATTATTTGACCAAAGAGGAGAAGGGCCAACGTTGTTGTCAAGTACTCTGATATCCCAAACGTCAACAGTTTCGCGTAGGGATTGATTTCTTCAGTTCTTTGCATGTTGTGGCTTTGCAATGTCTGATTCTTCACTAGAAATTTACAGCCTAACATGGTTTATATATGTCACCTGCACGTTTCTCACCACATGAACCTTTTGATTTTAAAACAGAAACTAAACTTTGTCTCAAAGTGTTTCTTCAAACATTGCTCGATGGCTACAGTGGAATCATAATTAGGGTTAATTTCTCTGTATGTGGTGAACATAGGATTCTTTCTCCGGGCTTCTTTTTCCTTGCATAATAAAAAATGGAAATAGTATTCAAGTTGGATAATTGTCTTTATTTATATCCCATACCACTTCATATACAATTTCCAAGTTCTTTTAATGGATGTGTATCAGTGTATGGATCTCATTCTCAATTATTTACATGTAGAGGAGAGCTGTTGCAGGTGACAATCAAATTGTTCCTCAAATCTACAATTTTTCCAAATAGTTTAAACAATTGATTGGAAGAAGAGATTCTCTGGAAAGGTGACCGTGTCTTGCAGCTTTTGATGGAACAGAAGCAGGTGTGCATACTTATTACTATTTCCAATATATATTAGATATTTGAAAAAAAATCAAATCACATGTTACTTGGTTCCCATTTATGAGAAGTGTATCATCATTTAGACAAAGTGCTATTGTAATGTCTATAAAGTTAGGGAAAAATAAAGTTCTTCAATGAGAAGATCTGTTTCTAAGATCAATATATAAGACTTACTTCTTCGAGATAGAAGTAGCAAAAAAAAAAAAAAAAAAAAAGCATATTTCTTACCAATATTTTGGTGAAATGCAGTGGCCCAACACTTCAACTATACTTTTTTTTTTTTTTTTCGTTTTCTTTTTTCACACAAAAACATACTTTGTTATTGCGTGACATCATAAATAAGGGTTTTTTGGCCGTCTTTTGAATATCTAATATCACCAAATTCTATTAGGATTGAGCATAGTTCCTATTATCAATGTTATTTGGTAGATTTTTTTATCAATGATGGTAAAATTATGTGCAAACTGGGAAGGGTTAGTTTCGTTAGTCTTGAACATCTTAGGACCCTACTTTGGCTGGACCCGCACTGGGTCATTTTAACGGTAAAATTATATTAAAAGAAGAAGGTTCAAACAACAAAAATGGAAAAAAAAAAAAAAAAAAAACAAGATAAATCTTAGGTTTACAAACACTCAACAAATATTTTGAGTTTTGAATTTCTTTCCCAAAATTCTTATGATGTATTTAATGTTGTGATTTGCCCATGCTAAAGATAACTAATTTTTGGATGATTTCTTATCATAGTTTACAAACACCCAACAAATTTTTTCAGTCTTGAATTTCTTTTCCAAAATTCTTGTGATATATTTAATGTTGTTGTGATTTTCTCTTGCTAAAGATAATCCTAATTTCTGGATGATTTCTTATCATAGGTTTACAAACCCCTAACAAATTTTTTCAGTTTTGAGTTTCTTTTCCAAAATTCTTATGATATTATTTAATATTGTGCTTTGCCCGTGCTTAGCACGGGTACTTTTTGCTAGTTTGATATTGAAAATATCATGTTTGTGAGGCCAGTCCACAGTAGATTGATTTTGAAAATCAAACTGCACAATGATAGCTTATTTTTTTTAAGCCTAGCTAATATAAGAATCTTTTTGAAAATTAAATTGTCTCTTTACAATTTAATTTTCAAAAGAGCACGTTTGTAAGGCAAACCGATGTAAATTGATTTTAAAAATCAGGTTGATTTTGGAAAAAAAATTATTTTCAAAAGAGTATATTTGTGAGGTGGGCCCACATCAGCTTGATTTTTAAAATTGAGTTGTACAATGATGATATCCCTTTTTCTGAGGTGCACCCACGACAAAAATTACTCAATTTTCACAAATTGGCACATGATTGAAAAAATAACTATAAAATAATAGCATGTCAATTTGATAGTGGTTGCATCTAAAGCCGAGTGAGAGTTTTTGTAATAAATGGTATTTTAGAAAATAAAGAAACTAAAAATATAAAAGTATTAGACAGTAAGTCCCATTTAAAGTGGAGTGAGATTTGTCGTATTAGTAATAGAGGTTACTTTTGAAAATGGCAAAAGATATAAAGATAATTTGAAGAATAATGTACAGGGCAGTTTTGGAAGAATATAGTAGTGTGAGAAGATTACGTGTCCCAAGAGAAAATTTTGGAACCCGTTGCACATCACACTTGACGTGGTGGATACCTATTGGAGGGGGTTAGACGCTGGATCTTACATCTTAATAGGGTGCAGCGACCAGCCCTGTAATTTATAGATGTATTCAGTAGTATATATTCAAGGATTGACAATAGGATGGATTGGCCATGTACACAAAAAGGACATAAAGTTTTAAGAATAGGATGAGTTGGGTGTAACTTTCAATGCCATGGACTGGATTCAGGCATAAGTTTGGATAACTGAAAATCAAGAGATTTTAGGAAAAATATTAAAATGTTAGAAACTTCAAAAATAACTTGAGACTTTTTAACTAGCTAAAATTTTTTAATCATAGTAAAAAAAAATTTGTAGCATTTACGCTCGTGGCCCTACCATCACATCATGCCATTGAATTTTCGGACCACGAAACTCTTCTCAGAAATTCCAATCAAAGGCATTTAACACTAGCAAAACATGCCCCATGCTTAACACATGAAATATAATTCATTATATAAAAAATATACATTAATATTAGAAGATTTATAATGAGTTTAAAATATGATATTTCTTTATACATATAGAGACCTTTTTAAAAAAATATATATATATATATATATATAAAAAATAAACATTGATACAGTGAAGCAATCTTTAATCCAACAAAATATAAATATAAACACCCTAAACCCAACTTGCATCTAATAAAAATTAGAAATACACCAACAATATTCAAATAAGAGCATAAGCTAACTGCATTTTCAAATCTTACTAACTTGAATGCAGATCTCACAAGTGTGTGTGTGTGTGTTTTTTTTTTTTTGTTTTGTTTTTCTCTAGTCACACCACCTCTGTAGTCTGTATACATGGCTAGTTTACTAACATGCGTGAAAAAGAAAAGAAAATCAGTTATACCCTGGTAGGGAAGAAGAAGATGAATGGTCATATGGGTTGTAATATAGGGAAGAAGAAAGTAGTAGGGGTGGTGGAAGACTTGGATATAAAATGTAGAGATTTAAAACCATTTAGTAATTGCCTAATCGATAGAGAATTTCGCTTTTTGGTAAACCAGTCAATAGAGATTTAAAACCATTTAGAACCTACACAATTAATTAAATGCATAGAGATTTAAACCATTTATTAACTGTCGTGAAATGGTAATCAAATGCCTGATTTCAATTGAAATCGGTTTCAAAAATTGAAAGTTGAGTGGTCAAAATCAATTGGCGATTAAAAATAGTCCCTTTCATATATCAAAACATACCCGTGCTAAGCACTGGTAAGAAACCAATGACATTTTAATGGGAAATTATTATAGCATCTGCATCATATATAACATATCTATGTTCCTACAAATCAATTGCTTTTGTCATTTTCCAAAAAAAAAAAAAAATGACCCTTTCGAGGAAATAGTATTACACAAATGTGCCTCCAAAAAAAAAAAATGAAAAAAGAAAAAATAAATTCAAATCACTCAAAGTAATTTTTTGAAGTGTTGGATCTACTCAAAATTCATTCTCAGTTACTGTGGGCCTACCATTAATTGATTTCTTGTAAAATATATGATTACAATACATAAAAGAGAGCAAGAATAATAAATATATAAATGGAAAAATATAAATCTAAAGTCAACTATGCGAAGTTAAAAAAGAACACTTTCAAAATAAAACTAGAATAACATCAAGTCAAGAGATGTATAATGGTTTCTAAATTAGCATTCTTAAGAATTGCAATTTGGAAAACTTATATATTTTAATCATACTTAAATAAAATGGGCTCTAGGTTCTTTTCTTCTTTTTTTCCGTAAGGGAGTGTTTGGATGTATGCAAATTAAACATAAGATTAATATATTTGAATATTGATAGATTTTATTATTATAGAACAAAATATCATCGTATTAACTTATTGCATTTTTCATTAAGTTAATTTATTATTCTATAAGTATGTAATCATACTTATATGTGACGTTTGACAATTTCTACACAAATTTTAGCAAATTCTAAACGGAAACCTTCATTATTTATTTTCCTTTTTTTATTATTATTTTTCTCTCCTTGTTTCCATTGGTGGTCATGGTGTGAATGCTGCGAGTGCAAGGCTTGGGTCTAGATGTTAGGTGAAAGTTGGGCTATCAATCCGACCCTCCTATGATTGTACCAGGTCCAACCCAAAGTACATGCAACAAGAAAAAAAGTCCAACAGAAATAGACGCCATCAAATCTCACTGGCATTTTGCCAAATGCCTTTGCATATCCACAGCATAGTACATAAAAAAAATAAAAATAAAACAACAACAACAACAAAAGAAAAAAAATGAAAAGAAATTTAGTAAAGAGAGGAAAGGATGCATTACCTCTATCTTAAAAGAGTGGTAGACGGGGTGAATGCCTCGGACGTGCTAGTAATAGTGAGAGAGATATAGAGGAAAAGTTTCATGAAAGAAAGATTATAAAAAAAAAAAAAAAAACTACTGCTCTTCCAATCCACTTGACAATTCAACTGTCATATTATATACACTCACAAGTATAAATTCTTTAACTTTGGCAATTTAGCAAACACGTTTGCTCCATGCACCATTACAGTTGTAAAAAAATCTGAACAAAAAAAAAATGAGAAAAAAGTTATACATACCTTGAGAAAATCAAACGTGAAGAGAGTGAGTAGCGTTTTGATAGAGGCATTTGTGCATAGAGATAGAGAGAGTGGAGAGAGAGAGAGAGAGAGAGAGAGGCGTGGCTAAGGATTTCTGATTTTGGATTTTGAAGTTGGTTGAGGGAGAGATGAATTGATGAGAAAACCGTTAGGTTTCTTTCAGGCGATTCTTTTGAAGGGGCATTTCTTTGGTAGGGACTGGGAATATGTAGAGGAAGAAGGAAGTTTGGAGAACATTATATACGTTACGTTGAAAGGGAGATTAAAGATGAGAAGAAGAAAGAAACGTCTTGCATTCACGAGTTAATGCAGCTGGAGAGAGAGGAGATAAAATGGGTCAAAACAAATTAGGAAGGGTCAAAATCGATTGAGTAAATTAGGGCTGATTTCTCAATTGGAAATAGCCACTATCATATATATTAACTAGTATCTATGTGGGTATCTTTTAGAATCACATCTTATTTCTCTTATATCTTTACTTCACCTGGTTATAAATTCTCTAACCAAGTTTTTAAGGGCTTTTTATATTTTTTAGTTTGTTAAACTAAATTGAATTTTTATTTAAATTTTGTGTAACAAAACAATGTAATATAACTTTTGGTTGTATTTTCTATTGTCTAACTTGGATGGTTAGACATTTAAGGTCTTTATATATTTTTTAGTTTGTTAAACACAATTTAATTTTTATTGAAATTCTGTGTAACAAAACAATGTAATATAAATTTTGGTTGTATTTTCTATTGTCTAACTTGGATGGTTAGACATTGGCTTCCTAACTTTATTTTTTATTTTTCTCAATTTTCAATATACTAATAATTTCTTTTTTTATTTTTTTATTTAGTATTCAATTCCCATTTTCTACCTTCCCATTTACTCATTAGATAATAGCTTTTACATTCTCTCCAAATATATTTATCTTAGAATTTGTTATGCAATTCAAGAAATCTCCTGATTGTGTACATGAAAAAAGCAAAATACGTAAAATTTATAAATTCAAAGTTCATTAGCAAATTATTTGATTTTACCGCGCATTCTCCTTTTAAATAAGCTTTGATATATAAAATCTCAAAACTGGTAAATGATGAATTTCTTTGTTTTAGATATATTTTTTTCCCACTAACTAAAATGTCAAAAGATAGCATTGAAATTGAGTATATTTTTATTTTTGAAATGTGCAGGCCTATTGTGCTAGTATTCAATGATAGTGCAATTAGGTTGGGGTGTTTGGACGTAAAAGAAATCCAAAACATCCCCTACACACTAATGGTTTTAATGGTTTTGGATTCCAAAAGCGATGTCCACAATTTTTAGCTCCCTCAATGTACCATGATAAAAAAAAAAAAAAAAAAAGCATGAAAAATAGATTTCATTCACAATCCTTTGGTCCAAAAGCCATAGAAATGATGCATGGATCAAGTTTTGCCTACATGGCGAACCTAATTAGTAGATTTAGTTGGCTAATGATAGATGGACCCCATTTACCATGAAGTTCCCATTTTATTTAGGCAAAGAAAATAAATCCACTATCAATTGGGTGTCACCAGCTTGGCAACTCTACTAATAGAGTCAAGTAAAGTAAAGTTGATTTTGAAAAAAGAATAAAATATAAGTAGGGTATGATGGTATTTTATTTTTAGTTGTTTGTTATGGAATATTTTTGACTTTTTATACGGGAAAGTCGAGTTTTTTTGTATTTTAGTGGATAAAGGTGGTTGCTTTTTTACTTTTTTTTGAAAAGGATGAAGGGAGTTTTAAATTAAAGTGCTTTTGATGTGGCATCTTGTCTGAAAAATGGAGGCTTTACTTGACTTTTACTATATTAGTAAAGTGCCAAACTAGCCATGGATTCATATTGCAATTACCGAACCATTTTATGGCTGATGCTGCAGGTCAATACCATGCATGGTGCGGGAGGGAACAACCCCATGGTCCAAGCTACAGGGGATATCAAAGCTGATACTGGAGGTAACATCAACCTCGGAATTCAAGTAATTAATCAAGGTAACATCAATTTTTTGTGTGCGTGTGTGTTTGTGTTGTGGTAAAAAAATTTACTAAAAATGGAAACGCTGCATACATTATGTGTGTACATGACAATGAATTCTAAGATACAAGAGGTTTTTGCAAAGAATCGCATGCTTTGTTTCTATACGTGAGACATGTACAAGTGATCCTAAAACATTGGGAAAGAAAAGAAAAAAAAAAATGGCATGGGGAGGCTACATAGTGGAAAGGCCATGCTCAGAAAAGCTCAAGCATCTGAACTACCTTATAATTTTAATGAATACAATCCAAATTGATAGTTACGAAGGAAACAACATAATGATTCACCGATTCATGTTCAGTGTAAAAAAGATGTCCAGATCAACAAAAGCCCCAATAAGAGAAAACCTTTGGATACTTCAATAACAATGTTCAAGTAACTCAGAAACCAAATGCAAAATATTGAAAAAAGAAATTAAGATGACCCACTTGGTTTGAGTAGTTGTAGAACCCCCACTCTAATACAAAGGAAAAGCGCTAAACAGCTCCATTTGAGTGGGACATAAAAAAGAAGCATTTTTTTGTGGAAGTCACATAAATCTGTTGAAACATTTGGGGTCTTTCACTTGATATATAAATTATAGTAGCATTTGTACTTCCATATCTCCTCAACACACCATAGTTACTGTCACCATACAATAGAATAAGTGAGGTCCTTGTCATACATAATGGATGCATGAACTGGAAAAAAAGTACTATGATGATTTTATGAAGACAATCACAATTGACTCAAGCATTTTAACATATAGTTGGTGTGCATAAAACCATTCTTATATATGATAGTGACTGTTTCCATTTGAGAAATCAGCCCCAATTTGCACCATTGATTTTGACCTTCCCAATTTCTTCTGACCGCTCTTAATGCCCTTTATTTAAATTTCAAAAAAGCAATAATTAAAAAAAAACAATAAATTAAAAAAAAAAAAATGCAGAGAAATTTAAAAAGACTCAAATTTAAAAAGCAGCTCCTCAAAGCACTCAAGCTAAGTTTTAGGCATATGTGATTAATGACAGACATCTATTCTTATAATTTTTGGATATTTTTCTTATTTATACTTTTAAACTTGAGAAAATCTACTACTATTGGGAGCTGCAAAATTATTTCTCTTTCTGATTTTCTGTGGCTATTCATACATGTAAAAAGTAGCTTTCATTTTATCAATTCCTTTTCCTGATTTTTGAACATTGATGCCATTAAAAAAAATTTAATTGTAATTAATTCTTTTAAGTCAGTGGAGTCATGTGATACACGGGTATCTACACTCCAGAGCCTGAGGTGTTCACTGTTCACTCACGACAAGTCCATGCGTTTCTTTGGATTTGAAAATCCAAATTCCAAACTATTCAAAGTTTTAAATGTGCGCCTACTCTATGTATGGGTTATTTGAATTATTCCAATATTTGAGTTTACCAATCACTAGATTCATCGCCTCAGCCCTCAGGAATTTATCGCTGAGTGGAAGCCTTAGAGCAGAATGGTTCGTGATACACGCTGAAGATTCAGATTAAAGTTGCTTATCATTTTTTACCCTCTCTTTTTTTGACGGACTGTAGCAAGCCTTGATTATTAGGCTTATTAGTGTTGACTCTTTTTAGGCTTTTCACCAGTAGATTGAGATCCATCCTCTTCCTCCCCTTTCTTATCTCTATTATTGCTTATTTCTTCTTGTGCTCTTGATCTATTCCAGTTGCAGAGACACAAAAGAGGGACACGGCTATCTCTCACATAGTTCAGGTAGCACTGGATAAGGCCTGGTCGTGCTTGCAAATTGGTGTCGATCTTTTCCTCGGTGCTGAAAATCATCTGGTGAAGATTAAGGATTCCCTGGTGGACATACATAAGTTCATTGTAATAGCAGAGCGAAGCCCCCTGAAGGATCCCGAGTTGATGAAATTGCTCGAAAAGCTCAAAGATGCTGCTTATGATGCTCAGGACTTATTGGAAGAGTATGAGATCGCGGATCGAAGACGGAGTGAAGAGGCTGAAAACAGCATGACGAACAAGGTACGCAGGGTCGTTACTTCGCTCGTCACCATAACCCCAGTTATAAAACTGAGAAAGCTAAGCCAGAGACTCGAAGATATTAAAGCAGAGTGTGATACATTTCAGCTGAAGGAGAAAGTGACTGAATTCGAGATTGAATTTAAGAAGACGAGGGAGACTCACTCATACGTACCCAAATCTCAAGTAATTGGAAGAGACACAGAAAAAGAGGAGATAGAGACTTTCTTGTGGTCAACTGAACTGGATGATGTGTCTGTCATTGCTATCGTGGGCGTTGGAGGCCTTGGCAAAACCACACTCGCTCAGTTGGTCTTCACTGATGATGCAGTCCAAAACCATTTCGACCCCAAAATGTGGATTTGCGTGTCTGATAATTTGGAGCCTGATTATTTTGATAGTAGAAGGCTTGGAAATAAAATTCTTGAACGTGCAACTGATGCTCCTCATAACCTCTCAGATCTAGTGCAATTGCAGCGCCGCCTCCAAGAAGAATTGGGTGGGAAGAGATTCTTGCTCGTTTTGGACGATGTTTGGAATGAACAACCTGGCAAGTGGCATGGGAAAAATGGGTTGAGAGATCTGTTGTTATGTGGAGGAAAAGGAAGTAGAATTGTTGTAACCACACGCACTCGAAATGTTGCATCCATAATGAGCAAAATTCAGCCATACAGTTTGAAGCGTTTGTCAGAAGATAGTTGCTGTTCTCTGTTCTGTCTAAGAGCATTTGGAAATCCAACAGAAGAAGCAGCGCATCCAAACTTGGCACCAATTGGGAGAGATATTGTGAAGAAGTGCGGGGGCATTCCGCTTGCAGTGATAACACTAGGAGGCCTTTTGTGTTCCGAAAGAAGCCAACGCAAATGGGAGTTTGTCAGAGATAGTGAAATGTGGGAACTTTGATGATGAAAATGAGAATGGAATATTACCTGCTTTGAGGTTGAGCTATAACCATTTAAAGCCCCATCTGAAGCAATGCTTTGCCTTTTGTGCAATCTTTCCGCAAGACTATGTAATTGAAAAGGAACTAGTGATCAAGTTATGGATGGCTCAAGGTTTTATTCCTACCAAAAGAGGAATGGAGTTGGAGGACACCGGCAACGACATTTTCGATGAGTTGGTAATGAGGTCTTTTTTCCAAGATGTCAAAGAAAATGTAAGAATTTATAACTTGGGTGATTTTATGAATGATCGGACAACATTTCGGATGCACGACCTGATGCATGATCTAGCACATTCTGTAATGGAAAATGAATATCGTGTGGTACTCAATGGCAAGTCAAAAGACATTTCTCCAAGGATTCGTCATGTCTCTTCTAATGGATTGGGAATTCTGGCTACCTCCTTACCCAAAGCTCAAATGCTACGGACATATGTCATGTTAAAACAAGCCGCCTTCCAATTTCCTTGTGATGTAGGGCTTTTTAAATGTCTGAGAGCATTGGATTTAATGAGGCAAGATAAACAGGAAGTTGAGAAGCAGTTGCTTACTTCCCTGGGCAATCTCCAACATCTAAGGTACCTCAATCTCTCCTTCACTGCGATTGAAATGTTACCTGAATCGTTGACTAGCCTCTGCTTTTTACAAACTTTGATACTAAGTAATTGTAGTGAACTTTGTGAGTTGCCCAAAGAGATGAGCAAATTGACCAACCTCAGATGTTTGAATATAAGTAAATGTGATAAATTAACTCACATGCCCCCAAAGATGGGGCAATTGAGCTGCCTCCAAGAATTAAGCAAGTTCATTGTGGGTAGGACCAATGAGATTGCATGCAGTGGCATAGGAGAGTTGCAAGGTTTGAACCTGAGAGGACATCTAAAAATCCAACTCAAAAATATGACAAATGCTATTGATGTTCCACGAGATACTCTCATCAACAAACCAAATCTTACTTCTCTTGATCTAAAGTGGAATCGTGTTCATTTTAGGGATAAATTTGGAAGCAGATAAAAGGATAGAAGTTCTTGAAAAGCTCAAACCACATCGAAATCTGAAGAAGTTGGGAATATATTTATATGGGGCCTTCAACTTTCCGAGTTGGATGATGGACACCGCTTGCACTGAACTAGTTGAAATCAAATTAGAAGGGTGTAAGAGATGTAACCACTTGCCACCACTTGGCGAATTGCCCTTTCTGAAAGTCCTTACAATTAAACGATTTGTGAATGTGAAGTGCATTGGTAACGAGTTCTACGGCAATGAAGTATCAGGAGGATTTCCATCATTAGAAGAACTTACAATTTTTAATATGCCAAAATTGAAGACATTGTCAGGGTTAGAATGGAAGGGTGAGAAGGCGTTCCCTAGACTTGTCCAATTTCACATTTTGTGGTGTCCCATGCTAATTACAATGGAAGATTTTCCATATATCAAAGATTTGAATGTTGACCAAGGGATGATGCAAAGCCGAAGCCAGAGCTCTCTTCAAGACTTGAGCATTGAAGGATGCGACAGACTAATATTTTCAGGCCTAGGGCTCCGTTACCTCAGTTCCCTTAAGTTTCTGACGATAGAAGGCGGCAATAAGTTTGCACACGTGGCACATGAATTATCTTTCCTTACCAGCCTCCAAAATCTCACTTTAAGAAACTGTCATGGTTTGAAAAGTTTACCGGAGGGGATCGGAAATCTCACATCTCTTAAAAATCTAAAGATTTGTAGTTGCCCTGAGATGGCGTCCTTGCCAAGAGAGCTACAACGCCTCTCTGCACTCAATTATCTGTCTATTCTTAGTTGTCCTACATTAAAGATTCGATGTACGAAAGACACAGGTGAGGACTGGGACAAGATCCAACACATCCCTCGTATCATGATTGACAATCATATTATCACGAGATTAATAATGGTTAGCCTTCCTACTTCTTGTCTTTTTTTCTAAAATAAAATCTATTATTTATTTCTAATGCAACTCTTGTTTGTAATTGTAATTGTAGGTAGGAAGAAAAGAGGGGACAAAGGTAGTTGCCATTAAAAAACAAAGCTGCTTGCGCATGAGTCAAGAGACTTAGGTATGATTATGATTCTCAATACTGCCCTTGTAAAAAATTTATAATGCATAAAGAAATATATAGGCAAAAAGGATAGGAGATTCAATCTCTTTAGTTTGGCATTTTATTAGGAAGAGGAAAATCATTTCATAGTATTACTTGTATTACATAGATCATATAATATACATTGTTAATTAAACATCATATATCATGTACTTGGGCAAGCATATTGAAGTCTAAAAACAGTGTCTGGGCTTGTATGTATAAGGTTTGGACTTTTGAGCGACAGGGTAAGATGATTTTGGGCTTGTGGTGCTTTTTCTCATTTTATTTCATGGTAATTATTTTATTAGAAATATACTTATTATTATTACATGTATTTAATTTAGGGGATTTGACAATTCAATGCCCTTTAGACACCGAATCCCCAAATTCATGACTAAAAGTCACTAAATGTCACCATAGTCATTTGACCTTGGATCCCATGATATCATGGGTTTTTAAAAACCCATGATATCATGGGATCCAAATAGCTTTTCAACTTTTAACAAGTAGATCCCATCATATCAAATGGGTTTTTAATTTATTGTTTGCATCCATTGAACCCATGATATCATGGGATCCTGGGCAAAAAAGTAAAAAAAAGGGGGAGACCAGAGTCAAAGTACTTTGATGACATTAGCTTACTTTGAGTCATGAATTTGGGACAATAGTGTTTAAGGGTCATTCATATGTCAAATCCCCTTTAATTTATTGTTTGCATCCATTGAATTATGCTTTCATTTTTCTTAAATTGTACATCCGCGCATTTCATTTTTTTTTTTTTTTTCATTTCATGAATTATTATCCATTCACATGTTGCTAAGTGAAGTGCTATTTTAATTGGATTGGGGAATTCTATAATTAATGCTTTAATTTAATTTAGTGGGCCCTCAGACATTGTTTTAGAAAATGATAAATGCTAATGATGAAAATTCCATGTGAAGGGTGTGTGTTCAGGGCCCCACTTGGACTTGTGCGAAGTGGAGGCTGATGGGGCATCTTCTTTCCCACTTTAGTTTTCATTTTATTTTTAATTTTAAACTTAATTAGTAACCTTACTAATTAATTACTAATCATTAATCTAATTAGAAATTTGGGCCATTAATTTATCTCTAATTGGTTTGACCTAGTTGTGATTGAGAGATGAAGATTTTTCTCTCTCAAGTCGGCACCGCTTGATTGGTTATAGATGGAGATAGTGTGGGATCTAGGAAGACTAATCTAGGGCTAGGATTTTTGGAGGATTTAAATGGAGCGATGTGATAGGTTTCGATCCAATCAAAGGATTGATTTTAAAACTAGTTTTCATAGTTAAGGGAGAGATGAGTTGGGCTTTTTATTTAGTTAGGAACCTTTCCTCTCCACCATCGTGTGTGTGCGTGGGGGGGTGTGCGCGCGCTTGAGAGTTCAAGAGAGAGAGAGTTGGATGTGAGGCTAGAGAAAGAAAAAAAAAGAACAAAGGAAAAGAGAAGAGAGAAGAGAGGAGGCTTAGGCTAGCTTGGATGTGGGCTTCTGGAGGTATGATCTTTTCATTTTCTTAGTATATTTTCTTCTTTGATTTTTCACCATTTTCTTCTCTCTGTCTTCCATCTTCCATAACCATTCATGGCCATTAATGGTGTTATTTTGGCACCATGATGAAGTAATGAAGTTTGATAATAAAAATGCCCGTACTATTTTCTTTTAATGGCATTGGCCAAAGAAAAAGGGGATCCAAATTTATGTTTTCAGTTATTTATTATGCTTGGATCACCATGTTTGGATAGGAAAAATGGTGAGATCATAATGTGGATTAGGTGTTTTTGGGGATTAGGTTTGGAGAATGTATTTCTTTTGTTCCTTTTTTTAATGAATCATTAGAGTTAGATTTAGTGCTTTTAATTATCATAGGGTGTAATAATTATTTTATTTTTTCTTTGTTATTAAAGTCTTATTTTTCATTGTAAAAAGTTGACATGTTTATAACCATTCTATCATAATCCAATTTATTTTAAAGATCCATATCATGGGAATAAAAAGGAGAAAAGAAAAAGGATTATTTGACATCTCTAAACATCCATGATTAATGAAAAATATTTTTGAACCCTTGGATTTAGCAAACCAACGGTCGGATCGGACTTAAAAGTTATAGATTTTCCATTGATATGTGCAGAGTTTTTAATTGTTTGGATCCTTGAGATAATTAGAAAATAAGGTTTCTAATTAAGGTTTTAGTTGCTGTTTTGATCATAGTTTGTGGTGTTGAATCATTAGAACCTTTTGGGTTAGCTAATTTGATTCCATATGACCCATTGGTGCACTGATTGTTGATCTCAAGTTAGAGAATCATTTTGGTATCAAAGTAATTAAATTCTAGCAACCTTAAGGTTCTGCTTGAATGGTGTTAAGGTGCTGGAGTAGTGGATTTAAATCTAACTGAGTCATGGTTTAATGGGCTAAGCCCAAAACCTAATCCTAATGCACCAATAGATGACATATAGCCAAATTGTGATATTTTTATTTTCTAATATTTATATATTAAATCTAATTAGAGGACTAAGCTAAAGTATTAATAGTTGTTTAAATGACTTAGGAAGTGTGGTCAAACCCTTGGCTAAGTTAGAAGCCATTTTGACTAGACTAGTTGACTAGTCTAGTTGGTTATGTTAGGTCTATGTGTTGTGACGGCTAAAATGGGTTTTATGAATTAAATATGACCATAACCATTAACTATTTGATTTATTAAAGCCGCTGGTTAGTGGGTTAAACCCTTTTATTAGTGGAGATTAAGAAGCCCGATTAAATATTTGAAAGGGCCATAGCCATCAAACCTTGACTACGTGTAATTGGCTAGTTGGTTGATAAGTCTAGGTGTTATTTAGTGGCTAATGTATTATACTTAATTCCACATTATGGTACTAATAGGTGTTGTTATGGACCTTTGGACACTTTAGAAATCATGTGGACCCCACCTTAGATCATAAGATTTAATAATTAACAACTTTAGAATATTAGATGACTAGACTAGTTTCCCTAGTGGGCCCTGGGTGGTCAATCTTCACTTAGATGATTAATTGGTTAAGAGATTGAGTTTAATTGGTTCTAAAATATGGTTAATAATTAAGATTTTAAATTCAGTAGTGTTTAATAATTATAATTTATTTTTGCGACATAATTCGCATTATAACACTCTTTTTTTCAAGCAGTTAGTAAAGTTCTATAAAAGGCAAGTTTCAATTATTTTTTAAAAATGTGTATACATAATCGGTGAATTGGTAATAGTGTTATGGAGATTATTGTATGTTATATAGCAATCTAATTATAGTAGGTTTGCATCGCATTCTATTTGTGGTAAGTTTTATGTAGCATGTTATTTATGGTAAGTTTTGCATGACATTCTATAGATATGGGAAAATTGATACACTCATGTGTTGATGATAAGTGATTGTAACACATACTCCATAATATTCTAATCAACAAGATCGATCGAAAGAGATGAATCACAAGAGTGCATATGAAAGTCATGCGGTTTGAAATGCTTGGGGATAAGTATGTATGTAATATGTTTTGTTTCCAATTTGATCTAAACTAATTTAAATAAAATGAAATGTTAGAAATTTAACGAAAGTAAGGACCCTAGTTTCGGAGCCCTACTGTGTCGTAAAATCCCTATGGGAGGACGTCTTACTATGTGGTGGTTTAGTGCAGTGCAACGTAGTGATTAGTGACCGGTTACCTATGGTGGGTATTCCAAAAATTACCCTTATCTTGGAGGGGTTAAATTCCAAGACATCCTTCCAAACTTGAAGTACTTTCTAAGCTTCATAGATGGGTGCACTGTTGGATTGGTCAGTGACACAAAGACCCAACTTAGTGTAGGGATTGATGTTTTTATAATAATTTTTAAGTGATTGCTTGACCATTATGAAAGGGAGGGTCCCAAAGTGTTTAAATGGCTAAGGTGGCAAGTGAATAATGCTAAGTGTAGTGTTTTGGCACATTATTTTTAATGAGTGGTTCAAGTGTAGTGTTGGGGACCGTAAACCCCGTATTGGGAAGTGACTTATGTTATATGATATCACAAGAAATGTTAGTGTCCAAAATGTTAATTTTATGCAAGGTTTTCATTGTAATAGCGTCATGTCATTTATTTCATATCATATATGCATTATCATTATTATCTTATTCCTTTTTATGATATGTATTATTGTTAGTAATTGGTATCTTGTGGAGTACCATTGTGCTCATTATATTCTACCACCACATGCAGGAGAGTGAGGATTTGCAGGAGCCTGGGATTGAGGGGGATGAGGACTACGAACTTGTGCCACAATATGACTATAATGATGCCATTCTGGATGGTCAAAATGAAGATGTTTAATCTATGAGGATTTTAGACATTAAATTAACTTATGTTTAAGACTTTATTAGTTTATATTGGGATTAATGTAATTAATTAATCTCGTACTTGGTTCACTTGGAAAAAATTTTTGGTGATGTAACAATTGATGGATTGTTATTTATGGTTGTGTGGCTTACCTAATATATGAATGGGCAATGTTGCTTATACATGATTGTTATTTAAAAAAAATAAAAGAATTAGCCTACTATTTGAACAATTGAGTGGCCTTAGATGATTGGGTCATCTAACATAAGATCCATGTTATCGGATCAACTCCTCTCTATCTCCATGGTTTACTTTTGCTCTCCATCTCCAAGGTTACTTTCATGATGTTGGCTTCAATAAGTTGAAACAAATATTTAGGATGAATAAACTTTTATCGAGAAATATTGATTTGGATGTAGAGATTCAGGTACATTACATAGGCCATCTCACATGATGGAGTTTTCAACCAAACTATCTTTTGTTATCCTTGTGAACACCAATACCATAATTTAATGTTTCTTGAATCCCATGATATGGACATATCATAAGCAAGGTGACACATGCTACTTTAAATACTTTCGAATTACAAGGATTAGTCAATTGTTGTTATGAAATTTTCATTCTCCATCACAGAACTATGTGGCTTTAGCAATATACTGGGGCTCTGTTCCTTTGTTAAGCTTGGCCGCCTGTTAATGAACAAAAATTTGATATTTATATGAATACCATTGTTCCTTCATCTATTTTTGTTGGATGTTATGTTTTGATTTCATTGAGCAAATGGGTTTCTTTGTTTATTCGTGTATTACTCTTTTACAAATGTCAAACTTGGCTCCACAGTAATCCCTTTGGGGAAGTTGTAGTGTTTCATTCATACATGTAGTAGCTCCTCATGGCCATTACCATTTCATGCTTAATGAAACATAAACAATCATTTTAAAGACTTATTTTGTTAGTTTAGATCTTCATGTTGGTTTTTTAATTTTCTTCTACTTGAAAGCTGAAATGTGGGGTGAATAAAAGTGCATATTTCCAAAAGAGGCCCACCCGGGTGTTGGCTCGTCAAGGGATGAGGTAACAATCCGTAGGTCTTGGAATTGAATCCGGTGCGTTACTTGATGTTGGGATATTACATGTACCACTAGAGACTAGACCTTGCCCTCTAGAATCGGTTGGGTGTAATCCTGGGCATAGGGCCAAAGGCTCCTTAGACTGGTATCTTTAGTATGAAGACATTGCCAAGGAATTCTTGAAGTTCAGTTCATGTTAGTATGCTGTTGTTGGTGTGGTTTTTCAAACTGCTGGCCCCATTGAGATAACTTTAATCTCCTCTATCATCTGTATACCTCAACAAAGGTACTAAATCTTAGGGGTGCTCTTGGACCGGCCTGGCCCTGGCCCAGCCCTATTTGGGCAGGGCTTGGGCCTTCTGTTGTAGGACTCAGGCCTGGGTCAGACATTTTATTTCAGACCGTTTATAGATGGGCCGGGCCTGGACTCAGTTGTAGAGAGCCCAAAGTCCGGTCTGGCCCGATTGAAAAAACAGAAGTAGGAAAATGTAGAAAGGAGAAATCAAGCTGTGGCACTTTGACATAAGTGCTCAAGCCCAAACCACTTGAACTACACTCAACGCTGTATGATTTAACTCTCTTTTTAAATTACTAGTAGAGCCCTGCACGTGCAATACCTGCAGGAACATACTCTTTCAGTATAATAATCTAAAAAAATAAAGTCATTGAAAAACTCAATATTAACTATTCCAATGGAGAATGACCATATAACAAATTAAGTAATTTACAATCACTCATTGTTCTCATAAAATTTAGTAAAAGCTTCAATTGAAAAAGTAAGAAGAAGATTGATAAACAAGATATATAAAAGGAAACTAATAAAAAAAAAAGTTGAAAACCAACCTTTTATGGCCATACATGATTAGGCAAAATACTCACCAATTTCAATATAAATAGATAGTTAGACCTATTTCCCATTAAAATTTGTCTAAAACCTAGCGCCAAATACATACCAAATTCAATGAAATAAAATACTAACCAACCAAAACAATATCTAACTCATAGTTTTAAACGAATCAACAATAAATCACAAGGATTCCAATCAATCTTTGGCATTCTCATCTCTTCCTCTAACAAGCAAATCGTATCTTTACAGGCATTGCGATCGAAGTTGAAATTTTCTACACATGAAAATCTCAACTGAAATTTCTCATTTGAGTTCTTACAGCGAATGAACAAATTCTTCAAATACAATCCTTTTCATGATCATTTGAGCTAAGCATTTCATTGAAATATAATAATACTAAGTGGGGCCCACAGATGTATAGTTCTCTTTGATTATATATAATATAGTAATACTAAGTGGGGCCCACAGATGTATAGACAAAAAGCATGACAAGTTCTTCTACTAAGTAGGGCCCACAAATGTGTAGTTCTCTTTTATTTTATATATATAATATAATAATACTAAGTGAGGCCCATAGATGTCTAGATGTAGAGAAAAAGCATGACAAGTTCTTCTACTAAGTGGGGCCCACAAACGTCTAGTTCTCTTTTATTTCATATATATATATATAATATAATATAATAATACCAAGTGAGGCCCACATGTGTAGTTCTCTTTTAATTTATATATAATATCATAATACTAAGTGGGCCCCACAGATGTGTAGAGAAAAAGCATAACACTTTTTTCTCTTTTATAATAAGGGCATAGATATTATATGATTATTATTATAATATAATAATAATATATTATTATATTATATTATAATATTTTTGCGGGTGGCCCACAAATGTGTAGTGAAAAAGTATGCAACTTCTCCTCTTTTATAATAACGGTATTGATATAGATTTTATATTATTATTATAGTATCATAATAATATATTATTATATTATATTATAGTATTTGGGGGTGGGCCCCAAAATGGTGTAGTGAAAAAGTTTGCATTATAATATTTGAGGTTGGCCCCCACAAAGGTGTAGCGAAAGAGTTTGCAATTTCTCATAATAATATATTATTGTATTATATTATAATATTTGGAGACGGGCCCCACAATGGTATAGTGAAAATGTTTGCATTTTCTCATAATAATATATTATTATATTATATTATACTATTTGGGGGTAGGCCCCACAATGGTATAGTAAAAAAGTTTGCATTATAATATTTGGGGTTGGGCCCCACAAAGGCGTAGTGAAGAAGTTTGCAATTTCTCATAATTATATATTATTATATTATATTATAAAATTTGGGGTTGGGCCCCACAATGGTGTAGTTAAAAAAGTTAGCAACTTTCCCTCTTTTATAATAGTAATAGATAATAGATAATAGATAGTAGACAATAGATAGTAGATATTTGGGGGTGGGCCCCACAATGGTGTAGTAAAAAAGTTTGCAATTTCTTATAATAATATATTATGATATTATATTATAATATGTGGGGTAGGCCCCACAATGGTGCAGTGAAAAAAGTTTACAACTTTTCCTCTTTTATAATAGTAGTAGATAGTAGATAGTAGAAATAGATAGTAGATAGTAGATATTTGAGGGTAGGCCCCACAATGGTGTAGTGAAAAAATTTGCAGTATAATATTTTGGGGTGGGCCCCACAGTGGTGTGGTGAAAAAATCATACAACATTGTCTCTTTTATAATAGTAGAGATAGAGATAATATAATATAATAATAATAATAATAATAATAATAATAATAGTAGAAGTAGATAGATAGAATAGATAATTATTATATGAGTGGGGCCCACACAAGTTATGTCATTTGCTCTTAAGTGGGCCAGGTGTGTAGCAAAAGCAAAGTGCATATTTCTCTCTTTTATAAGAGTAGAGTAGATATGTCAATCTCTTGCTAAGCCCGGGCTTACATATTTCCAAGCAGGCCAGCGGGCCAGGCTTGGACACTTTAGAAGCCGAGCCTCGCCTGGATATTTCTCAGCCCAGCCCATGAACACCCCTGCTAAATTTTCTTATTTTCTAGTGTAGAGTCAAATAAAATAAAGCACTCATTTTTCAAAAAAAAAAAGTCACATCAAAGCACTTTAATTCAAGTTTCCTGCCATATTTAAAAACAAAAAAAAGTAAAAAAGCAACATCCTTTCTAAAAAAAAAAAAACCTCCACTTCACTATACTAAATGCTAAAAAGATTTCATAACAAACAACTACAAATAAAATGCCATCATAACCAACCTATATTTTATTATTTCTTCAAAATAATTTTTACTTCACTCAACTCCATTAGTAAAGCCCCAAACATGAGTTGTGGACCTTCACTGCTCTTTGAAGAAAGAAGTGGAAACATGATTTTGATGTGCGAAATGTGGGGGTCGTAGAACTTCCAGACTCTCTGGGTCCTCAAGATTTTTTTTTTTCTCTTATGAATACTGTGTAACCACCCCCTGGCTAAGACCTACAAGAGCGATCAGGCATACTTTATCTGCATATGTGATAAGGAAGGCACCTCATATCTATTCTTTGCAGGGTTCCCTCTCCCTCCACATTTTGGAAGTATGAAGAATGTATTCTTTAAACCAATTCACAAATACTTCACTCTTGGCAGTTCCATGAAGAATATTGATCCATCAAAGATGACTGGTGGAGGAATTGCTTGCTTCTAGAGGACTGACAGTGAAAAAAGCTCTTCTAATTAAACCCGCCAACACCAATACCTACCATGTGCAACATTCTTTTTCGCTTCACTGCCCAGAATGATTTCACCTCCATCCATCTCTCTGTACAAGGACTACTGAAACTGCGAATAAATCTCTGTGCGGCTGCACCAGTGAGAAAACTTGATGGCAATAGAGCAACCAGTCAAACTGAAGGAATGAAGGTGGGACTACACCACAGAAAAATGGATCTTCGTCACACTGAGTAGAATTCAGCACAAGCAGTATCTTTGGGTAGCATACAAATTACAGACCTCCTTTCCACTTTAACCCAACTTCATTTCATGGGAATGACGGATGAGAAGCTTCCCAGATAGCACTAAGGAATCTGGCTAAGAGAAATTATACCCAACTTCCAGAAGTGGTGTAATTCTGACATGTTCTAAATGATATCTAGCTAATTTTGTCACTGGAGATGAGGTTCAATAGAGTTACAGATTACCTGGTTTTGCTTTTTGTTATATTCTGTACGTCACAGATCCTCAAAAAGGTGGCTCTGCAGCACTTTGAGAGAGAGAGAGAGAGAGATGCTCTTTAAGGGTTTAAAAAATCTGTCCTACCTCAAGGTCACTGACGCCACCCTTCACAAAATAAATCATCAAAGCATAACAATTCAATTCAAAATAAGGAAACTAGAAAACCCAACTCTCTAACAAAACCTTCAAATCTGAATGGCTAATACTCTCGTTCCCTGTCTCGACTCTTCTCCCTTTATCATGGCCTTGAGTCATCACGATCAAATCAGTCCTGATAGTCATCGGGCTCAATTCCTTCATACCGCTCTTGTTCATCATCGGGATCCAGTTGTCCAAGGCAATGACGCTCATAATGATCATAACTTTCAAGTTTGTTTTCAGGCTAGGGTGCCCATACCATTCTCCATCATGTTCGGGCTCAATGTCATCGTACTCCCTCACCCTGTCGCCAGGCCGATCCTGTTCATGTTTTGACTCAACATCATAGTCCCTATCATGGGAACGACCCCGCTCATAGTCATAGTCATAGTCATAGTCATCGCGATCATAGTCCCGATCCCTTTCACGATGGCGATCCCGTCTATGTACCCGGTAGTAATCACGACCACGGTCCAGATCACGATCCCGGCACGGTTACAACCATGGTCATGACCCCAACCTCTCCCTCCCCCTGTCTCTACTCCTATCACGGTCTCTGTGGTGCCTATCTTCTCTTGGATCACTATCACGCATCTTGTCATGGGAGCGTTCATGGGACTTTTCGTGCTCTCGGTTTCTATCCCTTCCTCTTTCCCGGGACTTCTCCCTGTCCATGATGCATAATTTCAAACAGCAATCAGCAATAGAGGTGATTGTAAACAAGTGTTACTGCTCATAGGTAATTAAATAGGGGAGGTGCTCTTGTGAGAGACACTCTTACCTTACTATGAGAGATAAAGGTGAGGGCCCTCACATTTAAGTTGTTGACATTGGATATGGATGTGAGGCCCCCCACCTTAGCTCTCATAGTAAGGTGAGAGTGTCTCTCACAAGAGCACCTCCCATTAAACGGATACAACTACCAGATGAGGCCTTTGGGTTGTCATCTTGGAATGCCAATGACTAGATAGTGGGTGGAAATGAAAATGAACTTAAAAGGTGAATCTACCTCTCTGCATGGCGATCTTCCCGTGACCTTGGCTCCTCTGAGTGGGCATGTACTGCTGCAATCTGCTGTGGTTCTCTGTGAAAATTCAAGAGAATCAAGATTTGTACAGCATGAGAATAAAAGACAGATGATGTGAAGCGAAATTAAAAGGCATGCTTAAAAAAAAAGAGTGAACGGACAGATTTGAATATTGCAACCCTCTTCAGACCTGACCCGGATAAAGGGCAAACCCTGATGCTAAAAAATGTCAGGTTTTTTTTTTTTTTTTCATCGGCATTATGTCAAGCATCATGTCAAACATGGAACACGCGTGCCCACACAAAAAGGAAGATGTTTCATTTTATTTCAAGACAAGGCTCAGTGAGGGGGGAGTATATTCTGTATTGCCAGATCAAAAGCATATCATTGCAAAAATCCGGGGGCAGCAACAAATCCACTTCAAGCGTAAAGTATGAGTGAAAAAAAAATACAAACCTTGCAGTTGCACTTGACCAATATATAATTATCACCTCTATGACAAATATCCATAAGTTGTAGATACAAATAAAAAAAAAAGGAAAAAAAAAATAATACCCATAGTTTGTAGATGATACATCATACAAAAATACACTTTGTATTAACTGTCTGTGAAGAATGATTATAAAGTTCGACAGAATTGAGGGGAATTAGCACTGTTGCAGATAAATAATATTTTTTTACGATAGTACCCTGATTATCCTTAAAAAAAGCGAAAATCTTTTAAAACCAAAAGATTTTCCAGAGAAAAAAAATTGCCAAGACTGAGGTCTGTGACAAAGGTTCCTATCATTCAACAATAAGCAGACACAAAAGGTTACATAGGAAATAATGAAAGAACATGTGCACGTAAGTTTGTACATTTGAGCAGGCGTCCTCACAAACAGTGCAAATTCACTCAAATCACGTAAGTTACCTGCCAGAATACTTCTGATTAAGATCTTCACCTCCAAGTCGCGTAGACCCAAGCCCACCACCCAGTCTACAAGGACGCCAATTTGGAACAGTTCTACCTCGTTAAACATCCACAAGTACTCTCTTGTTTTCCAACTTCCGCCCATCAGCTTGTTTGTATGCGCAGACCATCATAATTTAGAAAGAAATGTTCCCTCAAAACCACAGGTGCAGATAAGTACCCTAAAAAAATATTAAAACATATACTTTCACAAGACATCTGATGACGTACTCTTCATATCCCATGTATGCATGTACTCAACAAATGCAAAGCCTCCGGGCTCATTTGTCGCCTTATCAGTAACCAAATGAACCAGAGACAGAATAAATCAATACTCAGAAACAGTGGTCACTTGAGTTAGCATAAACAACAACATATTTATAATTTCAAAAATGGCACGGCAAACAGGCACTAGCCTCAATTGTCGTGCTCACCTTTCAAGGAGTACAGCTCCAACACATAGGATGCATCACCACCATTGCAATTGAATTTGCAGAATGTGGCCAGTTTACTGATAGCAGAACAGATTTACCCTCCCCTTACCAGGGACCATATAGCAAATAAATAAATAAATAATATCTTATGAACCATGGAGATTTCCAATTGGCCTCCTTAAAAGAAAATTTTTCAGGAGGAGCATGAATGGAAGTCACATATGTTCAAACGCACCAGACATAAAAGAGGGAGATTCTAGTTCTCCTTTCAAAGCTTGAAAATAAAGGACAGTAAGGCAATGTTACTAGCAAGCTCTTCTCTAAGGTTTACAGCTTTGTCATGCAGGATGAACCAAGTCGAGTAACACCGCCATTGGAAGTGACTTGGCATAAAAACCAAAGTGCATGGGCAATATACCAGCTGCAAAACAAATTAAGCAATGCCCCTTACCAGAGATATTATTTCAAATAGAAAACTAAATACTATTCACTACATATTATTCTGTCTTCTGAATCCCTGAAAGAATTTCTACAAAAAAGATTTTAAAAATGAAGGAATTGTCAATAGAAACATAGATGGCAGCAAACCCATTTTACTGCGAGAGGCAAAAGATACTTGTATCACTCCTATACCATTTACCCGGCATCGGCAGAAATTTGATATTTGAAAACATGGCAATGGTCAGAAAAGACCTTCAAATTTGCTTGCTCCCAAGTTTAAAGAGTGAGGCAGGACATAATTATTATCTATGATACCCAGATACTCTAAAATAGGCAAAGTATCATGCCGTACTGTATCAAATACTTTACTTTTTATGTGTAAACCGTGCCCTTACCATATCCATGGCTTGTCCCTTTTGTATCTGGCATCATTATTATCATTTTCAAATCAAGTAAACATAACAATGGGTGTTCACAATCTCCTTTACTGATTAAGGAACAGTTAAACCGCCCTCCTCACCAGGGATCTCACGAGATGAGACCAGAAAGTAAATAGGATTGAGCACTGATACAGGCAGTGTTATGAGTTTGAAGTATTCTTTTTCTTTCTTCCATTCCTTTGGTAGGGCCATTTGATTTTCCAGAGACCAGCATTTCAATTAATGCCTCTATGTGCCGAAATAAATAAATAAATAAAATAAAGACCTGCTTAAGAAGAAATTTAGGAATGCAATGATGATTGTAATTCAGTTTTCAGGCTAGAGATTCGGATTTTCAGGTGTTCTTGGAAGAAAGGTAAAAAAGTTTAGAACCTCCAAGCAGATAATAAGAGAAACAAAATTCTCTGAAACCCTTATCAAAAAACAAAAGCCTACCTGGTTGATTGGCTAGGCTACAGGCTTCAAGATTTTATCTTATGGCCTGTGAGCTTTGTAATAAAACCTAGATAGTAAAGAGGACTGACCATTAAACTTTAAGATGCTATTCTCCTGAAGAATAAGGTCAACAAGCTTCATAATTAAAAAAAAAAAAAGTATAAAAGGATCAAGTGACAGATAGAAGAGTCAGATTTTCAAATCCATTTCTTTTCACAAAACAATTTGACTTTCCAAATGAAAGTAGATCAGAATACCCAGTAATGTGTAAGAGGCAAAAAATAGTGACTCCTAATTTGTTGGTGTTGAAGAAATTAAAAAAAAAAAAAAAAAAGCAATAATGGAAAATTTTGCATTTTGGGAGCTTGACAAACAAGGAACATAAAGTTTAGGACCTCCAAAAAACAACTAAAATGCTCACTATAACTCTTACCAAGTTAACAGAAATAATCTGAGCTCCCTTTTGGGATACTGTAAAATACCCACCCTCTTGATCAGCCCATACGCTTCACTCCCTTTTAATCCTGTGTTCCGTTGTCTCATAATTCTGCATATATGACACAAAGCAATCAACATTACCTTGTATCATAAAAAAAAAAAAAGAAAAATACGATACAAATAACATCTTGTATCACTGTAAGCCATAAAAAAAAATACGATACACATAACATATATATGTATATATGTATGTGTATATATATATATATATATAGAGAGAGAGAGAGAGAGAAGAGATGAAAAAAATTTAAGCTAAGAGAAAAAAGAATTATGCATAAAATCAGAAAATGGCTCACAAGCTTTGCAACAAATAATGTCTTGTAAGGGTCCCCTGATATATTTGGATCATTAGAGGGATTATCTGCATCAGAGATGGCAAACATATCAGTAAAGGGCCACAAAGAAATATCCACAAACAGAGCACACTGATTTTTTCTCTTGATTCATAGTTACATTTCTGAAGCTCTTCAGCGGCTTTTATAGCACCATTTTCTAGTCGAATTTTGTGAATTCTAGCCCTCTTTTGTGCCTGTTCCGACCAAAATATAAGACCAAAATTATCCACATAAGAATGAAAGGAGATAGTTTCATGAATTATGGGTGTGAAAATGAAGCTCTCTATCACTTAATCCATTAATTCACTGCTCTGAGATTGGAATGAACTTAAAAGGGAAAGAAAACATTGTAAAATCAGCACAGCACTGCCCAAAACTCAAAAGCCACCAACTCAAAAGAAAACTCAAAAGTAAATTCATAAACAAAAATAAGACAAAGTTAACCCTACGAAATAGCCACTGCCACTGCATGCAATAATTCTATATATATACATATAAGTTATCAAATATATATATATTTATTTATGGGAGGTGCTCTTGTGAAAGACACTCTCACCTTACTGTGAGAGATAAAGGTAGGGGCCCTCACATCCATATCCAATGCCAACAACTTAAATGTGAGGGCCCCCATTTTATCTCTCACAGTAAGGTGAGAGTGTCTTTCACAAGAGCACCTCCCTTTATATATACATATACATATATATATATATATATATACATATGAGAGATGCTCCTACCTTACTATGAGAGGTAAGGTGGGGGCCCTCACAGCTATATCTAATGCCAACAACTTAAATGTGAGGGTCCCCACCCCTATCTCTCATATAAGGTGAGAGAGATCTCTCATAAGAGCATCTCCCTATATATATATATATATATATATATATGTATATCTTAGAAGCCCAATTCATTTTGACCATCCTCAGTGACATGAAATCATCATCTTAGCCTTCTCCCATCAATCTGGGACAGCAACAACAATAGAAGTAGTAATCATTCTAAAAATAAATAAATAGATATCAATAGTAGTATTAGTAATAAATAGAGGTAATAATAATGGTAACAGAAGAGCTCTTCCTCATAATATCCTATAATATAATTGCCTTTAAATTATAATATCAAGCAACTAAGAGCCAATCTAACATATGAGCTGTTGAATGATGTTGTCAGGCCTTTGAAATGGTGCCAAACATAATGCAGAGTAGAAAAAATAGCATGGATCAACAGTAACATGCAAACAAATCCACCTTACTCTCTATTTCTCTCTAGATTGATTCCTACATTATATAAGTTGGTGTTAAAGAAAAACAATACACTTTATTTGCAACACAACACAACAAGTACACCCAACAGGGCCAGTGATCTTTGTGAATTCCAAGATTGGTTTCCGAGTACAGGCATATAGTGGACAAAATCGATGCAAAGAAACGTGAGTATCTTACCTTAGTTTCTGCCTTTTGGACAGGTGGGGCATATTCAGGATCTCCTGTCTCAGCGAAGTTACTCACAAATTGTGCCAAGCCTTGGAGTAAAATAGGAATTAAAATCAAGATTAGAAAATATGGCCTAATAATGATGGAAAAGAGAAGTCTAATGATGACAAACAGCAACAGCAAGAACAATAAAGTTAAGTCATACCTGTATATGGAGGACATTTCCTTTTCTCAGGAGGAGGTTTATATTCCAGAGGAGGTCGGGGTTCCAAATGCTTCAGTAGATTTGAGGTAAGACTTGTAGGATGACTTTGCCCAATCTACTCCAAACATCCCCAAAAGACGGATTGGTTAGGAAAGCTTCCTGATGCAGGCCAGACAATAGGTCGGCCAACCCATTGGGCCTGGTCTATAAGCCCAACTGGACATCCAATTAATTAGGAAGTATTATTAAGTATTTTAATTTGTTTAGGATTAATATTAGTGTGTATCCTATTTTAGGCATTATTCATATATTAGGAAATATTATTGCTTAGGGATTAATTCAACTCCTCTATATAAGGATGTTAGGCCTCATTGTAATGCAATGCTTATTCCAAATTAATTAATAAAAGATTGCTTGAGTTTTCTTCCTGTTGTGGATTGTTTTATGGTTTTGCTTGTGCCCTAGTGGATGGAATCCATCTAGGATTTGATCAACGCCTCGGATCTAGGCTACACCAGTTTGGTATCAGCTAAAAGAGTCATTCCTCTATCAAAGAGGGATCAAAATAAAATGAAACAAAAAAGAAACCTGAATATCATCACTATTTACATAATATAAAAAAAATGTAGTTGTACCATGTTTTTAAGAAGATGAAGCCATTGTGCTATAGAGAAGGAAAAAAAAAACTGAAAGAACCATCAGGCTTGTTTGGAGAAGGATAAAACAGGTCGAAACAAATTTTCCATGGGACAGATTTGAACAGAATCACAGAGGACAGCTTTCTCCACGGTCGAATCAACTTCTTCTCCTCATCCAAAAAGACCCTTAGATAACCAGTCCAAAAGTATCATGCAA
Source organism: Camphora micrantha (assembly GCA_003546025.1). Lineage (NCBI taxonomy): Eukaryota > Viridiplantae > Streptophyta > Magnoliopsida > Laurales > Lauraceae > Camphora > Camphora micrantha. The sequence goes on from QPKB01000002.1 coordinate 13,045,843, forward strand.
ATTGCAAATGAGCAAAACAGATCAAGAGGGTGGTTTTTTAGAACTCAATATCAAATTGGTGTGGGTCTTTCCATATGCATGTGGATGGGAAACAAAATGGGCGCTTGTTCATCTAGAGCTGTTTCGACATTCTTGAAATGCATTTTCTCTTTGTTTTCCCCAAACTTTTATTCTCTGTTATACAAGCATGTAGAAGGCATCCTTCATATAAAATTTTTCCTTCAAAAGCTCATCTCCCCGTAACCATGCCAATACATTACAAGAGGACGATTTTTTCTCTCAATAAACAGGTACAGAGTATTGGTATGACACCCAATTCACACCTATATGTCCATAAAAACCACCACATATCATCTGTGCAGCCAGTAAAGATCAATACAAGCTGACCCAGATCAATACAATACAACATTCTATTTCATTTTTCCAGTTAACAATAAAAACACACCCATCCATACGATATCGCGATACAATATTAGCTGATCGCACCAGTTTTTCACCACCACCCACTTCCAAGCTGCTGCTGTAAACCCCGCATTCAATCGCCAAACAGTGGTTGTAATATCCAAATACAACTCAATAAGAGGTCCTAAATTAGGAAACCACTTTCTTTCCCTAAAATCACATGCGCGGTTCAACAAAACTAGGGCTTAGAGGATTTGGGAATCAAGAAAACAAAACAAAGCATACAGATCTATAAAACATAGGATTCATTCTGTATAGATCTAGTGAAGGGATGAAAGCAATACCAGTTTCAATCGGAGGATGCTGGCTCGATTCCGCGCTTTGGTGCGGGATTGTACGGCCGGGTCTTTGTTGCGCATCATCGCATCGTTGTAATCTCCCATCTTTCCTCTTCTTGTTCTTGTTCTACTTCTACTTGTTCGAAGATCTTCTCAGGCATATGTATGTATAGATCTTGCTCTTCTCCTCCTCCATCTCTATGCTCGTCTTCTTCTTCTCCTTTTCGTTGTCTTCTTCTCCCTCGCGCTCGGTCGGGTCGAGAGAGCAGAAGTATCGCAGACAGTGATGAAGATTTTTGTTTGTGGGAAATTTTCAAAAACATATTAATACTTTTGAATCATTTTCAAAAACAGTAGATGAAGATTTCTTTAAACATTGAGCTGCTATATGGTCATCCACACTGCTCGGTGCACATCCAAATATTTGAAGACCACATCCATCCGTGAAATGACCAAAATGGGCATAATTAAAGACTTCCAATTGCTATGTACACTACCATTAAATAATTTGGATTTTCCCTCCATTTTCTTTCTCCCTCCATCTTCCTCTTCCATCATCGTTCTCATCCTATCTTCCTCTTCCATCATTTTCAATTCTCCTCCTTTCTCTTTTCATTCCTCCTTTCCTTCCAGTCCCTCTACATTCATCTCCACATTTGTATTTTTTCGAAATTAAAGGGACGCCACTTAATTTCTTTGAAGCGAGTTTGGGAGTGTTTCGACCTGAACTATTCGGATGTTCAGGGCCGAACGGTAGTATAAGTGTTCGGCTCTGCATGGTCGAACATTATTATGATTGTTCGACCCTAAGTGGCCAAACACTAATACAAATATTGTTCGATCACTCCAGACCGAACGAAATCGTTTTGTTCGGTCCTCAGTAACGAACAAGTTTTATCTATAATAGAAAAATAAGACATACAACATAGCAAAAGACAAAATAATGAGACATCCAATACATGTGTCGGAAACAACAAAATGCAACATCCAATACATTTTCCAAACAAAAAAAAAAAAACCTTTGTTTCTCAACAACAATAGAATCCACTACTATGGGCTATCAAACACCTCTTTTAAACAAAACCAAAACCAAAAAAAAAAAAAAAACCTAAGAGACGACACATCATGTTTGATCAAGTCAAGACGGAACCCACGAGAACCAGATTTGTGGGACCCGGCTTTTCATAAGCCCTTGGGCCTACTTTTCTGACCCCAATAGTTTTAACACCTTAGTTAGAGCCTCTGCATGCCCAACCTGACTGACATATTTAGCACAAAAGGACATTCATTTTCAGATGGGTTGGGCCTGACTCCTGAGGCTAACTTCAGGTTCATGGCTTGAATCTAAACTGAATATTAGGCCAAACGTGACCATGAACAATGGACCTGTTGATTTCTGCTTTTTTATCTCCCTGTGTAGGGCTGTAGGCAACCATGTGTTTGCATACATGAGATGAGATGTCAATGTCACGGTTAAGATGGATTGGCATTATGATATTGGTCCTTAGTCGATGATCTAATGGCATCAAAAGTGGGGCCTACCAATCTTTTGTGATGATAAAGAAAAGATACAGGATATCTCATAATTTGAGACTATTTTAAGGTGCGTTTGGAATCGTATCATTTAGATGTTCCCATATTAAAAAACAACCCTATGGCCCATATGTGATCGTCAGTTCGTCACGGCTTCACGGCCCTAGCAAAACTTTTGGGCATATACTTTCGAAGTATATTCTTTTTAAAAGACCCATACACACAGACACTCACATACCTTAATTGTAAGGAAAGTAAAAGAATAAATATCCACATTGACATGTCATGCACCATACATTTCTTCAATGCAAATTTACGTTTTCGCCTCTTAATAGCTGAATGCAAATTTACGTTTTCGCCTCTTAATAGCTGAATGCACGCATGTAATTTATCGAAAATTTTCTTCTCTTTTCCCTCACTGTTCATATTTCTTGATATGAAAAACAATAGAGGAGAAATTTGCTTGAAAGGAGGTGGACGTTCAATCTTTATACATACCCAGCCCATTCCTCATCATTTCATTATATAGCATCATAGTTTCCCTTCATACAAGACTAGCGAAAGCCCCCCGTGCTAAGCACGGGCAATGTAATTGGTGGTAGTTATAATGTAAAGGTCTAAAATAAAAAATCGATAGAAATAGTTTAGAATGTAACCTTTAAAAAAAAAATCAATAAGTTATTTATTTGAGATGATGGAGAAGAGGAAAGAGCTTTTAGCGTTTAAAGGTGGAAAATGTATAGGCATGAATAAAAACACAGAGAGAAGAGGAAAGAGTTTCTGCAATATTGAATTAGTAAAATGTAATTAGCAGTATTTTTAGAAAGAGTTTCTATTATAACAATAATCTTGCTCAACCATAAAAAAAGCTTCACGTTGTTGTTGCAAGTTTTTCTTTTTTCAATAATATTGACATTTTCTTATTAATTATGAAACTTATTATTTTTGTTGATTAATTTCATATTTTATATATTCATTTGAGTTTAGTTTTATTGTAAAATGGTTGTCATAGAAAATTAATGACTATATAGGAAATCATATAAAATAGTTATTTCAAAAGTTTGATCATCTATGCCTAAAGTATAATGCATAAGTATGAAAATAATAACAACAATATTTATAGGGGTCAATATTCTAAAAATATAGTTATTTTTATAAATACCTCGTAGATAAATTCCAACTCACGGTCAATATTCCAAAGTGGGGTCAGGTCCCTTTCTCATTAACTAATTTTAACTTTTTGTGGTTGGGTTGCTCTTTTGAAATCCATATTGTCCTGGGTTCGAGTCTCGGCATAAACCAGATTAATTTTTACCATGTTATTAAAAATACACGGGTCGGGTTGGGTCCAAAAAATATGCTTTATCTTTGGGCCATTAGTTGGTAGGGCCTGGCATTAGAAGGAAGTCAAAAATTATAAGACAGTCAAAATCAAATCTGAAATTGACAGCAAAATTGAAAATCGAATCCACTTCACTTCATATATTATATAATTTGGGAGCATATAATCTGCAACCCAGGCCAGCTTTATGAATAGTTCAATCGATTCGACAATCACCGAAGCACAAGCCATACTTCGTAAATCACTCAAAGTTACTATCCAAGAATTTCGGTCTGCTGATGTGTTGTTCTTACCTATAGACGTGGCTAATCCATCTTCTGATATGTTGATGAGATTGGTTGGTCCACCGTCTTGTGGTCTTCCCTATCACTCCCCTTAAGCTAGAGGGCGGTAGTGTTAGCACTTCAAGCTTATTTCATAATTTTTGGAAAACAATCTTAGAGAGTGGTTTTGGAAACATATCTGCAATTTGGTTTGTAGAATTCACAAATTGAGTGACAAGAGAGCCGAGAGCAACTTTTTCTCGCACAAAGTGATAGTCTATTTCAATGTGTTTTGTGCGGACATGAAGCACTCGATTGCATGTCATAAATAAAACATTGATATTGAGAATATAAGAGACCCATGTCAATTTTGCAGTTGTGGAAGTAAGTGCTCGATATTCTGATTCGACACTAGGCCTCGCAACTGTTGTTTGCTTTTTCGTTGTCTAACAGAAAAAATTTGAACAAATATAAATGCAATAGCTAGTAGTGGATCTTCTTGTTTCTGGACAGCCGATCCAATCAGCATATGAGAATCCATAGAGATTAAGTGAAGATTGAGAAGATGTCCGTAATCCATAGTTGATTGTTCCTTTCAATTATTTAAGGATTCTCTTCACACCTTGTCAATGTTTGAGTTTAGGTTGTTGCATAAACTGACATAGGAGACATTGGGCCTAGTGAAAGTGATGCATTGCAAACCACCCACTATACTTCTATAAATGAATCAACTAGGGGGCCATAATGTGTGTGCATGTCATGTTTCTGTGCCAAAGGAGTCCCAACAGACTTGTTGTTCATCATTTTGGTTTTAAAGACCCATCGTGAACCAACAACATTCATATCAAGTGTTCAAGTAACCAATTTTCATGTCTCATTTTGATCTAGAGCCTCCAATTCGTCTCTCATGGTTGTCCCCATTGAGGTTTTTCCAAAGCATCACTAACATTTTTTTGGGCCCACTCAAGTCTTGAGTAAGAGCAGGCATCATCAGAGTGTATTTTCAACAGGCTTCGACCCTGTTATCATAGAATGAGTATTAGCGACTCCCTCTCTAGGAGCTGATTTTTTATCTACTGGTAATTCAACAGGAGTTTGGATCACTTGTTTCAGCTGTTTCTTCCTATCAAATCATGCCATCTGTATAAAATCTCATGCCAATTTAATGCACACTTCTTGAAATGAAAAAAGAAAAAAAAAAGATTTTATACAGCTTGCATGATTTGATAACTTGCCAGGATTTGTAGTAGACAGACATTGTTATCATAGAATGAGTATTGCTGACTCCCTGCATAGAAGCCAATTTTTGCTCTATTGGTAACTCGAAAAACAACTCACCAGGCAGTCCCTCATCTGACTTAGTATCTTTCAAGTTTCAACTGATCATGGCTATGTGAAAGAACCAGAAACGGTCAATTGATGATCAAGATCACGTGGGGACCTAGAGTGATCATCATGATCATGAGTGAACCTAGCAACGGTCAATTGATCAGTGTAATGCAAGGACACATTTTGAGTGTGTTCCAAAGAGTCTTTATTTTTAGTGGGACTTGTCACTTTATTTTGAGTGGGACATGCCAAGTGGCCTGATGTGGGTCCTGCCTGTTGTGGAGAACATAGATTTGATGTATCACCTAGCAAAGAGTCTAGTGGTCTTCAAGATTTTTGGTGTGGTGATGTGTTTTCTTATCACTTGGTTCTTTAGATCTTATTACATGCTAACAATTAAAAGAGTGTTTTAAGACTACGCTTTGAGTACTAGAAGCAGAAAAGATTATTAGTTTCTTAGATATTGACTGTAGATGCTCATATCTCCCTGTAATAGAAACATGTGGAAGTGCTAGCAGATTGGGACATTTTTCTTTTCTTTCTTTCTTTTTTTTTTTTTTAATTTGGGTTGTTGTTGTTGTTGTTTGGATCATGGTTAGATTATTCCTTCTAACATTTTCAACACTTTCAACTTCACCTTCAATTAAGAATAGGAGGCTTTGACATTATCTTTTACCTCATGGGACATGAAAATGAGATTTATATATGCAAACTTTGCCTGTGTATGGCATTAGCATTTTATTTGGAAGCACAATCTTCACATGAGTAAATGAATATTAGGTGGAAAGATAAACTGCAACAAAAGATCTATAAAATGTTTATGTAATTTAGTAGCTCAATCTATGGTATTTGCTCACGCTCACATATTTGTATGAACTTGAATTCCTAGTAAAACAAGTTTCAAGGATAGAATATTAAAGTGGTAATAGCTGAAGGAAGGTGGAGAAGTGTAGGAGAGATTATTTGATGGCCATTTGTTTCTTCAATTTTAGCTACTTTGATAGAGATACGTTTTCTAAATTATAAAAAACAAATCATATCCCTTTTGTCCATTTTTTAAAGAACTCGACAACATTTTAAAGTTAAGAACTTGTTTACATGATGCAACATGGTGTTATAAAGTCCACTGCACTGGTACCATTAAAAGAGGATATAAGGAATTAGCTCCCCAAAAAAATCTCCCCCTTTCCACCAAAACATCCTTTTAAGTGGCCTAATTCATCGAGAGTACTAGTCATAAAATAGACAATGATTCTGGGAACCATTCATAGTTTTTATTTACTAGCAACCTTCATTCATGTTGGGGTCCCTGGTTTTAGGTTCGGGTGTATTTTAGTAATTGCATTGGGCTTCTTTAAGATCTAAGAAAAAGAAATATTGGATGTCACAGAAATTGTATAGGGCTTTTTTAGGACCTGTCACATCCCGTCCCCGAATCACCCTGGCCTAGGGTAATTCCCGAGGTGTGCCACACGTACTCCCGCATGCTATATCTATCTCGAGCCAAATACAACACACGAAGGAGAAAAAACAACTTTCCATACACGTGAGTTATGACTCACTAGAACTTATCAAAAGCAATTATTCATGGCGGAAGCTGTATTCATTCATGTGAGGATATTAGTTCCCATTCAGCCCATTTAATATTTCAAGTTTAATACAGAAAGAATTATACAAATATAAATATTGTTTTACAAAAGAGGGTATATAAAAGCACCTTAAACAACAATACCAAAAGTATAAACAAAAGAATAACTAGCCACACAAAAAGGGGCTAGCCACACGAACTATCCACAAAATCCAAAATATTCATTACGCACTTCGAGGAAAGAGAAGTCTATGCTGGCTCTAGCTCTGGCCACTCTTCTAATCCTGAAGGTACCTCCTGGGTAGCCTTCTCTCCCTCCTTGGCCTTCTCAAGGCTGGAGGTTGTACCTGTGACTGTAACACCAAGAATAACATCATGAATACGACGATTCGGTAAGTATATACATTAATAATAAATCACATGATGTATCAAATCGAATTTATAGACAATTGATTAAAAGATGTCAATATCAAGTGATAACTAGGCAATTGTGCCAAAATCGAATAATTCATGCTTTACGAATCAATGGGGAATAAAACACACTAGTTGGTTTCTACATTAAGCTCATCATCTCAAATAGAGAGCGAATCTAGTTGGGATGTCACCAGCGGCCCGGCCAAAGGCTAACTGGCTACCCAATTCTGGAGTTCTGGTGTTTCAGTTGATCTACTGCAGTGATCTCAAATAACTAAACCAAGTTTAACCCCGTCGGGTATCACAAGGTCGAAGCTTAGTAGTGCCAGACCCATCGAATCAAATAAATACACACATGAGTAAGATTATTTTTACTAGAATCGAATCGAATCATTAATATTCAGAATATTTCACACATAAACTTACTCATTTCGAATTTCTATTGAATATCGTATTACAATACAAGTATAACGAATAGAAATGAAACAATGTATGCATATAAATCATTATTTAGAGTTTGGAAGGTGAATGGAAAATAAATCTCAATAATCTCTCACGTGATTAATTACCATTGGTCCGTTGATCTTGTCAAATGTGTCATTTTCTAGGGTCCTATAAATCACTCGGAGTTCAAGATCCTAATTGGTTTAGCATATACACAAGTTAAGGGTATTTCTCGCCTTTTAGTATGCAAAAAGAAGTAAGAAATTATTATTAGTTTATTTTATTTTATTTTATTTTTTGTCAAAAAAAATTGGGCCCAACAGAAGCACTTCTCGCTATAGCGAGGTCCATCCTCGCTAGCAAGGAGCACATTCTGTGCCCATTCCACCTTTCACCTGCACATACATGTCTTGTTTTTATTCCACTTATATTTTCAACATGACATAACACATGTCATCAACCAAACTACCCATTTCACCATCTCACATGCATTTATGTATATAAGATTCCACATGGACATATATTCATATAAAGTATTCCATCCACTTCAATCTCCTGCACATGCATTAGCTAAAATGCTCCCTGCACATGCATTTGATTAAATGCTCCCCTAGCACATAAATATATGTACACCCACATGCCTTCCATTGATTATTTAATTACACTATTTCATCACTAATCCCATCTCTTCTTTACCTCACCCAATTAAGACTACTAACACCCAAAACTCAAACCATAATCATTCTCGATTTATGGTCAAAGAGGCTAGTTATAGTAAAAAGGAAAATAATAGAATTTGATAATCCAATCAAAGAATAAAACCACATGCATTAATCATTAAAGCTTATACTTGCCTCAAATGAGCTTTCCAAGCCCTTTTCTCTAACTTTTGCCCAAAAGATTCAAAAACCCCAAATAACAAACCCTAATAAAAATCCAAATGAAAAATGCCATGAATGATTATGTATGACTATAAATGAGTCTCTTGACTCCATTTCAACTCAAAAGCATAAAAAGAATGGGGTTTGATTCTTACCTATGAAGAAATCCGAAATTTGGAGTTGGAGAAGAAATGGGTTCTTGGAAACAAAAGATGAAGAGGATAAATAAGATGAAGAAGATGAAGAAGAAGAAGACCTCCACACTTGCCTTCACTTGTACAAATACTAAAGTGATTGGAGAAAGGAAGAGAAATTGAAAGGAAAAAGGAGAAAGGAGATTCTCTCACTCTCTCCACTCTCAACATACACCAACCGAATGGAGTGAAATGGGGTTGAGTTGTTTGAAAGTGATAAGGATGTGCCTTTTGCACAAAAGTACACTAAGTTAGTGTATTTCCATTTTAAGTCAAATAAAGGCCCACATACTCAATATGTGCTCAAATAAAGTAGGGTTCAATACGAAAGTTGACATATTCGTCGAAACACACACGTTGACGTCAAGATGACGTGCAAATAATGCAAAAATGAGAAAATCACTAATTACGAAAAAACCCTTGACTCTACTCAACCGAGTCAAATCGCTCCCCACTCACCTATTCGAGGTTCGAGGCTCAACTAACTCAGCCTATAGAGGCTAATAAACACAATTTACCATAATTAACAACTAAGCACAAATAATCAGGGTTAACTTGGGTCGAGGTGTAACAGGACCTAAGAAAGAGAAAATTATATATATGATTGGCTTGTACAGCCTAGATCTTAGAAAGGGAGAGGGAGAGGGAGAGGGAGAGAGAGAGGGGTTGTTCTTTGCTCATAGACGTAGGTACAATGCTGAACCACGTAAATTCCTTGTGTGATTTCTCCATTTCGTGTTTACTTTATGAGGTTTGATTGTTGATTGCAAGTTTTCGCTTCCCCACATGCTCAACAATCATAATCTTTAATAAAATAATAGTGTCGGGATGAAGTTTTCTTTTAGGGTTTGTTTATTTTCATGGAATTGAATTTTATAAGTTGCATTTTTAAAACGTGAACATCAATAAAGATTATTCGAGGGATTATTTGATAGCAATGATATTCGCCTTTATTTCTTCAGTTTCAAGCACATTTCAAAATAAGTTTCTCGGAATTGAAAAAAGACTCCTTACCCAAGTGGTATGGAGTGGTAGTTCTCACGTGGCTATCCAGGGTTCAAATCCTGAGTATGCTGTATCGCAGCCCCACCCAACTCAACATGATATTGTCAACTTTGGCAAGCTACATTAACATTTGAGGCGGATTCCTTCTTTTTTTTTTTTTCTTTTTGCTAAATGGCCTTCTTTTTTTATCTTTTTTAAATTCTAATATTATGGATCTTTGAAGGGATTCTTAAAAGAATGTCGATGTGAATTCCCAATCAATTCTAAACAAATTATGCTCTTATTTTGAAGTTAACTTTTGAATGCAATTATTACCATCTCAATATAATTAAACAATATGGAATTGTCTGTGCATTTGCTGAAAACCCGGGTAAGTTGTCCATGTTACTTTAGTTTAGGCTATTTGATTTCTCCTTCTGATTGTTAAGATGCATAGTCAGCAATGTAATTTATAAATGTATTTAGTAGTACATTTCTTCAATGCAATTATTTTACGCTTTCTCCTCTTACTAGTTGAATGCACAAATGTCATTCACTCCTTTAAATCTTACATGCTGACACTTAAAAGAAGGGGAATTCGGTGAGAGGTCCCTAAATATTTCACTTTATGGCTTTACCTAAAATGTCCAAGTTATCATTTTTTTAAATCATATCCCATGATTAGGGGGATATGCCACTAATAACGGTCAACTCCCATTTAATTGGCCACGATTAATGAAATATCATTAATGACATTTTCAAATAAATTCTAAAAAACACAAATAAATTTCAAAAAAATGCAAATAAATTTCAAAAGAATGCAAATAAAATAAAAAAAAGACAATAATTTAAAAAAAAGACAATAAATTTCAAAAGAACGTAGAGAAATTTCAAAAGATCCAAATAAATTTTAAAAAAATGTAAATAAATTTCAAAGATGCAAATAAATTTCAAAAGATCCAAATAAAATTTACAAAATGTAAATAAATTTCAAAAGACATAAATAAAATTAAAAAATGTAAATAAATTTCAAAAAATGCACATACATTTGCCAAAACTAAGATAAACCAATTTTTCAAATTTCAAAAAAATTTGCCAAAAACTCCAGTATTTTTTCCAAAACTCAGTTAAATTTATTTTAAAAAATGCAAATAAATTTCAAATTACATAAATAAAATTATAAAACATAAATAGATTTCAAAAAATAGAAATAAATTTTAAAAAAAAACTTAGATAGATTTTCTAAAAACACAGAAAAATTTGTTAAAAAACTAATTTTAAATTTCCAAAATGGAGATAAATTTGTCAGAAGCTGAAATAAATTTGTCAGAAACTTAGATAGATTTGCCAAAAACTCAGATAAAATTTTCAAAAACTTAGTTAAAACTTCCAAATAAGAGATAAATTTGTCAAAAACTCAGATATATTTGTCAAAAACTCAGATAAATTTGCCAAAAATTCAGATAATTTTTTTTCAAAAGTTAGATAAATTTGCCAAAACTCAGATAAGTTTATAAAAAACTCAGATAAATTTGCCAAAAACTCAGATTCACACGACTTAACCCTTTGCTTGGTCGTCTTCTTCGTTCTTCTGGTCCTGGAATCAGAACCAAAACTAGAGAGCAATAGGACACAGAAGACCAGAGCCTTCTCCTCTTCTGATCTTATTCTGCATCGGTGATGGTACAGCGGCAATGATGATGGAGACCGGCTGATCCTCCTTCTCCGGCGACAGGTGTGGAAAACCGGCGAGTTCGGCCTACCCTGCAAACAGAGACAGGATGGTCTCTTCTCCTCCGACCTTCGAGGATAAAAAAAATCCGGCAACGGTTGCTGTTGGGAAGCTGCCTACTTCCTCTCCTATGTTCAGTCTGCGACAAAGTATGGAATCCCTGCTGCCCTTCGTCTTTTTTCCTCTTCTCCGATCGTCACCGATGATGATAAAAAAAAAAAAAAAGAAAAACTGAGACCCTTAGAGATTGGATCCTCTGAGTATCGATTCTGCAAACAGCCTCCGGATTCTCTGTGATTCTCTGTAAATTTGGGACAGTTTTCCAATAGAAGACCTGATCAATTCATAAAATTGATTTATATTATTAAAATTTTGACCCATGGTTGATACGAGCATGACTAGATTTTATTATATTAAAGGCAGTCCTTCATGGATGTCCAATTATAAAACCGAAATCGCTTAACGTGTTGTCTTGGGATCAAATTTTGCTATGAAGAGAACTACAACTGACCATTAGATTGAGAACTTTTTAAAAATGTGATCAACTGATGGTGTGGTGACGTCGACATGTGTGAAATATGGAGTAAAAGTAATAACGGCAAAATAGTGATTGGCACGGCTTTAACTAGGCGTGTTTGGATGTGAGGTGAATTGAAGTGAGGTGGGGTAAAGCCCTCATTATTCAGACAAGAAAAGACAATAGTTCATATCGTAAGTATACAAATTCAAAATTTCGTCTTTCTTTAAAAAAAAAAAAGAGTAAAATAACAACATTCTTTCTCCACTAATTGACAAAATAACATCATCTTGTCACACAAAAAAGTAAAAAAAAAAAAAAAAATTATCGAGCAAGTAAAAACAAAAGACCATCATAACCCCATAGTTTATTCTCTCTTGATTTGATGCTTCACCTTGGTTTATTTCAATTCACATCACATCCAAACACGCATGTGGAACATAGTGAATGGGTTTATGCTTTAGAGTGGCAATTTGGGACGTGTCTAGACTCTGTTGAGGTCAACGTCCACCCTCGCTCCTAAGCGGTCATAATCGTGGTCTAGCCCTCGCCCTTATCATAAAACTATTGTTGTACCGTTTTTCTATCACCAACTGGTTTTGAGATAAGTGGTAGCTCAATGGGGTGTAAGATCTTACAAGTGGTATCAGAGCCAGGTAGCATGGGGCACGCGTTTTGCGAGTTCGTAGCAGGAGTCGCAGCGGGTGTGCCGTTGAGGGAGGGATTGTTGAGGTCAACGTCCACCTTCGCTCCTAAGTGGTCATAATCGTGGTCAAGCCCTCGCACTCAACATAAAACTATTGTTGTACCGTTTCTTATTTACAACAAATCCATGTGTTTTTTCAAACCATTCAAAGTAAATGTGCCCCTACTACAGTCAATCATTTAAATTGTTACCCACACTTAGATTATTGTTGCGGTTATGAAGTTCATGATCTGGGTTTTACCAATGATCAGATGAGATTTTTGTATTCACTTGTAGTTTAGTACCCACAGGTTAGTCTCAGGAATTATCGTGAATGGAAACATCAGAGCAGAAGGGCTTGTGACGCACACTGAAAAATAAGATTAAAGTAGCTTTATCTTTTTTTATCCTTTCTTTTTTAGTGACTGTAGCAAGCCTCGATTACTGGGCTTAATGTTGACTCTTTTAGTCTTTTAACCAACAAGGTTGAAAATTAAAATGGAGTCATTCTATTGTCACACAAAAAATAACTCTTCCCACACACTCATTTTTTATTAAATAAAAAAACCTATGAAATTACCTTTTTGACCACCTTCTTTCCTTTCTTTCCCCCCACCACCCTTTCACCTCCGGCTCCGGCACCATTTCCGGCCTGAACGGCGGCGGCCGACCCCTCTCCCTCCCTCCCTCTCTTCCTCCCTTTCCCTCCCCAGTGTTTTCTCCCTCTCTCTTCCACGGCCACCCCTCATGGCCCTCTCCTTCTATCTTCATGGCTTAGACGTGTCTTTTTAACCCGTTTACTTTGATTTTTATTGGATATAGGACCTCGTCTTGATCCTTATCCTCTACAAATCTAAGGTTCAAGCCGAGCTAAGAGAATCCAAAGCATCCTCTATTATCATCCGAAGGATGACGGTGAAGCCCAAACATCACTTGCGACTGTCAATTTGAACGAGTCCTCGCAATGTCCTTTATTTCTTCTCATTATATTTGTATTTTGAAAAGAGACATAAAAGTCACAACTCTTGTCTTTTCTTTTGATAAGAATTGTAAATCGTCTTTTACTGCAAAAACATCACATTTTACAGCAAACAAATGAAAATCTCCTTTTACAGTATCCAGGTTCAAATTATATCTCTTTTTCTTAACACATGTGCAATGAAAGCTAGAAAAAAAAAGTTCATTTTCTTTTCTACTTAAAAAGGTAGATCTACGGACCATCGCTTATTATTTCCAAATAGAGTAAAAATTTGGCATACCCATACACAAAAAATTTATGTTGTTCGCATGTCTCTGGTCACGAAAGGGTTCGACCTCACAGATTCTCGGATTCGCTGACCCCGGTATTCCTACAGACATTAGCGATCCATCTTGGGAGCATTTATTATGGTAGGTAGGATATTTTGTGAGAGTTCGTTTGTGAGTCTACCACACTATAGCTGAACTTGTGACGCATAAACGGAGGTCGTGGGAACCTTGGATGGATTTCGTCAAAGATGAACAATAGTAGGTCATGAGAAGAGCTTTCCAACAAGCCCAAGATCAGAATTTTCGGAGATCGCTAAAGGAAAGTGCAATTTACAGAACTACAATAAATACCTCAAAAAGTGTGTCAGGGGTCAAACTGGACTTCGAGGCCTCGGATGAGTTTAGACCAAACATGAAAGTTGTTGGGCAGGTCAATATCTAATTTTTGTGCTCAAGAACAATGCATTTCAAAGTTCCAAGGGAAAAGTCAACGGTTTTTTATCAAAGTATATCAATTTATGACGGAATTGGTCAATTCAATGGTTAGAGGGCCTCAAAATGACTTGGAATGAATACAAAAGTTGTCTGGAATGATAATCCTGATCTAAGGAGTTCAAAATAACAAATGTACAAAATTTATGAATAGCCCCCAATCTCTCTCGAAATTACAAACAACCTCCAAAAGGGGGTCAAACTAGACCCTGAGGCTCTCAAAACTTTCCAAAGTTATTCAAAAACTCTTCTAACAGAGAAAATACCACGATTGACCTCTAATCTCACTTAGTAGTCCTAATCACATAATTAATTAGTGCTAAACAAAGGGATTAAGGGCCGGGTTCTTACACTATGAAGTAATGTAATTGAGGAGGGTCAACAAGAGGGTGATGAGGGTTAAAACACGGATGATATTTCATATAGTTAGTTACCACAAAGATAGTTAATTAGTTCTAAGACTAAGTATTTTATTTAATTTAGTATATCTTAAGGATTATATTAAGACCATTACTAGCTAATCTTAGAACCTTTGATTATGTTTTATTACATTATGCTTATCTAATTACTGAAGTTAGAGATGTCAAATGGGTCGTGCCGCCCAGGCCCGACACGGTAGTCCACATGCCGTGGCATGGCATGGCACGGTCTACGGTACGGCTCGCAGGTACAAGCCGTGCTGGAACTAACTTCCAGGCCCGTTGGCACGACTGAAGCATGAAAGACATGCATTTGACCATGTTACCCCCACTCCCCCCCCCCCCCCCCCCCCCCCCCAAAAAAAAAAAAAAAAAAAAAATAATCATATTTTGGGCATTGGAGGTCATTTTGGTATTTTAAAGGACTATAAAGATCACCTCTCATTCTCAATTCTTACCACTAAACTCAACAACTCATTTTCATTTCTCACTCTCTCAACACTCTCTAACTCTTTCAAAGCATCCAAATCTCTCTCTAATTATATTTTTCAAGAAGTTTTTTTTTTTGGGTTGGGGGGAGGGGGGGGCAAAGATTAAGTCATCAAGAGACAAGATTAAGGGGCCTTTAAAATATTTAAGGTATTTATTTCTTATATTTGATATTTGATATTTCTATATAGTCTATAATATATTATATTAACTCTCATCTTCTTTCCGACAAAATCTGGGGGGGGGGGGGGGGGGGGGGGGGCGGGGGGCGCTTTAAGTTATCAAGAGACAAGATTAAAGGGCCTTCAAAGTTTTTGAGATATTTATTTCATTTAAATTTGATATTTGATATTTCTATATAGTCTATAATATATTATATTAACTCTCATCTTCTTCCCGATAAAATCTCTATTATTAATACTATATATCTTTTTATTTTCAAACTTAATTTATTGAATATGGATAGAAGACCTTCAAGAAATCTTCTCTAAGAGTTTTCTTCCATTAATTTAGGGGAAGAAGACGATAATGTGCAAGTAGAAGAAGATGAGGAGGAAGTAGTTCAAATAGAAACCATTAGTGCCCTTGGAACCTCTAAGAGATGCAAAACTTCTAAAGTTGGAAGCATATGTTAAAAAGTGATTGACAAGGAAAAATGTAAATATTGTGGTAATATTTATGTTACTGGTTCAGGTGGTGGTACCGGTTATTTGAAAAGGCATAGGGATGTTTGTGAACCCAAACATATTGGGAGGACCCAAGGGGAACGGGGTCACGGGTACAAATCCAAATTTCAACTTGTGGCAACAGTTTAGGAGTTTTTTTCTTATAATGTTGTTAATGCTAAATAATTACTTGTAAAAATGATTGTACTAGATGAATTACCTTTTGTTGAAAATGAATTTTTTGAAGAATTCATCCAAAATGCCTCATGTTCATGATTTAAAAAAGATTTCTAATAATACTGCTAGAAATGATGCTAGCTACTAGGCTCTGGAAAAATGAAAAATAAAATAAAAAAATTTTCATAGCAAATAGTCATGGTAGAATAGATAGCTATGGATTTAGGGTAAGGTAGAAGTGGTGATAACTTTAATTATATAACTGCCCATAACATAGATGAAAAATGGGTTATTAATAAATGAATTATAACTTTTTCTAAACTTGAATGGGCACATACTGGCCAAAGAATAGGGTCCCTTATTTGGAAAAACGTTAAAAATATAATATTTTGAAAAATAATTTAGCTGTAACTTTAGATAATGCAATAAATAATAAAGTGGCTATTGACCTAATGAAAACTATGATGCCACTTTCAAATTAGATCGATGAATCTATTTTCCAAAATAGATGTGTATGTCACATCTTGAATCTCATTGCCCAAGTTAGTTTAAAACATATTTCAGTTATAACATAAACAACCAAGTTGTCATCTTGATTCATATAAATCTGTTTAATGGTTTAAATGTTGAGAATGCCTGATTTTAATCATGTTTGGATCATTAAATCCTTGTCAAAATTATGAGTAATTAGTTTAATGGAACTCAGTGGGGCCCATTGTGGGATTCCTATCCCCCTTGAATCGGTCCCTTGTTGAAAATTGCAATAATTTATTTTTCATTTCAAAATATGGAATGTCTCCAAATTATTTTTCATTGAAACTATGGTTATTGATGCAACTTTCCTCAAAAGATGGAGCCTTAATTCCATCTGTAAATTTATGTACAAATTCTAAAAAATTACAATCAGAGGAATGAATTCCCGCGGGATTTCACAACACATCATTTTAGTAAACACATCACCACAAATCGTAGAAAAATCATAATCAACTTATCTTGGATGATCTAGAAATATGGGCTATAACTTTCATTCTTATTATAGCTCTAGAATTGATGAGTGTTAAATATTCCATATTCTACCCCCATCCCATATGTCTTTCATTTGCTTTACACGAAGATTTTATCATTCTATCAAATTATCGGATTATCAGAATATCATCGCTTATAACTTCATTTTAACTTGTAAAATAACGTCATTTCTTTGCATTATTGCATTGGATGCAGAATTCTGAGCAAAATCGGCTACTCATTTGCATTCATACGAGTTAGGATGAGGGAGATACAAAGCTGCAAAGTTTTCATGCATAAATCCGATAATTTCTTATAGTGCATTTTTATTTAATTTCTCTTGTGTAGGTGAACCCCGTGATGAGTGTTAAATATTGCATATTTTACTCCTCATTAGTTCGAGTTTTATCGGCATCTCATATGCATATCATTTGCTTTACACAGAGATCTTATCATTCTATCACATTAACGGATTATCGGATTATCATGCATAAATTTGATTATTTGTGGCACATTTTTATGTAATTTCTGTTGTGTAGGTGAACCCCGTGACTAACTCAACCTTCTGGCTAGTGTTCCAAGGCATCAAGAAGAGATTTCAATAAAGAAGTTACATGAAGAAATCTTGGTGAAGTGTTGAAGAATTCCAAAATAAGAGGAGAAGACTTTATAGATAAAAGAAGTTATTTTCTAATACAAAATATTTATTGGTGTATTGGTTAGAGCTTGGGTTGGTATGGAATAAGTTATGAGTTTAAATCCCAACAATTGCATATTATTTATTCACAAATCCATGTGAAAGCAAATGAGTCAATCAAAAGCCTTTAAGTTGCAACCAATCAAATGAAAGCAATCCTTGTTAAATGAAATAAGCCAATCAAATGTCTTCAATGTTCCTATAAATTTGAATGTATTTGTAGGGCAAAGAGAGATCCTTTAGCAAGTTAGTCTTTTTGCAATTTTATTTTTACTTTTAGATTGTAATTAGGAACTTCTTTATAACTAATCTAGAGAGTGTGTAATTGAAGATCATTACTGAAGATTTGGAGCTCTTTCTTGATATTTAGTGACTAAAGCTCTTGGATTAGCCTCTCCTTTTGAAGCTAAATAATGTGATTAGTTTAATTACATGCATATTTTAATTTAAATTTCATATTTGTGCCTTGATTGATTAATAGATTTTAGATTTAATTGTGCTAATCTCTCTCATTTCTCATGCTCTATCTCTACACTTGATGCTTGGATAGTCTCAATTGTTGCTTTGTAGTTTGATTAAGTTCTCTTACATATCATGTTCTAGAGCCCCTATCTTTGATCTTTTGTAATTTGATTTTGATGATTGATTGTTAGGGTAGTTAGATGATGATCTAGGATCTTGGTTTTTGATTTTCTTTACTTTGATCTTCATTGCTATATCATCCAGTCGAATTATGCAAGGGTTTGTTAATTGGATATTGTAGATTTAAGAGTTGAATTAAACATGCATTGATTGGATTAATTACTTATTTAATGGATTTTGGTTTGCCTAATCTCTTCGTTTGATCATTGTTAATTTGAATCCTTGTTTGATTTATTATTTTTACTTCTAAATTATTAGATCACATCACTTGTTTTAAAATCCTACATATTTTACACCACCATATCTTCACCTTAAATCTTTTATTTCCACCACCATTCATCCACTAGTTTAGTGTAACTTGCTAGATTGGCTTAGATATTGTTAATTTTATATTTTAAATTGTTAATTAATTATTTACATTGCATAGGTTAGTAGTTTTAATTGTTCACTTCAATTGTCTATATTAGCTATATCTTAGTTCAATTCTAATTTAATTGGATTCATCGCTTGTTTCATCCTCTCTCCGTGGGATTGATAATCCGGACTCTTTAATTATTTACTACTTGATGACACCATAGTCTTACAGTTAACTGTTTCACATCTTAGTGTCGATAAAGAATCTTTATTGATTTGACCTAGCAATCCAATCTTTAGAGAAAACACTTTCAGAATCAGACTGTACGTTTTGACACCCAAATTTGTCAGGGTGAGAACTCACTTATCCGACGAGCTTTGAATGCATTTTTTTAGAATTTTGGGTGCCTCGAGCCAAATAATTAATTTTGAAATTTATGAAGGTCATCTATTGTACCTAACCTTTAGATGAACATTATGAGATTTTGGGTCAATTCTTTTTCTTTTCAAAGTTCCCACTTTTGAAGTTCCAATTGGTCAGTTCTTTCTCAAACATGTTAAAACCTAAATAAAATACCCTTATCAGATTCATATAGGTCTAAAAATACTAGATTCATAATCTATAACTTTAACACATAATTGTAAATTGGATTCATCAATATACATTAAGCCATTGCGTGCTATATGTATATAAGATATGAAAGACTACATACATATGGTAAATTGAATGATCAGGATGCTAATCAGCTCCTTTTTCATCTATAATGGCTAAGTATATCATGGTATATCATGGAGGTTCCAAGATTTAAAAGAATAATCCCTATGGCTTGGATATTGCAATCTATGTGAAGATCTCAATAATGCAAACACCAATAAGTCAATCTTCAATTTCCAACCATTGATTTCTAATTATATTAACCCAATTACCATCATTTAAAGGATTAGATCTCGAACAGCCCATTGCACCTAGTTTAAAAGCACATATACTTGCCTCAGTTCTGTAAAGTATTAGAAAGGGTGATGAAGGAGATTCTAAAATCTAACTTGAGAAAGGTCACCAATTATCCTCTCTCTCTCTCTACTTTTTCACTCTGTAAAATTAATTTTCTCTCTCTCTCCTTCCCCCTCAAATTTTCTCTCGGACCCTAAGTGTTAGTAGATATAATGTCATGTCACCATTATCAAGGAACTATTCTCCTTAATTCTTAGCTGGAAAACAAGCTTCATAGGACACTTGTGTGAGCTCAGGACAGTTAGAGGCATGTGTTTTACATTGTATAATTGTGCAAACGAGGACTATAGAAACTGTTTCGGTGGAACTATGCAATGTCTGTACTGTAACAAAGAAACGAACCCTTAAATAGTAATAAAAAAAGGCAAAGTGGGTCTGGTGATGAATAAAGAAATAATAAAATAGATTACTTTTTGATTTATTTGTTATTATAGCATTCGAAATCGCACACACTCACGTTCTTCAATGCAATATCTCTTCCTATAGATTTATTTATTCTTGATTCGTATTTATATGCTTAACTAAACTTGATAAACTATAACTATTAGGTAGCTAATTAGTCCAGTGTCGATATTTTTTTTAAATTTATTAAAATACCTCTACGATATTTTAAAAATTAGAAATAGGTTCTCATATCCCAAACAAAGGATTGTATAGCCTCTATGTGACTCTATAATACCTGTAGAACTCCCATGTGGTTCCATACTGATTATAGATCACTTATTTTAAGTAAATATATCTATAAAAATAATAAAATGATAACTTAAATTAATTTTTGGGGTCGGGTTCATACAACATGAGTGCTTACTTACCTACATTTATAGTTTTTCAATGTATAAAAATATATAATATAAGGGATTTTGACATATTAGTCCTCCTTAAATTCGATTTTTTCAATTTCATGACTGAAATTTAGATATTGTCACTAGAATCACTTGACTCTGATCTATATAATTTTATTTTTTTTACTTTTTTGGCCACTGATCCAATGATATCATGAGAATAGTATATGTGATAGAAATTGATAAATCACATGATATCAAGAACTGTCCCATGATGTCATGGCTTCTATGCAACATCTTAAGGAAAAAAAAATTTGAATAATAGAACTTGAGAAATGAGTCAGGATCTGGTGAGGTAAAACCCCACGGTGATCGTGAGTGGACCATTGACTATCCGCCATGTCACTGCGGACAGCCTGTCATGCATCTGGTAGCATGGGCGGCTCCACATAGATCACAGTGGGGTCAATTGAATCCACTAAGATCCAAAAAAGTATTTAAAAATAAAAAAAATTATTTCATGAATTGAACTTATGAGAAGCTTTTGACCCAACTCAATTTAAAAGTTTCACCCCACATTAGCTAACTTTACACTTTTTCTTTGTTGCTGTAATAGTGAACAAAGTCACCATAAAATATCCACTGCCTAAGTTAATGGGCCAACTGTCTACCAAAAATTAAATTAAATTAATGGGCCCACATTACTGATATGCGCTCTAACAACAAGTTTTTAAAACTTAAAAGAATTTGTGACATTGCTAGAAAATTAGTGGAGACAAAGAAGAATATCGTATACCAATTG
Organism: Camphora micrantha; assembly: GCA_003546025.1. Lineage (NCBI taxonomy): Eukaryota > Viridiplantae > Streptophyta > Magnoliopsida > Laurales > Lauraceae > Camphora > Camphora micrantha. The sequence goes on from QPKB01000002.1 coordinate 13,067,273, forward strand.
GTTTATTTGCTTTTAACATTAGCGTTGATTTTACCAGCAATGACTGCCACGGTAGAAAGAGCTTTTTCAGCAATAAAGTACGTAAATAACAGGTTACATAACCGAATAGGAGATCAATGAATGAATGACTGCTTGGTTACATGTATTGAAAAATATGTGGTTGCTAATATTGATAATGAATCTACTATGCAACGATTTCAACACATGAAAACCTGTTGAGGGCAGCTGTAGGAGTTTATGTATTTTGATTTTGCTTTTGGATTAAGAACTATTAGTCACAATATATTAAAAAAAATTTAATTTAATATTATCTTTGTCAGATTATCGGAAATAGATTATTTGATAATTTTATACTATACTTGTCGAATTATCGAAAGTAAATGACAAATGTTGATAAAGGGAAAAATAAATTTATTCGATTTGCATAAGATAAGTCTTTTCTTGACCCCACTGATTCGAATTCCTGGAACCGCCACTGTCCGACAGGGGCTGCCTGCGATGACATGGCGAACCCTGAGTGGTCCACTTACGGTCACCGTGCGTAGACCCACTTAGAGAATCCCAATTTCCTGAGAAAAGGTAGTTAGATGTGTATTTAATTTTCAAAAAATATTATTTTCATGTTCCGTAAGAAAACAAATTTGCTTGTTTGTTGCAGAAAGTGTATGATACATAAATTGATAAATCCCATGATATCATGGAACAATCCAATGATATTACAAGCGCACTAAAAAGTTTTTAAAAAAATATTGACCACAGTCAAACGACTTTACTGTCATTATCTGAATTTCGGTAATGAAATTGCGGATTTAATGAGGACTAATATATATGTCAAAACCCCTATACAATAACTTAGTTAAGCTCTAGTAGGATCCGGAGTTGGGTTTGTAAAACCAATAAGGTCCATCAAAGAAGGGTCCTGGTCCCATACATGGCCACACTAGACTACTTTCTCCTGTTTAATTATCAACTCTTACAGGACAAGTTGAAAAGAAGAAGATAATCACTGCAAGTCAAAAACTTCATTCAAGGACTTTCGGAAGATGATAATCATTGCAAGCCAAGCCAAACAACCTTAGCAATTTGGGGGTGGGTGGGTTTTGGTTTTAGAAATATTTAAGACTATTATATAAGAAATTTTATGGGGTCCAACTAGCAATTCATCCAAACTTAGCAATTAATAGGAAACCCCCTGATAGTCACTAATCTCAAAGATTGACACACATCCGAATGAATTAAACCGTTGAATCGAGGGTTGATTATTTTTTTGAATATAAAGTCATTAAACTTGTTGGCCATGGATGAAGGGGTTAGGGGCATGAGTTTGGAGTCAAACCCGATACTTGGGATGGTCTTACATATATAGATCTTAATTTCCATCCCTCTGGTCCCATCCCCAAATGGGGCCTACAATTGGGCCCCACAAAAGAGTTAACATATAATTTGTGAGAATTAGTTCTCACCTGAATATTATCCTTTATTAAATACGGGCTTACACCGTTAGCGGTCCAAGTCAAAGTTAGCAATCTGTAAAATCACATAGGGATAAAGATCCGAGACAATCTAATCAATTTCATGTTTCAGGAAAGATGAGAAGGAAAGTTGCTTTGGATATGCAAGCACCTTATTTTTCATGCGTTCTGTGGGGACGAGAGGAAAGATGAAAGCGAAACAACGAAGATAAAGTCAAGCCATTTTCTTCACATCTCATGATGAGGGAATCCTTGCTATCACCAAAAGCATGCAAGTGCGATCATCCTCGCAGCAAAGGAATCATGTCTCCCAAGAGTGCGACTTTGAATACAAGGGTCAGTAAAAAGACAAGTATAAATTTACTATGCATTGTATTGTATGAGAATGCATGGATCAACTACCATTGCCATTCTGGGTTGCTCAGTTATTACAACCCTACATAAAATTGCAGTCTATGAGAAGTAACTGACAGTCATGGCACTTGAACGAGTGGGGCGTTTAGGTACTGTTTCATCACAAATTCATAGGTGGGTGTTGAATTTAGGTGATGTTATGCCATCAAATGGATGACTTAAATTGACCTGTGTAAGTCCTGATTCAGGTGGCTGAGTCTGAACACCAAAACACAAATATCACTCGGACTGCACTGTAAGATTCTTTATTATAATAAAACTAAATATGAGGTGGAAGGAACTCACGTGAAATAGGGATCGAGCTGGTTGGGATGCATCCTGTGGAGGTATATTGCGGAAGTTACATGGCTTCTTCTTCGTCTTCTTCCCTTTATTTTATATATGTATGTTGGACTTAACTTAACAACTCATCAAAACCATGGACAAACAAGAGACCCCGATAGTCACTGATACTTATGTTTGTCACTCATATGAATGGACTCGAAAGTTGGATGGAGGGTTGAATTTTCTATTTTTTTTTTAAATATGATTTATTTAAAATTGGTTATAGATGAAGAAGTTAGGGCATGGAATTAGACTCAAATTTGATACTTGGGGTGATCCCACATAGATCTTTCCATCCCGAGTCCCATTCCTAAGAGGGCCCCATAAAAATATCTTACGAAAAGTCCTATAAACGGACTTGGGCAATTTTTAAGTGGGGGCTAGGCCAAAGGGACCTTAGTGCCCTTATGGGCTTTTTCTAGTGAAGCCCCAACCCACCATATGTAGGTCCGTCGCTTGTCACAGAAGCCTCTTATCATCAGCTCTACACCTGGGGATTGATATTCCTAGTTGATCGAAATTCTGTCGGAACCCAACCGAAAAAGAAAAAAAAAATACCCGGTTATTTTATAATTGGATCCATTAGTTTCTCGGGTATAGGGTTAAGCATGGACATGATGAATTCTCCCATGCTTAAAAAGTGCAAACTCATTTAGGAAATTGACTGAGCCAGGTTTGATATAAATGAGTGTAACCATCTACGTGGGCCGCACCTGGATGTGTGTGATTACACAACTATCGGTATTGCATGATGGTTTGGATCATTGTGAAATTGGTTGAGTATTCAAGCTTCAAGGAAGAAGGGAGAAGGGTTGGTGTGGTTGGACTTCCATCGTAATATATGTTAGTATTGATTTCCAACAGACCAATCAACACTAATTTAAGTAAAAGAAATTAGGTAATTCATGGATTTATGAACAAAATAAAATAATTATCTTTTCTCCATAATAGGCAAATAATTTTACTAACCACAAGAAGAACGTACATGTACCAATAAAAATAAAAAAAAATCCGGAAGAATGTGCTTTTTACGGAAGGCAAATGGATTGCCCAGAATTAGGCCTGTCAATTTGGCCCTGAGCAAAGGGAGTCCGGTCCAGCCCTCAAAGAATCCTTAAAATGAGGGCTTTTGTTTCTAGGGCCATGCTTAGATAGATTTTTTGTAGGCGCTGAAATCTGAGGGCCGGGCTTGGATAGTACTAGTTTTGACCCTTGAGGATAAGGTTAGGGCCTAGGTAGTGTAGGCTCTCTCAGGGCTTTAGTCCGCTCGGGCCCGGCCCTGCAAATATTGAAGGTAGGGTCAGGACAACATCGGGCTGTGCCGATATTGAGGGTTAGGGTCAGGAAAACCTTAGGCCTGGCCCAACCTTTTTACAACTCAACATAGGTACTCAAATAAATTCTATATAGGGAAACATCATTTCAAGTAAATATAATGATATGTTTGAGACAGAGACTCACACTAGCACTAAGAATGCACTCATTTCAATCTTCATCCCAATCGAGTATCATTGTAACCATAGACATTATTTATACCATAAGGCTATGATAAAAAAAAATTCATTGTACATCTGTACGTGCAAATTAATTAGCATCTTTTCCTAATTATTGTGAATTGAACTAATGCTTGTAGATGGATCACATAAATACCACGAATCATCAGTAGAACACAGAGAAATGCTCTTTTGGCTGGCCTTCTCATTTCCCCTTTTGAAGCGTGCCCAGCATATACCACAATTTCACGCATGCACTCCCCACTTAGCCCCACGTATTGGTGATGGAAACACATGGAAAACACACCACATGCATCCTCAATTTGGCGAGTCCGGATGCCATGAGTTTTTGAGTCGGCCTTCCCTGAGTGAACGGACCCAAACTCCATTGAAGGGCCAACCTATTAGAATTTCAAACAAAATGAATGCCCTCCTGTCCACCCTCCTGTTCGCGGGGTGTTCCCAAATTTTACTGTAAAGGGTGGGCATTCATTTTTTATTATGTAATTTCTAATAGGTGGGTCCCATGATGAAGCTTGGTTTATATATATATATATATATATATATATCATAGGCAGTATATCAACTTATCTCCCAATTTTCTCTCAATTCTATGTGGGTAAGGATTATGATTCCTAACATATCATGGGTTTGTTGAGCTGCAAGCATTAAGGCTATGTTGTCTGAAAATTTATAAGAAATTCAAATGCTTGTCTATCTCAAAGTAGAATTCCATAAATGCATTTTGAGATCCAACAAGTGGAAAGTGACGTTTCACATGGTTAGATTAGCAAATCCTCACCATCCAAATTCAATCAAACAAAAAAATCATATTTCTTAGAGAAAGCTCTAGCAACGCTGTAGATGCTGGCAACCAAATAGGCAAGGGTTTCTCCTTTCCCATTCAAAGAAGACTTTCATGGCACGTTTGTATATACACCTTTTCCGCGGAAAGGGAAAATTGTCACGTCAGCAAATTCCATAAAAATGGAAACCTCAGGAAAGGATTTCCGTAGAGTTTAGAAATTCATGTTTGGTGCGAATTATTTTTCCCTGTTGAAGTGGTGCTAATGTTGTTCGGTGCTGCTATGGATTCCTTATAGAAAATCAAATTTCCTTGTTTGGTGAAATAATCTTTTGAAGAGAAATAACATAACATGTATATTATTTATTCAACATCAAATAATAATTTATTTAAAGAAATAAAAAATAAAAGAGTTGTTGGGTATTGGGTTGAAATGGAAAAAGGGATGGAAAACGGGAGAAGCAATCTAAGGAAATCTATTTCTCATACTCCTATAAAAAAACACAATTCCAGCATTAATAAGAAAAATGCTGACGATGCAAGAAAGCGTTTTCGTGGAATTGTTCCGCACTAAACACCTGGAAAATGGGTTTTTTGTTAAAAACCTTCCAATTTCCTATGGAAAAGTGTTACACAAAAATGCTCAGTATGGACAGAAGGAAAGAGAAAAGAAAGTTCCTTTTCATCTTAAGTTTAGATTTATCAAATCCAAGCTATGCAACACTTCAGTCTATGATCATGATGAGAACGGGACAAGATAAATCTTTAGCAATAAATAGACAAATAAAGATAAAAAAAAAAAAAAAAAAACAAGATCAAATCTCCATAGGAGTTGATTCTTCCACAATCGAAGCTTTCACTTCATCTCCCCACTTACAAAGGGAAGCCGAATTGAAACACCCATCAATTCCATGCAAACAACCAGCCCTAATATTCAAAATTTATCACAAAATTAAATTTTTCCTTAAGCACTGAGGCAATCCCCATTAAGTCTCAAGGGTTTCAAATATTCATTAGTGGTTCCCACCGATAGATTATTTCTCTGATGCTCATAACCTCATACTCATCTCTCATGTGGCACCCATACCCTTCAATCACTATCTGGTCAACCATTATTAAGTCCCAACATTAGATAGCTTTAAGACCCAAAAATGACAAACCAGGGCACCAGGCCCCACCTCAAGGACAGCCCATGATTCATCCACAACCAATCACAAAGCCTCTTTCCTCCCTGATCTCATTCCCACCAAAACTGGAAAAAGCCCATAATGGCCATAAGGACCCCTTTGGTCCAGCCACTACTTTAAAACAATTTGCTCCCTACGACCCTTTCAAATCTAACCTAATCGGCCAGGCCCCGTTCTCGTCAGTCTCCCTTCTTCACGCTCCCTTCATCACTCTCTAGTCCACCCACAATGTTGCCATTTCAGACCATGCATGAGGCCGAGATGGCCTTGGCGAGGCCTCTAACATTCGCCGAGAGGGTCTGGTTCCGTTACTCTGCCCAAATCCCAGACTTCTGGCTCTACTGCCACAACATTCTCTTCCTCTTCCTCATCTTCTCAGTCGCTCCTCTCCCTCTCGCTTTCATCGATATCAACAACTCCAAATCCCTCTCCAAATACAAGCTCCAGCCTAAAATTCGCCTCCCTTCCCATGCAATCTTCAAATGCTACAAAGACGTCATGTTCATGTTCATCTTCGTCGTCGGCCCTCTCCAGCTCTGCTCCTACCCCACTGTCAAGGTAGGTATTTTTTTTTTGTCTACCCACCTCTCTCTCTCTCTGTCTCTAGGATTTTATTTTACTTGATCGATTGATGATCGATTGATCTGCAGTTGCTTGGGATTCGGACGGGATTGCCGCTTCCGTCCGGATGGGAGATCTTCTTTCAGCTGTTGGTGTATTTTTTGATCGAGGACTATTTGAATTACTGGATCCATCGGCTCCTCCACTGCAAGTGGGGGTACGAGAAGATCCACCGGGTTCATCACGAGTTCACGGCACCGATTGGATACGCTGCGCCTTACGCGCATTGGGCGGAGATCTTGATCCTAGGGATCCCGTCATTCGTTGGGCCGGCACTTGTCCCTGGTCATATGATTACGTTCTGGCTTTGGATCGCGCTGCGGCAGATGGAGGCAATTGATACTCATAGCGGGTTTGTTCTTTTTCTTTGATTATGAAATTGCAATGTAGATCTAATTCCCCTTTTTGCTGCAATATATGTGTTTGTATGTTTTCTTTTTTTTGGATTGTGTTTGTTTGAAACAATGGCTAGTTGTTGTGATGGCGTGGAGAGAGAGAGAGAGAGAGAGAGAGAGAGAGAGAGAGAGAGAGATTTTCTTAATTGCTTTTTAGGAGTTAGTCTACTGTTGATGATGTTGTAGAGAATAATTAAAGGTGGTGGTTTGGATCGAGTCAAAATGCTTCATAATTGTGCTGTGATCTAGTCATAACCAGTGCAGGTTCTGACCAGGATTCCTCTTTAAGGAACCAGGATTTCTGAAATAGTCATTCTCTGACTTGTCACTAATAATGTGCTGTAGAGAGGATTCATTGCAAAATGGACTTTTTAGAGAGTTATTCTCTGGACTTATCAGTTACAGTATGCTCTCATTATGCAGTTACGACTTTCCTCTTAGTCCCGCAAAATATATTCCTCTCTATGGAGGTGCAGAGTACCATGACTACCATCACTATGTTGGAGGACAAAGCCAGAGCAACTTTGCCTCTGTGTTTACGTACTGTGATTACATATATGGAACTGACAAGGTTTGTTGATGTTGATATCATTTTGGACATTATCATTGGTTGTGTGCTTAAATTCAAACGATATAATTATAATTTTTTAACCTTTTGTTTTCCTTTTGTTTTCCAAATTGTCTCAGGGCTATCGGTACCAAAAGCAACACCTTGCAAAGGTATATCCGTAATTTTTTTTTTTGGCTATATTTGGAATTCGGACACATGCTTTCTACTCACAAGCCCATGTCCCTAACCCATTGAGCAACAGCTCAAGGGCATAGCTTTTCCATGTTGCATTTAATACAATGCTTATGGTTCGTTTCTTTAGTCTTGTATCTCTTGATTGTCTTCAGCTGAGGGAGCAGTGGGGCAGAGGTGAACAAAATGGAGATGCTTATCATGACCCAAGTGAAGATCAGAAATCCAAATGACCAAAATGATTAGAACTCAATTTCCTGATATTCTGTCTTTTTGGGTGAGCTCTTGTATAGAGTTCATGAACTTCTGGCACCACTTGCCAAGTTGATGTCATCTGTTTTCCTGTAGTAACTTTGTTTTACTGTGTGCTTTATTTTCATTTTGAATTCTCTTGGAAGTTTTTGTAACCCTCTGATTAGTGTCAAGAATCAAGATTGAAGCCCCTAATTATAATAGGGAATTATTTCTTTCACCTTTGCTGATATTGTTTTCTAAGTTACAATTTTAGGAATCTTATGAATTTTGTCGAGTATGTATGTAATGTGTGGATGTACATCAATCATCAATGTCATGAAGGGTTTGGAAATGCAATGTGAGTTTTTTTTTTTTTAAAGCCCATTTGACCGTGAATTCGTAGGAATTCAATTTCAAGCAAACAAACATGCCATTCAATCATTTTGATTTTCAAGGAAACTATTCTCTGGACCCCCATTGTCTGTAAATATGGACCTCTGCAATTCGTAGATAAATCTGACGTAAGAAGATGATGGTCGAATTTAATGGTTGATTGGCTTTGTTCGGATCAGGCTAGTTAGCCGGTATGTATATAGCAATCAGTCAATACTCATTACTCAATACCATCATCTTACTATAAGTTATGGAATTTAGGGATGCAAACGGGTTGGGTAGGACCTGACATGAACTTAAAAGAGTGGATCCAGTTTGGGATCTGGATCTAAAATATGATGTCAAGTGCATTAGTATTATTGCATAAATAGACTTCAAAATACATTTTTCAAATATAAATGTGGGGGCTATTAATATATTAACAAATTTTTTTTTTTTTTGCTAATGAGGTGTCTGAGCCTCTTAGAGCAACCGAATAATCCTCGGGCACGTGTGTTCCCCCTCCCACACGCACTGGTTAAATGCAGGAATAAATCCCTGGGGTGACCCCAAAGGGAGTATTTTGAACTTAAGCCTCCGCTTGCTGAGGCACGGTCTTGGCTAACTGCGCTACACCTAATTAACTAAAGCTATGTAGGCTAAAAAATCAGAGACTTGATATACAATTGCACACCTCCCATTGAGCACTTAGCATTTTAAATCTCAACTGATTAATAGACATCATTAGATTAATCAATGCATGAAAAATAATTGTATTAAAAAGTTGCTCTTAAATGAGAGCCCTTACTTTATTCATTTTTATTTTCACTGATTTTATTTTAGTTATGGTTGATCTCTTGATATATATTTATTTACTCGGGCTTTAAGCTCTTGCCATTAATTACATACAAATGAAAGAAGAGTGCTATTTCCAGTTACTCTCTCTCTCTCTCTCTCTCTCTCTCTCTCTCTCTCTCTCTCTGCGCGTGTGTGAAAGCTATCAATTGAGGCAGGTAATTTTAGGATCCAGTGAGGAGAGAAGATATAGATAGAGAGAGATGCCATCGAGACCGGAATTAAGAGCTCCTCCAAAGTTCTTCTACAAAAAAGGAAGAGGCCCGCAAATACACAACTTCCTCTTGTATCATCGAAATTCAGGTCTCCCTTAATTTCTCATTCCATCCATAAAATTCTTCTTCTTTCAGTCTTCTTTTTTTTTATTTATTGTTGTTGTTGTTTTGTGAACAACAGGGGAAGCTCACAGCCTCACAGAGAGAGGATTGGAGCTTCTTGCTTTGCCTGACGATGGAGTCCCTCGACTTCTGCTTGATACAGGTTTACTCTCTGTTTTTCCTTTTTCCTTTCAATGCATTTGCAAACCTTGTTTGGTTGGTTTCAAATTCACCTCAGAAAGAACCTAATTGTTATTAGGGAAATTGATTAGTCAATGAAATTGCACATCCAAACATCCCCAAATCAATTGATTAATCTTTTTAATAGATTTGTATGTTTGAATAGTGAGATGTGCATTTCTTTTTCTTGTCTTTTTTCTTGAAGAAGAAGAAGCATGTTTTATTGGACGACCCCTTATTCCTATTTTTGATGTTGTTGCAGAGATATTATTTCATATCCCTTGAAAATTGGTCTTCTTTCTTTCTTTCTTTCTTTTTTTTTTTTTTTTTAGTATGTCAAATTTCTTCTTTCGGAAAATTTACCATTACTGATCAATAATAATTGTTTCAAATCCAGCATTCGAAGAACCCAATTCATGGTATTAAATCTAGTCGAGTTGTAAGTCATACCATTGCGGTAGTGACTTGCATACCACCACTGGGTTTTAAATTTTAATACCATCATACAATTATCATCAGGGACCATCCCAACTCCAAACAAATGTTACTGTTGGGTTTTTTTTTTTTTTTTCCTTTTTTTTTTTCAAATGAGTGATGATTTACAACCATTGCATTCATTAAACTGATTAATAACTCAGTTCTTTCCTGTAGGTTGTGGGTTGGGGCTTAGTGGGGAGACATTATCTGAGAAAGAGCACCACTGGATTGGCTTAGATATCTCAAAGTCAATGCTTGGTTTGTGAACTGTTTGGTTTTGAGGTTACTTGAATTGTCCGCCTGTTATTTGTTTGTGTTTTAATAGTTATTTCATTGCAGATGTTGCACTGAAGCGCGAAGTGGATGGTGATCTTTTGCTTGCAGATATGGGTCAGGTATGAGGTGTATCCATTTAACTTAAAATGTATGATTGGTTTTGTTTATGTTAATCATTTTGATATTGGTTCATCGGCAGTGTATTTTAGTTTAATCTTGAAATCAAATACACAAAGTTTAAAGATGAGAAGGCATCAATGTTAAAGTCTCTATCTCTATCTTTGGGTTGATCATCATAGCTTAGAAATTTATTGAAACTCCCTACTTGGTAAGCACTATAACAATTACCATTAATGTGTGGATTTCAAAATTTTAAGTTTTTTTTTTATAGGTTATTAGTGGCATAATAATGTGGAAAATAAAATATAAAAAAAAAAATAATTATCAATATATTTGAAATACTAAAAAAAATACAAATCTAAGATATATGTGGTTTAAAGGAAAATCATGATAATATCATGGAAATATCACATCATTTTAATTTTTAACAATGTTTTGAGTTTCTAGCAAAATTATCATGTTATTATTGTTTCAGGAAAACGACACTGTATTTTGAGGTTACTAATAAATAATATTTGTGACAGTTCGTAGTTGATCTTAATGATTGGATCATTACTTGGGAGGCCTGTGAACATTGTATGATTGCACATTTGCTTTGTGTAGAAAACGCATGGGATAACCTAAAAATCATACTTGATTGTTTTTGTTGTAGCTAGGTCCTCCCTCATTCCATCTCGGAGCTCTTTGATGCTTGGAAGTTTGGATTTCAGTCCAAGAGAGGAAGGCTTCTCTGGCTGTCTTCCTCTATTGCTAACATCTAGGCAGTTTGGAAGGAAAGGAATAGGCGTTGCTTCGAAGATTGTCCTTCCCCCTCAATAGTTGTTGCTACGAAAGCTAGACTCCTCGCTACCTCCTGGGTATCTGTGTTGCCAGATTTTTGCGGAGTGCCTATTGAGGTTATATGTTGTTTAAATGGAGAGAAGTAATATCCTCTTCAGTCTATGATCATGATGAGAACGGGACAAGATAAATCTTTAGCAATAAATAGACAAAGAAAGATAAAAATAAAAAAACAGACAAGATAAATCTCCATAGGAGTTGATTCTTCTACAATCAAAGCTTTCACTTCGTCTCCCCACTAACAAAGGGAAGCCGAATTGAAACACTCATCAATTTCATGCAAACAACCAGCCCTAATATTCAAAATTTATCACAAAATTAATTTTTCCCTAAGCACTGAGGCAATCCCCATTAATTCTCCAGGGTTTCAAATATTCGTTAGTGGTTCCCACCGATAGATTATTTCTCTGATGCTCATAACCTCATACTCATCTCTCATGTGGCACCCAAGCCCTTCAATCACTATCTGGTCAACCAGTATTAAGTCCCAACATTAGATAGCTTAAGACCCAAAAATGGCAAACCAGGGCACCAGGCCCCACCTCGAAGACAGCCCATGATTCATCCAGACATCCACAACCAATCACAAAGCGTCCTTCCTCCTGACCTCATTCCCACCAAAACTGGAAAAGCCCCATAAGGGCCCTTTGGCCCCCTTTGGCCCAGCCACTACTTAAAAATTTGCTCCCCACGGCCCTTTTCAAATCTAACCTAATCGGCCAATCCCCATTCTCGTCACTCTCCTTTCATCACTCTCCATCTCAGCGACCGACCGACATTGGCGCCCCACCATCGTGACGCCATCCCTCCCTCCGGCAGGTGCTCTACTCATCTCGTCTCTAGTCTCTCCATCTCTATCTCCCCTCTTGCTCAATCTCTCTTTCTCGTGTTTTCCATTTCTCTTTGCATCAGATCTTTGAATACATATTTCTTTTGTTCTTGGTTTTACTTATCATTTGGATGCGTTGCGGTTTTTGAGGATTTGATTTGTTTGAAGCGTGTAAGATCTAGATATCTATTATGTTGTCCAGCTTTCGAGTTTTGGTTTTTGAGAAATTTAATTGATACATGCAATTCTTAGATTTGATTTTATATTATTGGGCATTGAGGGAGATTATGGCCCTTAATTTTTACTAGGTTATGTCGGATAGTTTTTCTTTGTTACCTATGAGATTAGAAATTTTGTTAAATGCATGACTTTTGTGGATTTGATTTCTTTCACTATGATGTTGTCATGCTGAATGTTCATCTTATGAATAAAAATGATTGTTTGCGCTGGATATGATCACTGGCATGTTTGACGATGTTACTAAAAAAACTCATGAGAAAGTAAGACAAAATAATAATAATAATAATAATAATAATAACAATAATAAATTTATTCAACTAAATTCGTTTGTTTACCTAAAATTATCGTTGGTTATCGATTTGAGATTACCTATCTTTTGTTTTAGCATAAAACTGTAGGAAAGGAGCTAAATATTTAGGAACCTGTGAGATCTAACTACCAAAATTTGTGAACCATCTCTCATCTGGGGAGGTATGCTAAATTTACGAAATTGTGCATCTTGTAAAGAAAAGTAAGAAATGAAAAATGTGTGTGTGAGAGAGGAGAGAAAGGGTGAAAATTTAAGAAAGGGAAAGAAACAAATTGCGTTGGATTCATGCCTGTGTTGATTAATCTGACTTCATAATTTATAAGCGTATGCTGATCAATGTTCTGTTCGAAAAATCTTATGAGGTTTCTGGTTATTGAGCTTCTTGATCATTTGTGTTTGGTGAGGGCCTAATTTAGTATTTTATTTGTTTGAAGTGAAAGATTATTAACCATAACCATATTCATAAAAGGGATAAAAGGGTATTATAATGATTTTTAGATTTTTGTTGCATTAATTGTCCATCTCTTTTCTTTTATTTCTTTTTTCTATTTGTTTAATGGAAAAACACATAAGTCAAACAAATTAAATTTGTTAAAACAAATTGATTCTCCTCATTTTATTTCCATTAAGTGTCCTCTTATAGTCCAAGAGCCTTCTTTTACCATCATCACATCTAGAAAACATTTTTTTCCTCATTATTTTTAGAACTAAGGGTACCTTAAATTTTTATTGATGTGTGTTTTTTTTGTGCTCTGTCTATGTGTACGATGATCGAAGTGGATCGGTCTTTATTTAAATGACTCTTTAATCACATGTTTCTCAGGTGGGTTATTTCTCTTTTGCCAAAGTTGAGAACAGCAAAACAGTAACTCTCTTGCCACTTTCTGCTTGTCACTGCAGATCAGCAAAAATCTGGTCCCTTTAGGGCACCAGCGCCACACCCGTGTTTGTAGGGCGCCCAAGCAGTCGACACACTAGACTCTTTACATTTCTGATAGACATCTTTCTCTTCTCTTCTCTTCTGTTCTTCCCCCCACGATGTTGCCATTTCAGACCATGCAAGAGGCCGAGATGGCCCTGGCGAGGCCTCTAACATTCGCCGAGGGGGTCTGGTTCCATTACTCTGCCCAAATCCCAGACTTCTGGCTCTACTGCCACAACATTCTCTTCCTCTTCCTCATCTTCTCAGTCGCTTCTGTCCCTCTCGCCTTCATCGATATCAACAACTCCAAATCCCTCTCCAAATACAAGCTCCAGCCTAAAATTCACCTCCCTTCCCATGCAATCTTCAAATGCTACAAAGACGTCATGCTCATGCTCATTTCATCTTCATCTTCATCGTCTCCAGCTCTGCTCCTACCCCACTGTCAAGGTAGGTATTTTTTTTCTACCCACCTCTCTCTCTCTCTCTCTCTCTCTCTCTCTGATTTTCTTTTACTTGATCGATTGATCTGCAGTTGCTTGGGATTCGGACGTGCAGTTGCTTGGGATTCAGACGAGATTGCCGCTTCCGTCCGAATGGGAGATCTTCTTTCAGCTGTTGGTGTATTTTTTGATCGAGGACTATTTGAATTACTGGATCCATCAGTTCCTCCACTCCAAGTGGGGGTACGAGAAGATCCACCGGGTTCATCACAAGTTCACGGCACCGATTGGATACGCTGCACCTTACGTGCATTGGGCGGAGATCTTGATCCTAGGGATCCCGTCATTCGTTGGGCCGGCACTTGTCCCTGGGCATATGATTACGTTCTGGCTTTGGATCGCACTATGGCCGATGGAGGCAATTGATACGCATAGTGGGTTTGTTCTTTTCTTTGATTATGATATGAAATTGCAATGTGGATCTAATTCTCCTTTTTGCTGCAATATATGTGTTTGTATGTTTGCTTTTTTATTTAAAAGTTTGCTTTTTTTTGGATTGTGTTTGTTTGAAACAATGGCTAGTTGTTGTGATGGCGTGTAGAGAGAGAGAGAGAGAGAGAGCAGAATGTTGTTGGTTTGATTGATTGATTGGTTAATTTGATGGCAAATGATTTTCTTAATTTCTTTTTAGGAGTTAGTCTACTGTTGATGATGTTGTGGAGAATGATTAAAATTGGTGGTTTGGATCGAGTCAAAAAGCTTCATAATTGTGCTGTGATCTAGTCATAACCAGTACTAAGCAGGTTCTGACCAGGATACCTCTTTAAGGAACCAGGATTTCTGAAATAGTCATTCTCTAACTTGTCACTAATAATGTGCTGTAGAGAGAATTCATTGCAAAATGGATTTTTTAGAGAGTTGCTCTTTGGACTTATCACTTACAATATGCTCTCATTATGCAGTTATGACTTTCCTCTTAGTCCCGCAAAATATATTCCTCTCTATGGAGGTGCAGAGTACCATGACTACCATCACTATGTTGGAGGACAAAGCCAGAGCAACTTTACCTCTGTGTTTACGTACTGTGATTACATATATGGAACTGACAAGGTTTGTTGATGTTGATATCATTTTGGACATTATCATTGGTTGTGTGCCTAATAACTCAGTTCTTTCCTGTAGGATGTGGGTCGGGGCTTAGTCGGGAGACATTATCTGAGAAAAAGCACCACTGGATTGGCTTAGATATCTCAAAGTCAATGCTTGGTTTGTGAACTGTTTGGTTTTGAGGTTATTTGAATTGTCCACCTGTTATTTGTTTGTGTTTTAATAGTTACTTTATTGCAGATGTTGCACTGGAGCGCGAAGTGGATGGTGATCTTTTGCTTGCAGATATGGGTCAGGTATGAGGTGTATCCATTTAACTTAAAATGTATGATTGGTTTTGTTTATGTTAATCATTTTGATATTGGTTCATCGGCAGTGTATTTTAGTTTAATCTTGAAATCAAATACACAAAGTTAAAAAATGAGAAGGCATCAATGTCAAAGTCTCTATCTTTGGGTTGATCATCATAGCTTAGAAATTTATTGAAACTCCCTACTTGGTAAGCACTATTACAATTACCATTAATTTGTGGATTTCAAAATTTTAATTTTTTTTATAGGTTATTAGTGGCATAATAATGTGGAAAATAAAATATAAAACAACAAAAATAATTATCAATATATTTAAAATACTAAAAAAATATAAAAATCTAAGATATATGTGGTTTAAAGGAAAATCATGACAATATCACATCATTTTAATTTTTAACAATGTTTTGAGTTTCTAGCAAAATTATCATGTTATTATTGTTTCAGGAAAACGACACTGTATTTTGAGGTTACTAATAAATAGTATTTGTGATAGTTCGTAGTTGATCATAATGATTGGATCATTACTTGGGAGGCCTGTGAACATTGTATGATTGCACATTTGTTTTGTGTAGAAAACACATGGGATAACCTAAAAATCATACTTGATTGTTTTGGTTGTAGCTGGGTCCTCCCTCTTTCCATCTCGGAGCTCTTTGATGCTTGGAAATTTGGATTTCAGTCCAAGAGAGAGGAAGGCTTCTCTGGCTGTCTTCCTTTATTGCTAACATCTACGCAGTTTGGAAGGAAAGGAATAGGCGTTGATTCAAAGATTGTCCTTCCCCCTCTGTAGTTGTTGCTACGGAGGCCAGACTCCTTGCTGCCTCCTGGGTATTTGTGTTGCCAGATTTTTGGGGACTTCCTATTGAGGTTATATGTTGTTTAAGTGGAGAGAAGTAATGTCCTCTTAATTTTGGTTTATCTTTTTTGGGGCCTTAGGCCTGCTTGGAAGGCTTTGTTTCTCCTCTTTTGCTGTTTTGGATGGTTTTTTTTTTTTTTTCTGCTTTGCTTTGATTAATATAACTCACCATTCAAAATATATATATATATATATATATATAAATACATGGGATAACTACGATGTACAGGTCAATGAGGGACTGTATTTTGAAAGGACATCCATGTCCTTGATGTGGCAACTGTTAATATGGTTCCGGTGGTTTTTCTTTCTCCTTGATGTGGCAACTGTTAATATGGTTCAGGTGGTTTTTCTTTCTTTTTTTAATCAGTTGTTCAAGGTGTTAATGCATAATTATTCAGTTGTCCCATTGTAGGCCAGTATAAACCTTTTGTACTGATTTTTTTTTTGGTTTTAATGAAAATTATTATTCAAAAAAAAAAAAAAAAAAGCCTCATGCGCATTAACCCATGATGAAAGATATCTGACATGTAGGCAGTTGTGCCAAGATTTCTCAATGGACTTCCATTTGGTATTTGCTTGGCATTGTAGACCTTATTTTGTTGTTGTAGATTTCTCTGTGGACTCCCATGAAGCCTCTTTGTTCCCTTACAAATGGCAGGTAAGGTGGCCTAACACACACAAGACCAGCAAATGCTGATTAGGTTTTTGTTTTCTTTCGCTGGCAATGTAAGTACTGATGTATTTTAGCATTTTTTTTTTTTTTTTTTTTTTTTTTTTTTTTTGTTTCGAGAGGAAACATCAAAAGCCAGGGAGATGCTAAGGGAATCACATGATGTGTGATCATTAAAACGGGGTCCAGAAAGAAGTAATGTCTCATGTTTTAGTAGTTGCGAACCCTGCATGTGGAGCCCACCTGAATGCATGTTAATCAGTGGGCAGAAGGGGTATGAATGTATCTATCTACTCATGGATGAGAGGAAGGGCTAGGACCCTATCAGATGTTAATCACAACCACTTGCTTAACATGGTTTAAATAATGATCACCCATGCCCTTATCCGCAAAACATGGTGCCAATCTCATATAGACGTGATGCTTACATCCATGTATACTTCCACTAAATCATGTTGTGTATTGATGTGATTTTCTCCTACCGTTACAATGTAGGATTTTCAGTCTCACTTTTAATTCAAAGTGCCCGCTTTGGGGACGGGGAGAATTGAAAACTCGCCCTTGTGTGGTTGAAAAAGGCACAATGAAACAAACACCAATAAAGCATTTCACGGCAATATATGACCATCAGAAACATCTTTCTCATTTCACATGTCGGACTTCAAAAACATCTCATTCATCCGTCTCCAATCGCTGCCATATGTAGTCGTAGAAAAGGCTGAATTGTCGACGTGTTTAGGTTGAAACTTGAATTATTCCAAAGGTAAAAAATGGCTCAGGGTTCTGAACTAGTAAAGCCAAAGTCTATTTCAACCTGTCAAAAAGAATAAGTTGCTAACATTGTTGAATGCAATCTCACAGCAGCTGCTCAAATGCTTGAGGGCATGGAAGATGAAAGGTTGTCGAGGGAGCTCTCTGCTTCACTTTAGATATCTTTATTGGGCGGTAAGAGTGGACAAGGAAGCAGGAATTTATCTCTCACCAGTCACCACTGATGGTATTGGAAGGAAAGTCGTATTGCAATCTTTACATTGATGGTCTACATGTCAGTTCAGATGAGAATTTATTTGGTGCAAGAAAATTCCGCTGATGAACCAGAGGATGACATCAGGGATGAAGAGTTTCTGCAATTTCACACTTTTCAGAGTTACATGGCAACTTTTACAAAGGTCTATAAGCACTGGTTTTTTTTTTTTTTTTTTTCTCTCTTCTTTTATTGGTAGGTTAAAAATGAAGAAACAAAGATTAGTATCCAAAATGGGCCAACAAATAATCTCCCCTCTAATACAAATTCAATCAGATGAAAAATAAATACCAAGCCAACACCATAGTAATTCAAATCCGATGAAAGTCAAGGTCCCATCTAGATCTTTACCTTATATCATTTACCCCTCACCTCTTTAATAATCCTTTGTTAGAGTCCATTTGATGATTCCTATGTATTCAAGTCAATGCAAACAAAAGGGCCTACTGTTCATGTTAATCAAATCTATTCATCAAGTCTACGAAGCATAGTCATTTGCAATTAGCAAATTAAGGTGCCAATGATTGTGTTTTAAGCATACTTGTACAAATTTGAGGCCTCCCATTGAAGCAATGGGATCGAGAGTTTACAATAGAAAGGCTACCAAAAATGGGAGATTACCTTATATCCTTCACCCCTCACCTCTTTAATAACCCTTTGTTAGAGCCCATTTGATTATTCCTATGTATTCGAGTCAATGCAAACAAAAGGGCCTACTGTTCATGTTAATCAAATCTATTCATCAAGTCTACGAAGCATAGTCATTTGCAATTATCAAATTAAGGTGCCAATGATTGTGTTTTAAGCATACTTGTATGGATTTGCGGGCTTCCATTAAAGCAATGGGATCGAGAGTTTACAAGAGACAGGCTACCAAAAATGGGAGATTAGATGTTGTTGTGACATTCAAGCAATTTAATTAAAATAAAAGGTAATGATGGAATTGTGAAGAAAAAAAACATATGTTACATTTAACCCAATTCATGCTTACTTTTCAGGGTGCCTACGGATATTTTAGGCTTGTGACCAATGATTAAGCTTGCTTTTTTACAAAGGCTAGAGGCCTTTTATCCTGGGCAGAATTAATCCTGCACCAAACAGGCCATAGGCTTGCAAAACATTACATACATTAGGATTAAAAAAAGATTGTCTTCAGGCAAAACCTCTCCATTCCTATTCCCTTAAACTTTTTTCCCTGAAACTTTCTGCTTTTCCCTCCACAAATGACTGGGTTTTGATGCCAGAATGCATTTTTCTTCCTGTATTTAGGCAACACTACCTATAACTGAAATATTCAAGATATTTTTACAGTGGGACAACATATGCAAAATGTACAAACGTGCACAACTTTGTTCCATCGCATCTAACAATTTTGTATCCATGAAAACCACTCTTTCAAAAACACAAAACCGAATCAAATTGGCCAACCTCCACCCTGCATAAGAAAAATAGTTATGTACAACTCAGAATCTATTATCTCATCATCTTTGCACTAATTTGAGGAATTGCACAAAATCATCAACAAATGTATAAGAGAATAACAAACTAAAATCTGTAATGAGAATGAAATTTCCTTGATACCTCCCACTCCATGGAGCACTCAAGAATGTGTGAAAGGCGGAGGGCGACCTTGCTCATGTCTGGGCGCCGGTCCGGATCATCATCCACACAGTCCTTTGCTAAAAAAGAGCCACTTCGATCATAGGGAACTCACAAACTGTGGAAAATGTGGGTGGAGAACTGTTAGAGTGCAGATAAAACAGACAGAAAAATGTGGGTTTGAGGCGTAGGAATACTTTCCTTTAAGGTTTTATTTGCCCCTACTATGAAAAGTTTGCTAACGGGTGTATTGGCAAATTACCTCGAAGATACAACAAACCCTGAATTCAGTAATTAGCAATCTTATTGAATTCCCGGAACAAAGATGAATCTGATTTCAGATTTGGATTTATTTATAATCAAAACGTGTCTATTCTTGAAGAGATGCAACTATTATATCAGATATACAACCCAACAGATACAACCTTTCTTAAAAAGGTGAGGTGTCTTTTGGTGAAAAGGTGCAACAGTTACAACTGATACAACTATTGGTCAACAGATACATCTGTTGATCAACAGACATTTAATTCTAACCGTTAGATTGTAATTATTCAATTAACGGTTCAGATTAAATCGGAATACATTTAATTCTGACCGTTGGATCGTTGCCAATCAAATCAACGGTCTAGATTAAATCTGGAAAACGCAAGGAAATGAAAAATGAATGCTCCTTAGCTCCTTGCGACGATCGAAGTGCAAAGTGCGCCTCAAAAGCGCCCTAAACGCCCAATCTTCCTCGCGCACGCATGCGGTGTATAGTAGTAGCATACTCTCACCCATACACAAGTAATATCACATATCACATGTTTCCTTATAAACCACTTTGCTTGCTTGTATTTTTTAATGTGAGACTTTTGGCTTTTCAACTTCTAAGAGATATATTAAAATCTCTATAACACGAACTTCAGAATAATGCCAATGTATAGGGATTTCAAAAGAAAAAAAGGTTATAAACAGTTTGTTAACAACTGTAAAATACAGTCATATTACACCGTGGACTCTTTTTTAATCAGTAACGATAAATTCTATACAGAAGAAAGAGACTACAAGAAGGACAAACACCCGGTCATATACATAGGGGCAGCCAGTGGTATAAAAGGAAAAGAAGCAAAAATTACAAGAATCAGAAACCCTATCCACCCCTAGCTTGCCAATGCATCCACAGAACTGTTATACTCCCGCCGTATGTGCCAATTATAATATATTAAGCTATGAGGTTTTGACTTCAATTTTGACCGTCGGTCACATAACTACTCATACAACTACCCACTCGTTTTTCCATCAAACCAATCATATTTCAGTTGTTCCTATCTAATTATACCATTTTTACTCTAATTTTCCTATTTCTATTTTATCCAGCTTCTCCTATGGAAAAAGGTAATTTTTTTAATATGTGAATATTTATTTTGCATGTAGGGAGATATCGTGCTGAGCACGGGTTATTGGGCTAGTTGAAGACTTACGAGAGTTAATCTCATCGAAATAAAAAATAAAATGCCCAAATCCACTTAGCTGAAGAAGACACTCAAGAAATAGCATTGAGGGAGTCACTCTCTACAATTAGACACTCTCCACAATTACAGAAGCATGAAAAGAAGCCAAAGCAAGTGCATGAGTTGAATGAAATAAGGGGTGGCTGGGTACTGTATGGAGATGTGGATGTGCCTGAGTTGGCTTCATGAAATTTGACGTGGTTGGGTAGTGCATGAGTTGAATGGACTGGAAATCAGGAACTTGAACTAGAGATGTGGATTTGGATGGAGGTGATATGGAATAGAGGTGGGCAAACGGTTGGGTACGTGGTTGGCATCATGAACATGCATGGCATGATGACATCGATATGTCTAGGTGGTTGGCTGTAAGTGGTTAAGTGGGTGCATGTATATATGTTGGCTTTTTTTTTTTTTTTTTTCAAGTTGGCCTGGGCCCTTATCTTGTCCACACGTAGATGAAAAGGGTATCCTCTTGCTTGCACAGTTTTTTCTTTTTTTACTCTCTCTCTCTCTCTCTCTCTCTCTCTCTCTCTCTCTCTCTCTCTCTCTAAAATAGCCTTACAAAACAGTAACAATTTTTAAATATAATAACTGCATGAAACAAGGCAAGTGCATGAGTTGCATGAAATCAAGGCTGGTTAGGTAGTGCATGGAGACGTGGATGAGCGTGAGTCAGCTTCATGAAATTTGGAAGTGGTTGGGTAGTGCATGAGTTGGATGGAATGGAAATCTAGAAAGTGTATTCGAAATGTAGATTGTCATGGAGGTGAGATGGATTAGAGGTGGGCAAATGGTAGGATGGGTCAAGACATGGTACGAAATCAAGAAAATGCCCCAATCAGTATTGAGAAATTCGTGTTTGTCACCGTTTTGGTTTCTCCCCCAAATCGCAATATTTCGGCTCATTCGAGATTTCGGTGAAAAATTCAGATTTATATTTCAGAAAAAATATAAAAATTCAAAAATATATATACATAAAAAAAAATTATATGAATAATATTAAAAATAAAAAATATGGCTAGACCTAGTTTGCTAAGAAATGGCTAGACACAATTTATATATTATAATTGGTAAGAAATGGATATGTAATATATATTTGTTAGGCCCATTTATTTATTTTTCCCTACACTGGGCTAGGTCTAGGAGTGATTAAACTTGAGGACTCTAAGTACTCAACTACAACTCTGTAGCCCATTTTATATTTCAATGAGGTGTGCCCATTGTGGGCTTCTCAAAGCATGGCTCAACTCAACAAATGTAAAAGGTGAAAGTACCTTTTTCTAAGCGTCGCCCCCGAACAGATTCTAGGGCAAGGCAAACGAACAGAAGAAAGAAGAAAACAAAGGAGGAATAAGGAAGGGGAGGAGAGGGAGAGAGAGAGAGAGAGAAGAAGAAGAAGAAGAAGAAGAAGAAGAAGGTGATGATGGTGACCGTAATGGTGATGGCATGCGGTAGTGGCTTCAACTCGGGAGCAGCAACAGCCTGGGCAAAAGGTGTCCATGACCGGGAAGCAGCTATTGCTAGAATGATTCGAACTATCATCATTTTTGCAACCTAAGCAAAAGTCTCATCACGTTAAATACCATATTCATGTCTGTAGGTGCAAAAAACTTCACACCTACTTAGATAGATAATGAACTTCTTATGGGGAAGACTACACGCCAGAGAACCTGCAAGGGGGAGAGAAGAGAAGGTCAGAAGACCCTGACTGCTGTCAGCGCAAGGCCCTCCGATGCCTAAGTTAGTGCTAGAACTGAACTTAGGTTGGAGAAGAAGAAGAGAGGCAGAGTGCCTGTGTATTTTCTGTTGCTTATCGGTCATGGAGCTTGCTCCTTGTATTTGTAGCTGAAGTCCCCTGACTTTGGTGATGGGGAGTCCCATCGGTGGTATGGGCGGTTCTGACATTGGTGGCTTGACATGGGCGCAACCACCTACTGACAGCTCTCTGTCCAATGCCTATCATCATTACTCAACACATTCTGTAACGCGGTTGAGTCTCCGTAGAGGTATGGCGGGCCGTACTTGTTTCAATGAGCATTCTGACACTGCTGCCGAAGTGGACTCTCTGGCACTGCTGCCGAGATGAAGTCTCTGACACTTCTGCCGAGATGAGAGTCTTTGGCACTGTTGCCGACATGGAATGTCTGGCTGAGCTAGTACTATTACCGAGCTCAGGTACTGAGGTATCGGGCTCAGGTGCTACCGAGGTGATCTCTTCTTAATAAGCATCTTGGCGCTTCTGCCGAGGTGGAACACCTGGCCGAGATGGGATCCCAGGCCGATGTGGAGCATTCTGGCCGGAATGGAACTCCTAGCCGAACTGGAGCTTTTGGCCGAGGTGGCTGAGGTGGAGCTTTTGGCCGAGATCAAGATGTGTTTAACTGGTACTTTTACCAAGCCTAAATAAACTCCCACACAATTGCCCTCTAGCTCCTGAGCTCTTAGAGTTCTGTAACACTTGGAGGTCGGGAGCTAAGTACTATAATGGTGGAGAGAACTTCATAGCTGGTTCTGCAACCGAGCTGAGGCCACCAAGTTCTATAACAAGGTGTGCCTCAACTGTATGAGGTCTTCTTTTATTTTCCTGATGCTCTGTTGTAGTTAGGTGGACAACTTTCGAGCCTCCATAATTTGGCGAGAATTTGAAGTTGTCGTGATTGAAGCTGGCCGAGCTGAGGCTGGTGCTGTCACCGAGGCCACAGTCGTAGCTGATCTTTTCGAAAGCATGAAGCTGGCCGAGCTGAGGCTGGTGCTGTCACCGAGGCCTGCTGGAGCTGCGATCGAAGCTAGCCAAGCTGAGGCTGGTGCTGTCACCGAGGCCACAGTCGTAGCTGATCTTTTCAAAAGCATGAAGCTGGCTGAGCTAAGGCTGGTGCTGTCACCGAGCCTGAGGCAGCAGCTGGTTCCGTTAACCGAGCTGAGAGATGGCTGGTTCTGTTAACCGAGCCTGAGGAATTCGGGCTGGTGCTCTCACCGAGGCCACGAAGCTCTGTTTAGATGCTAGTTCCGTAGTCGAGCTGGATCCGGTTCGTCAACCGAGCTCGAAAGATCGTGCCTGAGCTGGAGTTGCCGAGTTCCACAACAAGGTGCTTTGCCGAGCTCAAGTACCTGGCGAGGCTCGGGGGCTGCAACTGAGAAGGGGGGTTGTCTTACACGAGTAAAGATGGCCGCTGTCCTTTCACGCCGAGCTTGGTAGCCAAGGCCCGTGCTTCAGGATTTCGGCAACTCTACTGCGATGCTTACTCCTCCCCAGTTTTGTAGCCCTTTGACTCGTCGCTATCCCGCCCCCCCAGTTCGGTAGCTCTGCGACTCCCATTGTCATGATCATCATTTCGGCGCTGTTGAGCTCGGGCCTCATCTGCCTCTTGCTCGACGAAACGATTTACCCTGGTCATTAATGCCTTCATAATGACCACGGGGGACCGGACTAAGTGCTTACGCAACTCGTTACCTGGAAGTAGGGCTTGCCTGAAGCACATGATGGTCACTTCATCATTGGCGTCCTCGATCTGGCTGTAGGCGGTCCAGAACCTTTTGACGAACTGTGCGGTGGTCTCGGTCCACCTCATTTTGATTGCTAAGAGGTCGGCGTCGGTCTTTGAGATGACCATGTGAACCTGGAACCTCTCTACGAAGGAGTCTTGGAGCTGCCGCCAGCTCGAAATTGATCCCTCTGGAAGTGCACAGAACCATTTTAGGGGGAGGTCTCCTAAACTGGAAGAGAAGACTCTACAGTTCAGGTGACCCATGTTGCCCCATACCGACATGCGCTGAGTGAAGTGCCGGAGATGTGCTGCAAGGTCCGAGGTCCCGTTGTAAAGGATGAACTTTGGGACACTGAATCTTTCAGGAAGATGGGAATTCCTGATCTCCCGAGAGAGAGGGGATGTACCAAGGTTATTAGTGCCGCGGGCATCCAGCCGACCTCGGGTGAAGCCGACAAGCTCTAGGTTCTGCTGGACCATTTGCTTGATTCGTCGGTTAAGCCGTTCTCCGAGGTCGTCTCCAATCTGGCAGTCGTCCAAGCGGCTGCTACTTGAGCCTTCATCGTGAGCTCGGTCTCGTCTAGCAGGGGAAACCGAGGTTGCCCCCTGTTCTTGCAACTATTGCTGGAGCTGGCGAATCAACTCATCCTTCTCTTGGATAATGAGGTCCTGGGCCCTAATATCAGCGAGAGAGTCTTTTTCGTTGCCTTCACCATCAATCTGCTGGTGGGGTCGAGGAGACCCGGCCTGCACTGGAGTCTTGTCTCGCCGGGAAGGTACTGTCACCCCCTTTGGAGATGAACCTAACTGAGTAACAGGCCTTTTTCCGGATCTCTTCTTGCGATGGACCGGCTGTTGTTCTTGCAGTGCCGGTGGCAGCGATACCAACGGTGGTGGTAAGATCTTTGATGATTCTCTGCCCGTCTTAGCTTTTGGAGGCATGACGTTTTTGTATCGTTCCCCACAGACAGCGCCAATTGTAGGTGCAAAAAACTTCACACCCACTTAGATAGATGATGAACTTCTTTTGGGGAAGACTACACTCCGGAGAACCTGCAAAGGGGAGAGAAGAGAAGGTCAGAAGACCCTGACTGCTGTCAGCGCAAGGCCCTCCGATGCCTAAGTTAGTGTTGGAACTGAACTTAGGTTGGAGAAGAAGAAGAGAGGCAGAGTGCCTGTGTATTTTCTGTTGCTTATCGGTCATGGAGCTTGCTCCTTGTATTTGTAGCTGAAGTCCCCTGACTTTGGTGATGGGGAGTCCCATCGGTGGTATGGGCGGTTCTAACATTGGTGGCTTGACATGGGCGCAACCACCTACTGACAGCTCTCTGTCCAATGCCTATCATCATTACTCAACACGTTCTATAACGTGGTTGAGTCTCCGTAGAGGTATGGCGGGCCATACTTGCTTTAATGAGCATTCTGACATTGCTGCCGATGTGGACTCTCTGGCACTGCTGCCGAGATGGAGTCTCTGACACTTCTGCCGAGATGAGAGTCTCTGACACTGCTGCCAAGATGGAATGTCTGGCTGAGCTGGTACTGTTACCGAGCTCAGGTGCTGAGGTATCGGGCTCGGGTGCTGTCGAGGTGATCTCTTCTTAGTAAGCATCCTGGCGCTTCTGTCGAGGTGGAACACCTGGCCGAGATGGGATCCCAGGCCAATGTGGAGCATTCTGGCCAGGATGGAACTCCTAGCCGAACTGGAGCTTTTGGCCGAGGTGGAGCTTCTAGCCGAGATTAAGATGTATTTAACTGGTACTTTTACCAAGCCTAAATAAACTCCCACACAATGTCTATTGCCTAAAGCTACAAAACGAGCTTTATATTGGTCCAACGATCCATCTGACTTGAGTTTAATGGACAATATCTATTAGCATCCAATGGTTTTAACCTGATGTGGGTAGGGAATAATGTCCAAGTATGATTCTGCTATGGAGCTTTTTTAGTGTTTTTTTTCTTTTTTTCTTTTGAATGGTCAATTTCATTAAAAGCAAACAGTACAAGAGACTTCAGAGCAAACGGTACAAGAGACTTGTACT